>JARPRG010000332.1:1291922-1405110 GCA_031001745.1 Hartigia nigra | reverse complement strand
CAAGGCATAGATACGTTTAAGTTTCTTATTGTACTTTTCATGTACTATCGAATTGTACGGAATTAAATTATCTTGGTCAAAGGAAAAATTTTGTATTTTTTTCAGTACAATAAAAATCGCAAGTAGTCGCCCTCATTGTTCCCGTCAGGTACAATAAATAAAAGGATTCGAAAACATTCCTACGCGAATGTGAATATATAAATATATTTCTCGAAAAAAAAAAGTATAAGAAAAAATTTACAAGCTTGATATCGAAAAAATACCTTTACCAGCAGGTACCATTGTGAAAGTCACGAGCGCGACTTCATACCGACTCTCTCGCCTCCCTTTTTGCTTTGACAGCACTTGCTTGCCTTGTCTCTACTCCTTTTGCCTTTCCTCTCCTCAACCCCCTCGGCGTTCACGAACACCACTACCAACCCAGCATTGTCCTATAGGACAGCTCACCTACAAATGCATTATCACTACCACCAAGGTAAGTAGCAGCAGTATTAACGGCAGTACACTACAGAGCACACCTCAACCTTCCTTCTCTCCTCATTCTCGTGCTTCTCTTCGTTCTCCCCATACTCTTCAGTTACCCTCCCGCCCCCTCTCTCTCTCTCTCTCTCTCTCTCTAGCTTTCTAGCTTTCTTTCCTCTCTCGTACTTTCCCCACGCTCGAACGAGAGCGCAGAATTATAATCTGTCATATTCATCAGTATAGCGTCTTCCCCTTTCCAGTGCCTCCCCTCGCCCCCCCTCCTTACCCCATTCTGCCCTCTGTCGCAGAGTTGGCTAACAGCGCAGGTAGAACGAAGGTAGGTAAGGTACCTTCATTTATATTGTAATCCTCTCCACCCTCTAGTTCTTATGCATCGAATTCCCTCGACATTGCCAACCCTCTCGATCTCAACCTTTCTTTCACCTACTACTACTTCCACCACCTCTTCCTCCTCCTCCTCCAGCTTTCTAGAGTTTCTCCTCTTTCTCAGTCCGCGTCCGAGGACTCTATGATTTTGCGCCTTAATCCTTCGCCTGATTCTTACTTCCGCGATGGGTTTTGTACTTTTTTTTTAATAAAAAAAAAACTCGCAAATTCCCACAACACTTTTGCATGCTTTGGCCCTTACGATAAATGAACATTAATTCGAAAATCTTTTTATCTCGTTACTTCAAGAGTCGTAAAAGTGTACGTTAAAACATTGGGAGTCAGGAGAAGTATTGTCACCCGTAGCCACTACGAGAGTGTATAGTAGTGGTAATAGTAACTCATGGGATAATAAGCTACTTTTTATTTTTATTTGTAATATGGTGGTAGCAGATTTTGGAGTTTCCTATACTTGCTACGAATGCGAGAGAGATGGAGCCGTGTGTGTTCATGCGAGTGAAAGAAAGAAAGGCGTATTGGTAACACCGAATTTATAAACTTGAAATGTCTCTTATATTTATGAATGCAATTTCGACAGTCTTTAATTTTTAAATGTTTTTAGATATTTATTTAATTGAATAATGTACTTATCTTATTTGATTTTTTTGCGATAATTCAACCAAAACTGATTACTATATAACTTTCGTATGGCAAACAATTAAAAAATTGTAGACATTTAAAAATGCATAGACGGTGTAGCCAAATTGAGGAAGAGTATATGTTTACTCAATTTTTCGAGACATAACGCTATTTGTCTTTCTCTAACGCATATAAATACCAATAACTCTATCTCTCTCACACTCACAGCAAATATTTCGAAATATCTTTTATCGATTATTTTGATAATCGAATATTAAATGAAATATATATATATATATATATATAGATCTTGATATTAAAAGATCAACTACGTCGCTAACAATGTATTATTTATCTACAATAATAAATAATAATTAATCGATTCGTCAACGCGGATGACTGTTTCACTGTCGTAGCCCGTAGCGACTTTTACGCCGTTTTGCGCACATAAACGATTAACGTCTCTCATTCGATAATGATGATGATATTGTGCTGCCATGAAAAGCTGAACTCAACGCCAGAGACTTGGATCGAAATTAGAAAAAGGACCGTGCTCATAATACAATTGGTATGTTATATCATATAGTTATATACACGTAGAGCCGAATAACCTTATATACAGGATAATTCGGTACAAAAATACCAAATAAATTTGGTTCTACCATACAAATCAAATGGATAGACTAAATACAGTTGATGTGTTTGACTTGAATAACCCTGTATATATTTGAATACACTAGAATCCAGAACCTCACGATCTGTACCCCCATACCTGATAATATACCTGATGATGAAGTCTTCCACTGTAAACTCTTTGACACCCACATTCCAGACATCCATTGAAATTTCTAAGTTATCATCACATGATACTGTATCCCCGTGCTTGAATTTTTCAGACTTTTTCTTTATATTGAATTGGATCGCATTTAAATCGAATGGGATTGAATATACGACAATGCGTTTGTCGAAAAATCAATGAAATCAAATATATTATGTTCCTTCCGTGGGAATTAACAGAAATCAAATCAACACAACTAACTTGAAGTAACGCAATAGTCTTGAATAACCGTGTAATGAAACTAATATAAATAATCTGATAATCATATCATACATATTTTATAGAGGAGTAGCTTATGCACGTATTTAGAATGTATGCAAATTTCGAATAAAATTACCTGTCAAGAGAAGCAAACATCCAGTTACAAAAATCCAATTATAATACTAGATTATACATAGATCGACAATACAGCCATTATTATAATCAATAGGAATACACTTAATATTGGGTTACGTGGCTTAACAAAATTTTTTTTAAGGAAAAAAAAAGGTAGAACGAAATCAAGATACGAGATAAAATAGTCCAAGAAGAAAGGAAAGACGATTTGTAGAAAATGACACGTGGAAGGAATCCGCTCAAAAAGGGTTAACGATCATTGCTCAGAAAATTGGTAGTCGCTCACCTAATTTTCTGCACAGTATTCAATTCCCTCTATTCGCACATTGATCCTGATGAATCATGCGTCAACTTCATATTGAAACCCAAATAACTGAAATGATTTTGCATAAAACTTCGATATTACAAACTCACGTTTCATTACGTACAATTTGTCTAGATAAACGTACGCACCCTTGCATATGCGCAACCAATATTGGGAATTCAGTTCAAAATAGTCGCGCTACATAATGTATCCCATAATTTTCGGTCGTCCAGACGGTTCGTCAGTAGTATATCACAAAACAACGCGAGTAGTTTGAATGGAAGGAGAACACGAGCGCATCCTGTACATCCCAGCATATCCTTGTTGAAATAGATTCATTATGGCGCTGTATCAGTACAGGGATGTTGGCCTTCGAAAACAACTATTGCCGTTACTAGAATTTACGTGTAATACCTATGGAATACGTGTATAACCTATAAAGGATGTTTTGTCTAAAAACGTGTACAGATAGCAAAGGATAATTTTATATAATTTCAAACTATACATAACTCCATATATTTAACCATACCACGAGAATATTAATACGTAGTTTTCGATATGTCCGCTAACCGGATGGAGTCACTATATCGAAATAAATCTTAAACCGTTAGTATACGTACGTATATAAAGTCAGTTACTATTTGCAGAAATGTATATATCAAAACAGTAGAAATTCTCTGGTAAGACGTATCCAGAAACAAGCCAGTGGATATTCGTCATTCTATCTAGACAGGGCGTCCTTAAACTGCCTTATTAACGAGATACAGTGATATTTGGAAGGCATTGCTAATCAGGAAAATGACTCTTACTTTGATGAGAGATGCTTAGTTTTTGAATTAAAGCTGTTTAATGTTGACCAATCAGACCGTGGCGCTGGCAGAAACGCAGGCACCTCCAATCTCTGAGTTTTATTTCCTTGCGATTATTTCTCGGGGCTCTGTCTAATAGGCACCCATTGGCTGGCTTCTATTTGCTTCAGTCTCGTCGGAGCCACCGTGATAACAACCGCAAGGGAAGAAAACTCAGCAGTCGGAGGTACCTACGTTTCTGCCGGCACCGCGCACTGATTTGCCAACTTTAAACAAATTTAGTTTACATACTAAGGATCTCTCAACGATGAAAGAGTTATTTTCGTGGTCAGCGATACCTCCCCAAACACCGCTGCATCCCGTTAGTAAAGAAATTTAGAGACACCCTGTATATAACTCGATCACGTACATACCATATATGCGTAGTACAAATGTAGCGAAGTATCAGTAATGCTTTTCCAGTAAGTCCAAGTTGTTTGACTACTCTCAGCGAAGTATATAAGTAAAATCGTGATACTCATACTTGATACAGTCCAATATAAAAAAAGAGAATGCTTCCAGCAAGTATTAGCCATACTTAATCATTGTATGATCGTTAAGTTAAAATTGGCGGCAATTTTGAATATCTCTCTTTCGCGCCACAGGAATTCAACATGGTATCTCCACGTGTGTTTATCGCGCCTGCATTTCCCTGGTAGGTGAGAGTGTGACATGGCTATGGGCGATTACTTTCGATCTCATCAGAAGAGCTGGCCATTTGTCACTTAGCGGCGGGTTGATGTTCGGCAAATTGCGTTACGCGATCTATCCACCTGATGTGTACAGGTGCTTGACTCATTCCTCGAAAATCCCTCTGCTATTTGGACAAGTTCGTATATAATGGTATGCTGGTCAATGTGAGCGGACAATACACGCTTGGTCTGGACTAGATTTATTTAAATGCATCGTATGCAAAGGAATGATAGGCTCGCTTGTGTGCTAGTGCGACGCTGCGCCATGTGTCGCATACATATATATGTATATCAACACATGCGACTATCCTCTTGGAGCATCACGTTTTACACACAAATAGTGGATGTGCATATAGGCGCATGCGCGTTCCTCATACGTGGACGAAGATAATGGCAAAATTATCCCTCGATGTGGATAAATTATGTTCGCGAATCATGCTCGAAAGCAAATATTTGCCGTCGGCTTAATAACGTGGCTGTGCGTCATGTTAAAATAGTTTGTATATATGCTGTATGTGGATACTGTAAGGACTCGAAAGGATCCGTTGATAATTATGGGAATGCTTCTGGTTTTGGCTCTGAAGAATTGCCACGGGCTCATCGCCTCTGGGTAAAAGGATGATGGATGATGGATTATGGATATTTCAAGGAATCTTTGGAATCCTTGTAAATAGATTTATTTGGGTTAAAATTAAAATTGAATATTAGTGGGATTGTAATTGTTTTGAAAAGTAATATTTTTTTTGGGGGGTACTATCCATAACTCCGAAAGATGATATATATAGTAGGTTATTATGGACGTTATCGCTAGCAGATGGATCTAACCCCAGCAGCAAGTGGGCAGTAATTCTCGACGAGCAGACGACCCCTTTAATTGAGTATAGTTTTACGATTTCAGACGTCATTTAGGACAAAGGATTATGAAACGAGGGAAATATAATCAGGATGAGCATAATTTACCCTGATATTCCTGAACATCCCTGTGTCGTCACGTATCCTTAATATTTTAATTATTCTCATTTCAACTGTTGACGATTACGTAATACTCATTGAAATATTTGGAATTTTATTTATGTATCTAAATATTCCATATTCTTGGTATGTACCTAAACTATCTTGGACAGTATACAGGTATGTTTTTTTATTCATGATCAGAATTCCTCATATCAAGAAATATTCCGAAAAGAAGGCGCAAAAAGCGAAAGAAAGGAAAAAGAAAAAGGGAAAGAAAAAAAGTTCTCCAACCCCCACGCACTCCTCCTATTCTCATTTGGAGAGCGTCTCTCACTCTCGGAGTGTCGATCCCTCTCCTCGTAGCTGGCACTCCTATTCCCCCGCTCTCCTATACCCTCTTTTTCCTTCTCACGACGTAGGGTGCTTTGTCACTGTCCGCCGTAGGCTCCATCCCCGTAGAAACCCCGCACCGCCTCGCCACCGGGACTCCATAGCACCCAACGATGTCGAGGTCTTCGTTCCGCCAACGCACCACCTATTTCCAGCTCCCTCGAATAGCGTGGCGTCCTGTTCTACTTCATTAGGGGATATGAGTTTTTCGTCCTTGTTCAAAGTATGAATCTCTGCGTAATTCCATCGCTGTTACACCAACGGGATAGATACGGCATCAGGACGCCGTGGCGGGTGGCGCTACGCGACTGCCTGGACGGAAAAATTCGTCGGTTGCTGGCAAAGCGCAGCCGCGGCGCTACTGGCAAATTTTTTGAATGCCGAATTACGACGGGGTAAGGTAAATACGCCATTTCGGCCAATCCAATTCGTTCGAATAGCCAAACCTTATGGCGCTAATTCCAACTGGAAAGCGTTTTCCATCTGTGGGCAAAATGTACCGGAAATACTTCTGATATAAATTCATCATTACCTCGAAAAGGATTTTACGTCATCTCGCTGATAAATATTTGAAAATTACAAAAAAAATACTTTAAAATGATTTTGCCAATTGCTTAATTAATTAAGGGATTACCGTAGACTTAAAGTCAGGAAAATTAATTTGAAAAAAATTTGAATTCTTTGGGCATTATTTTTATTGTACTTTATTCTTTGATAGCGAATAGATTTTGAATATTTCCCTTTTTCCTTATTTTAATTCATTCAAATTGTTTTAATTTTGTCTCGAAGCCGGAGATTCAGAGTGATAGCGATCCACCTCGGTGCACATTCTCTCCGCGACTGCAGTCCGGTCGCGCGCATGAGCACAAGCCTCGCAATTTATCGGATTAGAAATTTATAATGCTCCTCCCAGGGTACCCTCTCTCTTCACGAGACTCTTCCACCTTTCCAACCTTTTCCTCACTCTCTCTCCAATTCTCTGTATCTCTTCTGGTGGATGCCACGTCCTTCCTTCTGTTCTCCTATGCTCACTCATCCTCCATTGCTACCATTCGCATTCTAACCTTGCGCCGAGTGACTTCCTTTTTCCCCACTTGAAATTGCCGCGCTTTTCAGATAGCTCCTCGATTTCCACCCTCCGAATATAACTAATTCAAATAAGTCTACAACCGTATCAATAGACTTTTTTTTATATTTATGTAAATATATATATTTTTACCAATTATACATATATATATTGGTAAAAAATGCGATGGTTTGAATTAAAATAATTTCAAAAATTACTAAGGGTTGTTTCCCACGTGGAAGGCAGTTATAGCGGAAGATCATTCCTGCCCGCTAACAGTACGCCCTTCTTTGAGAAGGGTGACCTAACCTCCCTTCTCGAGGAAGGTTGCTCCGAGACGAGCTTTCAGTTTTGGGTTAGGGTTCGGATTTGGGTTCGGGTTCACCCACGGGGTAGGTCGCAGAGCACGGATCGATCCCCCTCGACTTGGGGGGTTGCGACAGAAGCGCCCTCTTTGTTGGGGGGAACCCCGGATTCACCCCAAAACCAAAACTCCAGTTCTGCCTATACTCTACCTACTACCTACATCGTACCCAGAACTCAAGGGGAATATCCTTTGTACGACAACCGCGCGGATGGCCGTCGTGCGTGGCTAATGGCTCGAGCGATCAGCCGAGTTTTCTTCGAGTACGATGCTATTAAAGATTCCGACTTTGGTACCTTGACATTCTTTATTTTTCCAGCTTTTTATTGATCTTTCTAAAGTTGCCTAATCACAACAATAAAATATTAACCTTTTGAGATCACTCGTTTAAACATTTTTTTGAGTCATAACAAACTTTCTTTTTCTTTTTACTTTTCTAAATCTTTTTTGTCAGATTCAGGATCTTCAATACGTTTTATTCGGAAGAATCGCAACTCGAAAAGACTGAAGCTCCTACGGTACCCTCGTTCAAGATAGAATATTGGATAGCGCCCTTCGTTCCATGGAGGGTGAATTCACGGTATCAACCCCTAGTAGTAGTATTTGGATTCATGCGATGTTGGATCGAAAATTTCACCCTCGTTTTCATGACGCTACGCGAAATGAACCTCGGGTGGTCCAATGCTTTAAAGGGAATTAATTGCTTTGGGGTCATACTTTTTTTTGAGTTTTGACAACTTTTTAAATACTTTTGATAGATGTATATTGTGTAGCCACAAATAATGTTTATGAATATCAAGTATGAAACATTTGAGCTTACCTAAGTGTAATGGAAAAGTTATTTCTATCTATATTATATCAACAGATGTAAACATTTCAGCTGATTTAAATATTGACTGATCTTTTAAAAATATCAGTACCTACTATGTTCAACCAATGAAAACAGTAAGAAATTGTCGTTTATTCGAATCCTTGGAAAATTTTAAAAATACCAGTATTATTTTTTGTATTTATATATCTATACGTGGTACATCCACTAGCAGTGATTTATTGCTTTATCTGTTACGCAAGATTAAGTGGACTAGAAATGTCTGTTAGGTTAAGTTAGGTTAGGTTAGGTTCATCGGAATTAGAAAAAATATATATATATATATATAATAAACAATTTGTTTATATATATATATAAACAAATTATGCATGCTGATATATTATATTGCAAGCGTAAAAATTAGTTTAATGGTCATAGATCACTCTCATTGCAAATAATTTTTAAAAACTAATTTTTAAATTCAAAAATAAAAAAAACACGTATCTTAACAATTTGTAGGTCAAGTTTCTTCGTTAATGTTTAATTAATTCATTATGAAAATGGTATCCAAATAATCATTAGTGTGGTACTATATATGCCCAGCTAGTATATTATCAAACATGGGCTAGTACGTTTATGAGAAAATCATATCTTAAATACGCGTAAATCAATAAAAACACTGAGTAGATAGTATCTATATCAAAATCGAACTACATGTATACACATACGTATAGTAATATACATTTTTATCAAAGAAAAATCAGCATGTAGTTTTATTTAGAAAATAAAGACAAAAAAAAATCATATGTTAAGTGCAGAAAATATGAGAGCTTTCTGAACGTTCCTAACGAAGGTACGATCTCCAGTTGAACGTCATCCACGTCGGGCTGGTACCCGGCACCCGTCACCACGGGTATACCACGGCCGGCACGAACGATGTTAGCACGATCGATACGGCCACCCTCCTAGCTGGGCCGATTTTTTTCCATTCGACCCTCGCGTCTGCGCACTACCGCTATTCCCCTTTCCGAACAGGGGTGCCTTCATTATAGCGCACCACGTATATATATATATATATATATATATATATATATATATATATATATATATGTATATATATATTTATTTATCTGTATATATGCATGCATATATATATATAACAAAACTCGCTTGTAGCTATCTATACACTCAGTACACTTTACCAACAGAAATTCAAGACTGGGACACGCGGATGTGAATTTAGCAAAAAAGGAAGTGCGTATCTATGCTGGATAGTTAACGGTAACGAAAAACTAGATACTCGAATTAACATGCAAAAACTTTTTTTATTCACTGTGTATCTGTTTTTAATTCATTTTTTTCTACAATATAACTTTATGGACTTATGTTATGTAATAATTGGATCGTAGAATGTTCGATATCGTATTGGTAGAGTTAAATCAATTACACGGTCTATTATAATTATTCATAATAATTATTACATGATCTGTTGTATCCATATATCTACGCACGAGGTATCCTAGAGGAAGGTACTTTGAATGGTATGGCTCTCTGATGTTAGCACCGTGTCCCGTTTCAGCATCACATCCCTTTCGTACAGTAGTAGGTAACGGTAATGGCCGGATATCGGGTAACGGGCCAGACAAATTTCAAATTTGATTATGGTATCCGTGCAAGGAGTATCTAGTGTTGTATAACGCAATGAAATCGAGGACTGATTAATTTACGAAGAAAATATAAAAACCCATGTGTAAATGATGTTTCCTTATGGGACGAAAAGTCGATTTGAAATTCTATACAATCATAAATATTGACCTTCTACCAATTTTATTTGGTCAATTTATAATATATAATTCGCGTATTCCTATGTTACACTTTATCATGGCTAACTGAAATCGATCCAGGTTCCATCCAGTACAGTTATATTTAGGTGAACTTTGGCATTAACTGAAATCTAACCGAAATAACTGACGGATGTAACTATACGTATGTACGAATACAGGACGGACGTACAGGATCCAATGGGCTTTTACTATCCCATCAGTTATGTAGAACGTACTTCACAGAAAACTCTGTCGATCAATGCATTCATTCAGTCGGTTCGAATTTTGTAATTTGATGTGATATTACGATTGGTAAAGTTCTGCAATTTTGAAAATTTTATACATTCAATGATTGATTAGTTATTCATTCGGTATGGTTATTAATTTTTTTTTTTAATTTTACCAAAGGACCTGTTAACTTGTACAATGGGCTTCTAATTGAACGGTATAGATATATATTTATAATATATATAATGTCTGGCATAGTATATGGAAGTTCACTAAAATAATATATATGCTTGACTTATTGTTAGCTGTTTTTGTATCTTTGGAGAACGACCTTGAGTCCGAATGAATTTTGTTATCGTGCCCTATCGTTCCACATTTATGTATAATTAATCGATCATTAAATTATCTCCAGATTTCTCTGATGAGGAATATGGATGAGTAATGAATTGCTGAAAAACTTGAAATAAATACTATCAGAGAGATAATTGGTAGAAGGAAGTAGAAGTATAAGAAATTATATACTAGTACAAAGATGGTATAAAGTATCGAGATAATAATGATTAATAAATAAACATTCATTGATGAGTATTGATAACCCACCCTTTACACGGTTCTCCGATCCTGACATATACCATAATGAATATTGATTTGTATCTGGATCGGACAGCCATTTGCAGACTTCCTCCGACACCGAAATCCTGTCAACGGCGGCATCGAAATTTCAATGTCAAATTCGTCAAGTAATTTCATTGAAATTTTTCTTCCGATCATCAAGTATCAATTCACCTGTTTTTTTTTTCTAGCTGCTGGTTGCCAAAGCTGTATACGTGTTTTCCAAGTGTTGAGTTGCTTGGTAAGTTGAGATTGCTTTTATAGGCATCGTATATATCGTGAGTAATTCAGACGTAGATGTTATGACATGGCGATACCACACGCGTTGAACTACTCAAGAGTGTCAGAAGCATAGGAACCATTGACAATCTCTTATATTCCACGAGCTCTGTCTTATCAAAATCTGTGGTAGTGACGACCAAAAGAATTTTAATTTAGGTCTCTGCGACAATTGTACTTTGAAGGTTTAAATTCATGGATAATATTAGACAGATGTTTGATCGAAGGGAATCTGATTAAAAATGATTTTCGTGCCATGGTAATATAATACTCGCTACTCTACAATACATGGGGCTGAAAGGATTTTTGCTGCCTTTGAAAAAGAAAATAAAATTGAATGTAGATAGCGATGCCGAAGACGAAATAGATATTCGAGTGAGTTTGGACGGTTTAACATTTTTGAATTTGTCTGTGATTTTAATTAATGCAGAATGTATATATATATATATATGTGTGTGTGTGTGTGTGTAAAATCGATTCTAGAGGTTATTTAATGTTACGTTGAATTTTTCGCACTTTGATAGCATCTAATCCTTCGCCACGTGTGGCTGAAATCATCCTCGAGTTCTATCTCGAAGAAGAGGAATTTTTCTGCCCGTGTTGACCCGGTTGGTTAGGGCACCAGCAGCCATTTTGTTAACAGAGTGCGATATGACGTCAGGTGGCCTACATGATAACCCCCGCCGCAACCAGTAACGATAGTCACTACTTCTGACTTCTGGATTTCGCCGTTCGCTAACTCTCCCAACGCTCACGCTACAGATATATGGTAATGTTTTGTTAAGGAACAGTAAATTACGCGATGGCTCGAAGAGAATCGGATAATTTTGTTCCGAGATTTTGTAGCTGCACTTCCGGTACGTAAACATAAGATGTTTTCATAAAATGAGCATAATGAAAATGCATACAGAACATTAGGAGGCATTTAGATAAATATTGTATTGCTTTACAAATTATAAAAAAAAAATGAATAAGTTTACGAAATTTTGAAAAATTGACGTATTACTATAACAATGGGGATTTTCCAAAAAAAAATCGATAACGCAGCAAAAATAATTAATCGTCAAACGAATTTGTGCCATCGGCAATGGAAGACTGCAACAAGAATCGAAACCGCTGCGCAGAACGCGGCATCGTGGTGGCCTCATCGACCTAACCCACTTTGCTCGGGACGAGAGGGACGCCCCGACGATGGTGGCGCCCGAGCCCGAGGACGTCGAGCGGCGACGCCTCGAACGACGCCATACCGTTCTCCAGCCATCTCGTCCTTCCACCTCGTCGAGTCGTAGTACGACGGAACAGCGTCTCTTTGGAATTCCGTTTGCTCCGTTCCGTTTTATTCACGATAGAGACTATATTTGACTCTCTGGAAAATAATCTCCGTACCTACATTGGACGTTATTTTACACCGAAGACTACAAGTAATTTTCTTTTCCTTATTTTCAAAAAAATGCAAATTTTATTCATCGAACAAGAGTATAGGTTAATGTCTATTGTATGGGATAAAAAATATTCTAATGCTAATGAGAAGTACGGTAATGCATTTGAATTCAGTGGTACCGCCAGCAATAACAACAGCAGCAGCAGGAACAGCAGCTGATCCACTGTAATAAAGTACACATTTTATCCAAGTATAAAATGACTCCGTATACGTTCAGGGTTAAAGTTTGCTACACCAAGAGAATATTACCTTCTATGAATTTTTCTTCCTCGACATTAACTACCAAGAAGTCGCTGACTCGGATCGGAAAGCGTTGTGCAGGCGCGCCACAGAGCTTGCGTCAGAGAGTGAATCACGTTCTGTTGTATGTTCCTTATTCTGTCTTCAAAAACTATAGCTGTTTACCTGCTTGGTCCTTCAGGATATTTTGTAGCTGGTTAGTACACGTACGAGACGGATTTAGAGATATATCTTGATATATACTCATTGCTTATATATATACTATATATATTATGTATACTCATATATACTCATAGCATGCCAGGATGAGAGCTCGAAGTTTTGGAGGTACCTCCGAAAATTTTGTACGTGAGAGAGCATGGCCGGCCTAAATTTAGAAAGTAACCCGCCCAAGACTCTAGACCGGCTAGACTGACTTTCATCCGGAGTCACGAAGCGTGTGACTTCACGGCGCTCCAAATTGAAAGCCACAGCTCTTCAATTTTTCTATCTTGCCCATGCCCGAAGCTATTTCAATGATCTGATTGGTTCGTAGACTTGAATGAAAATCGATGAGGTCCATAGACCAATCGAAATAGCCATCGGGTGTAGGAAAGAGGCTTGAGGAAGTCTTACCAAAGTCAAATAAGCTCTTGATGGCGCGCAGTTTAAATATTCGTTCTAATTAGACAAGAGTAATAAATATGATTTACGATAGCACCCGTTAAATTGGTATACTATATCGACTGGCCAATTAATAATAAATTATTAATCACTCGCGGGTATGAGTATTTCACTGTTTCCGACAGCTAGGTAATATGAAAATCTATCTGAAGTGGGTTGATTTAACGCAATAACCCATTGAGCTGAAGTTTGACATTAATAGAACAAAAAGTTGAAAAAAATGATTGAATGAAAATCATCAGAAATGACAAGAAGTTTTTTCAGTCATGGATTTCGATTGAAAATTTAATGTTAATCTAGTATCAGCATAGTTCGTTTACAGTATTAAAAAAAATCTAACCTAAAATCTCGACGAATACCAAAGTCAGGCGCCTGAATAAAAGGAATCATTTAAAGGATGTTAGTAGTTGTAGTTTGCGATAAGCGTCACACGGGTGATCCTGTGCCTCAGAAAAATAGCATTCAAGGTATAAGTAAAGCGTCGTTAAGAATTTCCCATGGCGTCGTGGAGATGAAATCGGTGGGGCTTATTAAAAATAAATTAGTAAAGGCACCGTGCGGCAAGTCGAGCTACGAGAAGCAAGTGTATTCTCGCAAGTGTGGTAGGGCAAGTACCTACCTACCTATGTAGGTACCATAGGCCTCCAGAAAAAAAAGAAGAAGACTAAGAAACTATCAGGCACCATAGGAGAGGTAGAGCGAATCTCGTTGGTGCGGCGAGGAATGAGCACTCGTTGGATCGAGGTAAGGCGGGAGCATCCTTTGGAACCGGTCCATTCCTCCGTCTCTCCACACAGCCTCGAGAAACCAAGAGACGAGAGACTGGTCTTCGATGGAAAGACCTGACCGAGCAGGCACATGGGAATCTTCTCGTAAGACGAAGTTGCGTTAGTAACGTGAACCTGGCGCAAAGTCTTTACTTCAGCAAGAGAGAAGAGATCGAAGTAGAAGTGGAAGATGATGATGATGGCACAGGAAAAGCTGTGGCATAGAAAATCAATGTATACGTCATTTAGAAATTTAAATGGGTTTTTGAAGCAAGCATTAAGTGACCAGAGCTTAAGTGACCAGAAATTAGAGACTTTAAAAAATACATACTTTCACTCTAATCTTCACGGAAAGTTTAATAGCGTAGAATTTATAGGTTAGAATAAGATTCAGAATACGAGGTCTCACGGTTGACAAAAACCATACATAGAGAAGAATTATGTGCTTAATATCGAGTATCGGGATAACTTGTAAAAAGGCTCATGAAAAACACTCAGTTAATTCAACGCTTTTGATAGCACTTAGGTAGGAAGACAGGCGTGCAGGAACATGGCGAAAGTAAACGTGAGTGCGGAACTACAGCGGAACGGAGTTAATGAAGCTTGACTTTTTTACAAGTAAAATAGTTAGCGGTTATACCGTATAGTTTATGAAAGTTTTTTTTGCTTCTTGAATTTGAGTTGTATCAAAATCATTCTACCGATGCGGAATTACATGGATTAAATTATGCGTAATACAAAGGATTAGCATCGAAGCTGACAACTATGCGGTAAGAATAATTGTTAAGTATTGATACTTCATTGGTGGAACCTTGAAAGGAAATTTCTTTCCCAAGATTCCGCTCTTCGTGCGCTTCGGGATTCTCCCACAGCACGGCGCTCCCGTCGTCTTTTGCGAAACGACGCGTTTTGTGTTCGCCGGTGAACGCCACTCGCGATGGCCTTTTTCCCGTCTTTCTCATGCAAACGCTCACGGAGAGAGCCAGCCATCGTCTTTGCTTCTTTTGCTTCTTTTACTTCTTCTCACCGGTTCTTTCTCGCGCGTGTCCCACTCTAAACTGCGAAGAATAGCATAGTTCCATGTCTCTCGCACTCGCTGGAGAGCCGCTAACCGAGGAGCCTTCTTTCACATGGCCTGATGCCAGTCGCTGTCTTTATCGCACCCACGGACCGATGACCTCCCAACCTTGTCTCGTTAGAGAGTCCGTCTTCCATCCTTGTCCATGGCATGATTGCGCGCTTCCCGTCTCTCTTTTTGTAGATACCCAGTGTTTTTGAAGTAACTGTAAACCTCGCATTCAATGTACACGGTGCACAATTTAAATTGCCATAAATAGCAGATATTATTGGAGGTTATCTCATATAGAGCGTGTACAGAGTAACTTCAAAAAACGTCTTTGAAAAAATTATAAAGACTGATTTATAGAATATATAGAGTGTTTTACTTGGAAATACATACATTTTTTCATTATAAAAATGTTGACACTAATAAAGAATTCATAAAACTAAATCAATTATGAGACTCGGCTATGTAGAAAAAAAGAAAGAAAAATGCTCTCGTGAGAACGTTCAAAAGTTACGCGCCCGGTCACCAGTTCGTCTCACTCGGTACATTGGTATGCAGCCTATAGATATAAAACTTTTCTTTTTCTTTATCTGTCTCCCACGTTCCCGATAGTCTTTCCTCGTCGGGCGCGTGGCAGCTCAGTCTGTCTCCGTCCAATGCCTTATAAATTACACTCCATTTCAATGGATCCGTCCTTCAGTGGCTCTCTCCCTCGTGGTCACAATGCCGGTGAAACTACAGTATGGCCTCCGCCTGTATTTGCCGCATGTTTTGTGCGCGTACACATATAACTATACACTGATATGTTGGTACTTGGTACGTTCGTTGCCTATTCAAGCAGTTCACGCGGCAGCGGGAAAATATGAACGTTCGAAAATGTCCCACATCGTAATCCCGCGGGAAAGCTCAGCCCATATAACGATCCTAAATGTTTTTTTCCATAAAGATGCTGACGGTGTATCCCAGACTGTGAAAAGCCCAAAAACAGTCATATAAAAACAGCAGTCACAATTACCCCCGAGGCAGGCTACGATACTATTTATTAAAATCGTCGAAAATATATGAAACAGTCATGAATCTTCATAGACAACAAGGCATCGATACATTTATTAGTTTCTTACAGAATTTTCAATTTGTCTGAAAATCAAAATATAACACCACTATGAGCACAGCGCGAATAATTCTCTAAGCAAGTGAAAAATAGATTTGTTATCTCTGAATGAGATGAAACAAGGGATTTTTTCAAGGACGGGTTAGGATCTCTAGTGGAGACACAGGCTAACCAGGAGCAATCGAAACCCTAGTTTTCTTACGTGTTCTTACTCTAACGGTGGACTTCGAGTAGTTCAAAAAGTTTGGTATAACGGTGGAGCCAGGACTTAAAACAGTAAAATCGGTGGATGAGAGTGTGGGCTCCAGTCGGCAACGCGGCGCCAACAGATAAATTTACCCTTCCTTCTTCTCCACCTCCTTGGAACGACTCTCGCTCCTTCTTTTTCTCTCTCTTTCTTTGCCGCTCTCTATCTACCTCGCACACTCCTCTTCGTTACTCTCACGCATTCTCTCTCGCTCTAGCTCTCCCATCCTCTCGTTCACGGCGCTCTCTCTTCGCTTACTCCTGCACCTACTTCACAGTACCAGCAGCTAAAAGTCTCCTTAAGATCTCTCTTCCTTCTCCGTTGCGCATTAGTCAGAAAAATATCAGCACTTTCCTGCTCCTTCAGTCCGCAGTGCGTAGGGCTACCAACCAACAAGAAATAACTACGACGATGATCTAAGAAGAAATCTACTCTTATTTCTCCCATTTACCAAACGCAGAGTCTCTTCAATCTCAAAATCGTAATTCCGTCGCGACGCCATGCCGAATGCAGAGTACACTCTACATATATATACTCTTCATATATTTTACATCGTCACTAGTAAATCCACCAGTCATCCCAAGTATGACATCCTTATACTCGCATGCGTATAGAACACACCTAGATAATCACCAGCACCTGAGTCGACTACAAACTATTATAGAAATGGAATAATACCATATACCTGCTAATCAAATATTTTTCGTTACAACCCTGTCGGGAAATAAAAAAATGTCTAGATCAAATTTACCTGTTGTACATACTTATCAGTCAGGATTTCCTAGTATAGAAAAAAAATGTCTATTGTCGCGTTCTCGTCCGTCCCGAAAAAAGAAAAGTGGATCGTCATGCAAATCCTGGGTCCCATAATGATTCCACGCCTCGATCTACGATCTGCGTCACGAGACGTGGGAGAACGTCACGACGTCTCTCCGTGCAATACGGCTCGTAGCTCGTGGTGCTGCTCGGCTTCAACAAATCCAGAATGTGATCGTTACATATATTTACGTCTACCGCGAATAATATCAGCATCCCTTACCAGATTGCGCTACGCACGTTTTGCGCATCCTCGTAACCTATGTTTTTGCTATTCCATATCGGCCAGCAGCCTTGGAATATTAAGCCCTGTTTACAAACTTTTTGCAACTCTTTTGGTCCCAGGCTACTTCCGTGTCCAGCGTGTCGAGATACGATGGACTTTTTTAAAGACGGATTTAAGAATTTTTTTCTTTCGAATTTTTACCTTTTTCTCTAGAACCAGAAAAAAAGAATAAGAGTAGAAAATTCTTTAACTTTGAGATATCTTTAAAAATCTATCGTGGCGTCTCGTGTGATAAAAACGATTAAAACGCGTGCGAATTATAATTAATACTCTAATGACTATAGCTATATGTGGAAGTGCATAAACTAAAATTTGAATTTTAAGATGAATTCATTTTTTGTGTTTTATATTAAGAAACTATGCTAGATATTTTGTACGGGAAACTTATATGCCGTTGGGTTCTTTATATTGTACAGACTTGTAACATGGCTTGGAGGCATGGTGAACGGTGAACTCGCGAGAAAGTCACTTAACCCAACCTTACGTAAGAGGAAGTTTTATAGTACGCGGGAGTTGACGCCACCGAATCGTCCGATCCAAATAAATTGCCGATTGTTGAATCTTTGTTTTGAATTCCACAAAGTCTGCATCGTTGTTTTCAAAGTCTTATCGTCACTGCTGAGACAGTAATTTTGCGACCTAGAAATAAAACGAATTTGCAGTGGAAATAAAGAAAGCATATAAACAAAAGTTTTTTTGTATATCATAATTCAAAATTGAATTTTCCTATAATACATCATAATAATAAAGAGAAAATCTGTTTTCTGGAATGTTGTTCATTATTATTCCGGACGTTTTAGCTCTCTGGGAAGGAGCACTCACTTTTTAAAGGCAAACTTTATGGCTTTAGGACTACGCCATAATGGTATTATGGGATTAGTACTGTAACCATCACGAACGTTTACCTGGTGGCGTGATCACGATGCAAAAATAAGGGGATCCATTTTCCTTTTTACGTCAAACCTGTGAGCTAATCCATTTTAATCATATTTATATACATATAAGTATCCTCGAGACACCTTTTTCCCACATGCGTAGAACTTAATCAAAAAAGAAACGTGACACCGTATACTTATAATTTTTACATTTCACTTTCTCGACAGAAATGCAGAATCAACTGCGATATCCACACTTGTGTCCTACATTTAATTCGTGATATCACTTTATAAACTATTTGTCCGATATACAAACGATCCACTGTACATAAAAAAAGCCTCATTAAAGAATCAAAAATTCATAAAACACGTTGAAAAATGAGTTTTGACAAAGAAACATCATGTTAAGACATTTCCCGGACTCTAAAATAGTCTATAAATTATATCCTGTGTATCATACACTCCGTAACCAGAAACTATTAGTACAAAAAGTCATAATGAAATTCATCATATAAGCAATTTCCGAATGAAAACAATCCGTACAGGATAAATGCTCTAGACTCAATCCAAGATTTTCTTACTTAACCATCGATAACGAATGATGATCATGTCAAGGAAGTGTCTTATCTCAAAACCCATTTCGGATCATCGACCGATAAACTGAGGACGGTGTCGTAATCGCAAATCGTGACCAAGGCCACGAGAGTAAAACGCGATGCTGGCAAGGCCGGCATAGATTATCCACGGGAGGTTATGTTATGTTATGTTAGGTTAGGTTAGGTTGGCTTGAGTCGGAGTCGACTTGAGGCTCGAGTCAAATGAATGAAGCAACTCCGAGACAATAACAAGCTACGAGTAAACGAACTAAGGTAAAAAGATGAACAGAAGAAGAAGAGGAGGAGGAGAAAGAAGATACAACATGCATAAGCGATACGTAAGCATAAATGGAAAGCAAAATGAAAGAATGAATGAATCCAAGTGTGTAAAGTTGAATTGTGTCTCGGTAGTATGTAGGAGACGTATAGTCGTATAGACGGGATTGCCCGACATTCATTTGAAACGTACTGTCTATAGTATAGCGTCGATTTTATCGACGCTCGAAATCTGGATCCGTGTAGTCTGCTTGGCGCCGATGCATGCGCCTTTCTTGTCCGGAATACCTTGGCCGTGCAGACCATCCGGGTATAAGAGTGGTCATACGGATAATCAATGCGAAGAGAATATGTATTTATGCATGTGGGTATAGCTGACAGATAACCTATATATACAATATCCGAAATGCTTACAGCTCGTGAGAAGAAAGTGTACGGATATAAATATAAACGAAGCGTGTCCGTTGTATCGTTAAATATGGTAAATGTCTCAATCGACCGCGGGCGACATCAGGTTTTTTGTATATCCCGTTAACACCGTATATCGCTTTAGTCCACGCATAAGCTCGCATTCCCGAACTGGACTCTGGATTCTATATGGTTACTCCTTTTTTGCGACGATTTACTCGCGTCGCTTGGCACGCGAGTCCTTTCTTACCACTGGCTTAGTAGACGCGGCCAGGTGACTCTCAATGGGGGTTTAAATGGCGAGCGGCACTTTTTTGTGATTTAATGAAGACGTTCGACCCTCTTAGAACGTTCCCGGGTTACCGCCATCTTCTCCGAAGTCTTGCCTTACAAGGAATCGAGAGGGAAGTCTGTCTGCGACCATGTAAGACTATTTTTATCCAGATAGCAGAAATATTATTTTTTCAAATTCCATTCAAACGTAATAAATCACCGTTTCGTTCTATGTAGGTCAACGCTACCTCCAGCAGGTATACGTAGTGTATTATCGATTTCCCACGGTGACCCATAGGTGACTTAACTCGCAGCGTTGTACTGTCCGAAAATTCGTGTTCTCTCCTTTCTTTCTTCCTTTTTATCCGTCCCTCCCAGGAATCCGTTCAATTTAAGGACTCCAGTCACGTGATGGAGGTAAAGAAAAAGGATAAGGAAGAAAAGCAAAAAAAAAATGACAAAGAGAGCGCCAGGCGGCTCTGCGGTGGCTTCCTTCCCCTTTAATTGATGTGCGCGCGCCGGTGAAATTGAAACGCTCAACGAACAAGCTATAATTCACAGGTGGGTATATAATAATGTTTGCACATTGTAGTGTAGTGTAAATGCGTATAGGTATACGCGTGCCAAGAGTGAAAAAGGCAGGCAGGAGTCGTTATCCATTCATAAATGCCATTAAAACCATTGAGACCCCCCTCACCCTCGCCCCACTCCCCGGTAGCAACTCCGCAAGTCTCGACGAGTTTAACACCTCGCGTTCCGTAACAGGGCATAATTAAGTCATTACACGTTCATTTTGCACGGTTATGCTTCATTTCTTGAACCTCAATGTTATCCGGGCGATAGGCGGGACGTGTAGAAACATTTACACAGGCGCGTCCATAAACACGCGTTCACACATACCCATATCATCCGTGTATGCATGAGAGTCGATCAGCTGATAGTCGATTATAAATCGACCTTGTAAACAGAACTACGTCATAGTTCAACGACACCGGATATCTCCTTTTTGGATACCATAGTTACGAATCCTCACACTTTTCTATCGTTCCTCGTGTTTATTTACCATCTAGTGCATTCGCATGTGCTCGCGCAAAGGCAGCGTTAATCTTATCCGAAAGGAAATACGCTAACCAAGAATTCTAATGTAAACGTATATAGATATAGCGATGCTCCCAGTCGAAGAGAAAACGGCTCTCGAGCACGTGGTAAATCTATATAGGGGTTTGGGGGTAGCGAAGCCACGATACCAAAAGGAGGATTCACACCAGGGCGAATAGCCTGTTGACATATTCGCAAAGCCCATGGGTACATAAACTCGACCTATTTATTTTTATTCGACCCTGTACCTACCTACATCCTATCCCACCCCCCCCCTCCCCCCTCCCGCCATTCCTCCCCAACTCGTCACACTTGTTGCATACACGGGAGTAGCATAAGATAGCACATATAAACGTGGTGGAACGGTGATATCGTTCTACGATATATTGACTACCAACAGATTTGTGGGCGCGGTCGAAGGGGCAGAGGTCATGATGGGATGAATAGACTCAATGGATGGAAAAAGAAACAGGGCTCCCCCGCATACGTTAAATATCTATGTATGTACTTGGCCAAGGAGTTCAAGCCAATGGCGCCGTCTGAGACTACACTAACCGTGACAAGGTTATACGTCTATCTCGTGACACTCGACCTTTCTGTATCAAAAAGTACATATATTTATTTCATGACGATATTCGAAATCCTAGCTATTTTCATACGTCTACTACGTATACATGTACAAACCTGTCAAATTCACCAAGCAAATAATGGTCCCATCGTGAGTCTGTCGTTAAACAAACATAGCTACGTATAGCAGCCTTGATAATCCTATCAATAATATCAGCCGAAAACCTGACTCCGTACGTTTTTGGATACACCTAATACTACTCTGTGATAGAAGACTTGAACTTTCTTTCAAAGTTTACCCTTCGCGAAGGTTAAGGTAAAGAGGGCGCTGCTGACAAAGGAATGTGGCGCAAAGATTGAAGGATCTGATGGGATGAGGTATCTAAGCCTCATACTATGTATACACTTCAGTATGTATATATATATATATATATATATATATATATATATTTATCTCTCTCTCTCTATACATATATATATATAGAGAGAGAGAGAGATAAAGACAGAAAAAGAGAAAAGGTGTATAGTTGACAAGAAGAACCAGAACGGAGGAAATGTTATCATAAGCGTCCTGAACTTGACCTACTCTCTCCAGCATCGCGCCGACAACATGGAGTGATATGAATTTATGAGCCGCTCGTGCGAACCGTAACACGATAACAACTGTTGCATAACTATATACATATATGTCTATAGGTATGTGTATATATAGCTTCTCAATTCCCTAGCGGTAAAAGTTTCGACTATGTCTAAGGACCAAGCCGCCCCCCTACGGCACCGGTTTTGCCATTGAACACGATCGACTCTGAGACTATCTTCGCGCGACGTGTTTCTTCGCGCCTCTGGCGCAGCGTCGATTCCTTTCCGGGACGATGTCATCCATCTGGTGACGGTTGGTACCATTACCGGTATCACTGCCGTTACCAACGTTGGTATTCCAGCTCGTGGTATGTATTACTCGATCGTGACTCATCCCCGATCCGGAATGAACGATCGAGATCTCCCAGGTAATAAAAAGTAAAAGTGAGCATAGCAAGATCACTGGGGGGTCCAGGGGCCCGATCGTTGCCCTCCATCGAGAAACTTGATATCTCAATAAGACATCGATCGCTCATTAGTAACACAAGAACGGTTCCATGATCTCTTTTACTTTTTCTTTTATCCTTTCTCATTCACTCGTTCGCTTTGTGTGTATATATATATATATGTATTACTGCTCCTCTCGTTTACTCAATACCTAACAGCTTCTCTCTCACTCTGTCTGTGTTCATACTGGAACACTCTACTGCGAGCTAGGAGTGCTACGCACTTGACCCAGTGAAAAGCTGAACAGAGACTAAAATGTTTAGACTCACTTTCGCTCGTGTAACTGGGACTTTTATAAAGGACGTCCTACCGATAAACTGTAGAACAAGATTAACAGAGGATGATAAGATTTAATTAGAAATTAAGTTCGTGAACTTTTTTTTATGGATCAAACACGTTAGGAACTTCTATGAAGTTACAGTGAATTTTACTGCGGTATCTCGTTATTGGGTACTACAGAAGAAAGTTGATGGCGCTAAAACCGTGGAGTAAGATATGATATCAAAGATGTAAAATTTATTATCATTAAATTTTGCGAAAAATCATTAGTGAATTCTGCCAAGGAATTTAACATTGGTCGGACATGAATGCCAGAGGTAGATTCCACAGTAACTTCTGACTGCTCTGCGAACTTGACCTAGTGCGATAGGTGACGCAAGGGAATGAGTGAAATCTTTCAGCTGGTTCCCGCTCTTAATTGCCACTGACCCTACAACCACTTCCAGTTCTTTGTCCTCTCTGCGACTCTCTTTTGGTTCCCTTTCCTGGTGGCGTCCTCGTCGCACTGTAACGTCAGCAGCTAGCCTCGGCTCTCTCGCACCCCCACGTTGTTTGCGGTGATAAACAAAGGAGTGCCGGAGTGGCTCAGAGGGATGGGACATGGTGGCTGAGGGGTGTGCGGCCAGGAGAGAGAGATCGCCCGTAGTACTACGTGGCGAGAGAAACCGACGTGACGCGGTTGCAAGAGTGCGAGTGAGACACAAAGGCCCGTCAATGGGCGAATGGGAGATCCCACGTGTGAATGAAGCCCCCACGGAGAGGGGATGAATGGTGCATCTTAGACGCAGCGGCAGTCAACTGATGCCACCCCTCGACAGTAACCCTCACTTTGTCCCCCTTCGCCCCCTCTGTCCCAAGTGAAAAGTCTTGAATTTCAAATTAGTTAAAACTTTCTCGCCCCGACTTACCGCTTCACCTTCAACACTTACCGGTACTTGAATTGGCGGTGTTTCTCATTGTAGACTATTCTTTACTGTTCATGCTTTCATTGATTTCCGTGGATACGATCGAATACATTTCGTAAAAATATAGCAAAGCCAATCAGTCAGGTCGCTAAGCACCCTATGCCTGAGTAACGTAATCATAAAATCAATTCCTTCATAAGGTGTCGTAACCTTTCTCAAGACAAAGGGATCAATGTTACGTGGTCCGGTCGATGACGTATACTTACAAGGACTTCATTCCATAGATAAAAGTATCACTTTCACAGAGTCGTAATTGCTTCTCTGTCCCCACAATCTCCCGTTTTCATACCAATGTGCCATTGGCCGTGGTACATCAACCCTACCTACTTTATTGCCTCTAGGCGTCTGACGCTTCTTTATACCGCCGTGTGAAACTTGAATGGCTTCTGTGAACCTGACTCGACCGACAAACCACCGTCGAGACCACCACTACCAATACTAAGCCCAGTTCCGACATCACCACGTGGATTTGTTTAGTATACTTGACTCACTGTGCACCGGGTTTCCCCCCTACCTACGAACACCAACTCGTCGAACACTGACGCACCGTAATGTCTATAGCCAACGTACGGTTGGGCACGTGCCAGTTCTTTGCCCGAACAAGAGGGCTACCTGCTGACTAGGCTCGTTTGTCGGGTTGTAATCTGTCACGAGTGATTACGATCGTAAATCCCACGTGGCAGCAGCCTCGCGACCATCAGAGAATGGCCACGCGACGCCATGACAAAGAACTCATGACGAATGCCGTTCTCCTTTTCGTCCCAGCACCTGTACACGTTCCTAATCAGAAAACCGAGAAAGGTATCAGATACAGATTACATCAGGATTTATCTCAGTCTTTAGTAAAAACATGATGATTTCATGATTCTATGTCAATTACGCATATCCACGATAAAACTATATTACATTAATACGTAGTATGAGGTAAATATTAATCCGCCGATTTCTATCAAGCGCATAGTACTAATCGATGAGGTAGTCAAGATTTCATTGAGGAAACAATGGGACATTTAGAGAGGTTAAGACGCCGCGGCACCTAGACCTAGATTGCAGGAACAATACCCTGACACCCGGCTGAGCTCTCTTCTCATAGGATGAGCAAGTGAGAGGGATGTACGTAGAGTACATCAGAAGGGAAGAGGTCGTTGCTAACTGCTCTGGCACGAGTCTGACACTAGGGCAATGTCACACCTAGCCTATTATTCTCACTCCCCGGGTCCAGACCTGCGGCAGACTAATAACCTGTCACCGTCTGCGCCACGGTTACAACTTCGTGCCGAGGCGTCTGTGTGCGGAACCGTGTCGTTTCTCTTCCCTGGCACAAGTTCCTTTACCAAACACCCCAAACCTCTCCGACAGCACTTCATCGTCTCCAGCTTCATCTTTCCTCTTCTCACTTCCATCCGCTTTCTCTCGCTCACTCACAAACTCTCGCTTTCCTACATCTCCTCGTGTGCACAGAAGCGTTAACTAACCTAACACAACCCGAAGCAAGAAGAGGGTATTAACATGCCGCGTGATATCCAAGTTACTGGAGTTACCCTAACCTCCAAATAATCTGACCTGCTCAACGGCACAAAGTTATGCACCAAGGTTAACATACAGATATATCTATATATAGCTGGTATGCTTTCGCGGTTATTCATCCGGAAGGTATGCACGAGAAATTGATCCTCCATTGAGAAACACTTAAGTCGATCGACGTCGAGTCCGCTGTGAAAAAAATTAATGAGACGTCACCAGAGTGAGATCCACCCACGCTTGTTTGTTTATACGTGTAGGCGTTATACTTCATTCTTTGAAGGAGAGGACAGGTGATCATCATGCTAACTGGTTACGGCATCGTGCCAGTTAAGAGTTAACTGACCTCACATAACCCTCAAGCCCGAGCAAGCTATTAACGTGGCGTATGCCATTCATTCCGTGTCTTCTCTCTCTCACTCTTCTACTTCGGCTCAGTCATCCCCCGGTTCTCGCGGGCAACGCACACAGCTACCGACGAAATGGTGTATCGTGCCGAACTAACGGCTAATGGCCTGATAGTACATAGTTTGGCTCCATTCATAACTCGGCAAATGGGAAGAGACCCTTCGTTTGCGGGTCCCGCATCACCACTACTATCACCGTTACGACCACGGGTACGACCACCCGGGCGGTTCCTATTTCCACTGTGCCCTGGTCTTTCTTTCTCTCTCTCTCTCTCTCTCTCTCTCTCTGGTCTCTTTATCCCGCATTCTCTCACACGCTTTAAATTCCATACGCACATATAACGGACTCTCGTTTCTCCTCCCTATTACTATATAACTATTGAGGACTCTTTTCTTTCCTGCTCAAGGTCACCAGATCGGACTGAGAGAGAATTGTCATAGCTGGCCATTTGCCCGACCCTTTTTTATATGTCCCAACATCGACATCCGAAAAAACGATGCTTTATCATTGTCGAAAATCAATCCGTGCTACTTCAGCCTATTCAATCCGCAGTGGGACAATTCAAGACCTTCCGTACAAAAAGTTTTACTCGCTCTTTCCACGTTACAATAAACACTATAAAGTTTTTCGGACGATGTTGCTGCATCTCGGAAAATCGTATTATCCATTCTTCATCCGTTGTCACTGAAGTCAAAATTCTCTAGATCTTATGAATCCAATAATTATCTATGTAGATACAAAAAAGTCTAAAAGGTAAACAATAAGGAACGTCACGTAATATCATACGACGAGTAGATACGTACAGTAAGGATCAGACACTGCCCTACTGGCCTACATAATACCCAAATACGTCAACAGCATTCCTCCTGTCTTTAACGCTCACGTGAAATAAAGTACTGGAGAACATTGTTCGTGCACAGCTGAGCCAGGTCTCGCAGCCTGAGGGAGCATGACGTAGGGATCGGAAAACTATTGACCACGTCGAGAAGCCGTTTAACCCCACAAGCACAATACAATGCGGTAGGGAAAGTATAAACGTCTCTACGCCGCGTTCATTCATGAGTCGTATAACTTCGGAAGGTGTGAGACGTATAGAGAAACGTGGCCACGTGTACCTACTCAGTTTCTTTGATGTTCGTGTTGACTGGTATGAGAAGCAGAGAAGGACCGAAGAGAGGGAAATGAACGAGAGAGATAGAGCAAATTTCAAATAGTGTAAACGAGTTGAGAGGCGAAAGGAGATGAGGTACACTGGTGTGGAGTGCCGGAAGAGGAAGAGGGGGTAACGGCACGTCTATATACCAAACCGATAAGATATCCATGAATGAGCAACACGACTACCGATCATCCGATTGGAATGATCGGCCGTTGTACCCTGAAAGGGAAACTTCATAACATAAATATCGTGCACGACAAACTGTCGTTCTACCTATATGCATATTGAGGTAGACGTATCTGTATACGTGGCTTTATCGCACTGTATATCAAACGTATCGATGTAGGTATATCGTACGCGCGTATCATTCATGAATGAGATTTGCATAAATAAAACATTTCATCGTGTCAGTGGTGGGTGCCTGTACGATTTACGACTGATGATGATGGTGCATTACGAATTCTGAGCTTAACCGTTTTCATACGTGTTAAATTTACGTTACGGTAATATCGAACGACCTTGCGTACTCGTTTACATCATGATGAACTCTAGTTGTAATGATACCTGTGTATATCTGTATATATTGACTATATAGTCGGATCCGAATTACTAGTTACCAGTTGACGTTGTATTTTTCACTGATTTTTTCTTTTCAATACTCGAGTTGCTCGGTACGTATGTTCGCAATTAAGCAGCCCCTTTCATTTCGTATCCAAAGGAATTGCGTTAGCTTCGGTATAGGCATGCGATATAGGGGTTGGAGCTTTAAGGGTATAAATATCGATTAACGGCATATTAAATCCCTGCTCTTTCTAAGGAGGGGTTAAACTATTCCATGTTTCTTTTCTTTTTCATGTATCCTCTTTACGAGGAGTTTATCCGAAGAGGCTATATTTTGTGGTAAATTAAAAAAAAATTAATAAATATCAGACTACTTGTTTGTTTAGTCACGCTGAAAACGATTCCCACGTGACCGATTGTAAATAATTAGCTTGTTACGGTATTACACTATTCCGATATCCCCGCACGTCGGGGTGTTGATTACTGGGCGGCAGCGTCAGAGACTAATAGGTCTACTAACTACCAGGAGCCCTGATTGTTAGGTTACGATCGCAGCCTTTGAAACTCGCCCCACGCATAATAACTACTCCTAGCGACGGAATCGAACTAGCAACGATTCTTGATCTTTGCCAATACATTTTTTGTTTATCGTACAGGATTTCGATTTCATGCTAAATGGTATGGCGTACGTTGTCTGACCTTATCACTTTATTAGTATGAGTTGGTGAATCAGTATCAGTGATCTTATCAGTGAACATCATTGATAACGATTTTATGCTATTTTGTGGAAAAAAATTATTTATAATAAATAGCGCAATAAATGTGCCATTGTGATTAACGTATAAAGTGATTTTAATTCAATGGAAAATTATAGTTTCATTGATCCACCAATTCACTGATACAATTATGGTTTTATAATTCTTTCATAGAAGTCCTTCCAAAGCCCTCACTAGCTATCTAGAATGAACGCGTCCAAGTGATCGGTCGTTTAAACTCTGCTTGAATCACTGACCTACCCCATATCACATCGAAACCACCACAACAAACCATTAGCCGAGGTTTCACACCCGCTAAGCTTCGGGGTTACTCATTCATCCCGTGGGTTATCGACGTTTTATGCCCGCGTCCCGACGCTTATTTGGGTCTTCGGGTCGTCACCCGTTTAATCCATGCTGTTGAGTTCAAGGTAGTCGGATTATAGGAAGACAATTTTGTTCTGTTGTCGTTTACCATCAGGACACTTTGTTTGAGTGGAGCAGGTTTGGGTTTGATAAAATTACATGTGATTGTCCATATAGTAGAGGTTGCACGGGATTATCATCAGTAACTTTTAATCACTTAGATATATTAAACAATAATTAATCAATTGGATTTTTCAAGATATTAATTTTTCATTTAAACGCTACACAGATTTTGGATCATTTTGGAATTATGGCAAAGGCATTATTAACAACGTACCTATGTTATGTACAGCATATGTGTTAAGGGGTCAGATGCAAATTAACGGAGCACATATTTGTTTTGAGCCAGACGTATCTTTGCAATTAACCTCCGTAACACACTTCGTTACACGTGCTTTAGGAACTTTTGATATCTTGTGCAGAGATCGCTCTCGTATACGTTTGGTTTCCTTTTGGTTCAATTTACAGCCAAGCTGAATTGATCTACAGTGTATACAGAGTTTCATCGTTGGATTTGTTTCCGACGTAGTCAGTGAGTTTACGGTTGAGAAATTTTAATATACTCGTCGACTGCAGATACCAAAGAAAAAAAAGAAAAATTTTATTCAAATGCAATTAAACCCTCTTATATGCGCGATTATTCATCTTTATTTATCACTATTCAATGCGCCATGAATTACGATTTTATAAATTGGAAATGTTACATCAGTAATACACGATCCAAAGAAATCATCCAGAAGTAACGATACGCTGTAGTTTCCGGGTAGGAGGACTTTGCAAATCTTTATTCTTCCTGCGAAGTTTATGATTTGTAAAAGTAGTCCACTGCATGAAATGGGTATGAGAAGGGATAAAAGAGGGATACGGTTGACGTCACGAAAGTACAAGGGGTGTTCTACAAGTTCAAGAACCAGGGTCAAGTAATGCCTATAGTATATCTATACCATAAACGGATTTATAGTTTTACGAGACTTGGATGAAACTTTACAAAAAAAAAAAAGAAGTTCCTTCCTACGCAAACGAATACGCAATAAAAGTTTACTACTGAGCACAGATAATTTAAAGGAATCTAAGTTAATCTATCTATAATCCATATTAAAATTCGAAAATGATATCTATCAAGAAATTTTCTTTCAATCCTGGCTAGATGCATCGTTAAAAATTCCAAATTTGAATATAAATTGTAAAAATTATATTTTGCAATCCACAGATGCTGTTATTTAATTTTTATAATAATCCAGAATGCGAGCACGTATGCAGAATTTCAATTTCCTTGGCTAACCCTCATGGTCAGGACGTGCGAGACGCCAGCCGGAAGTAGTGTGCGGGCCGGCATGTGATTGCATCCTTAAGGACCTGTTGCTCGTTTCACAAGTGAGAGTATGGGTGTCCGCCGCTTACTGTTAGAAATGGGACGTAAGGTGGTATGGGGGGTCGTCGGAATGGCTGGTAACTCCTGGGTGGTTGGGGAGACATAGGGGGGTGGTTGGTAAGTATATCTACCCTTTGTTAATTCGGATTTAATGCGAGCGGAACTGTTGCTCATGGAAGCAGACAATGGGGTCACTAGGGTGTTTCGTGCCAAGTTTTCATCGCCGGACAAGTTTAGACCTCTCGACCATCGTCTGCAAACACGAGGAAAACAGGACGGCAGCCAGTATCAACGTTTCTCGTGTAATCGGTTCACTATCAATGAACCGATTTAAATGCTGGTAACGTACTCCTATCTTTTGAGTACACAACATTTAAACTGCATATGTTGTGTGGGCGCATACTACTTACGTAAGGCATAAGAAGCATATATATCTATGAGATTACTACCAGTTACTAGAGTATAATACTCCGCATTGTGACAGGTGTACAGTTCATTTAGCGCATAGCGTGAAATCATGCTGGTGAAGAAAAAAGGAAGTATGCCTAACGCTATTTTTAATGGTAGAATCCTTGTAAGAAGGGATACGAGGTAGTTTAGAGAAAAGAATACACAATGTGGAGCTCTCAAGAGTGGATGTAGTACAAGTCTAAGGGAAGAAAATGGTAATCTGGGATTTGACCTCCTTCGAACTGCCTCCGTCCTATGTGCATCAAATCGAATAGTGCATAGTATGCATGTCGGGGTGCAATACATTGGATGAAGAGAGGAGGTGGTGAAAGAGGAAGAGGTAGAAGAGGATGGGGACGAGGAGGTGGAGGCCCTCCGGCCCGTTTTCCCTTTCGTTCGCCCACCCGCTTGCACGGCACATATTCACATATTCAACCCCCTGTGGCCCCCTATGGCCCCTTAAACACACACGTGGATATTCCATATACGTGGGAGCACGGCTCAGCTGAGCCGTGACGTATGCATGTCGGCAACCCGTGTGAACTTATTCCGTCACGTGGTTTTGAGCTCTTAAGCTCGTATTACACGGTTCGAGTAAAACCTGTATTCTACCCAGCAATTTCTATCAAGAGATTTCTACTGGAGTCAACAAGCTTCCTGCGAGGAATGTGATTTTGAACAATCCTTCAGAACTGGATTGACAAAATTACTAGATTTCTCAAAATTTTAATCATGACAAAAATAGCCGTAAATAAAGAACTAACAATTTTAAGTAATTTCACGATTTAGATTTATCGATCGACATTTCAAGCTTTCAGATTCACAATCACGCCAAAGTCAACAGAGTAAATTCAATTGGCGAACGTCAACGTTCGGGTTAAGGGTAGCGAGATTGAAGCACACGGTGGGCTGGTCTCAAGAGTCAAATATTCTTTTATGAAAATCCGAGCATGTCATTCGGGCTTTAGGGACCTGTTGCTCATCTCTATCTCTCTTGGTTGCACCCCTCGTCACTGTGTATACGTGTGTACAGGAGCACCCCCCGGAATACTCAATCTACGAGAAAGGAATGTGTGTCGGTACCGTCTTATGCTAAACTTTGTGGGTCGCTCGGGATCACCCGTCGTGGCGCCACTTGTCGGGCAAATCGTTCCTCCGCCTTAGTTGTTTTCATTGCCGCGCAACGAAGACAGAAATTCCATTAAGGTCGATGGGTTCCCTGACCAATGTGCACGAGCATTCGTTTAAGTAACAGTTTATACCCATTTCATCTATATTAATTAACAATTTCTTCTTTCATCTCTAACAAATCGATAACAGTTTGAGTGGTAGTGAATGTCACGAACCATAAATCTGTATCGCAATATAATAAAACAAACCGCTTATACAACTATATGTTACACAATAATTATAAATAGGCAAGTCTAAATATAAACCATACGAGATCTCTTGTTATATCAAAACAAAGATCTAAACGACGTCCAACTAATTAAAAAATTGTATCAACGAATCTAATAATTTACCGAACAAGTTTCGCATAACCCAGCGACCTTGAAGATATACGTTCGGTAAGACGCTAACCCAGAAACGTGGAATATATAAATGTGCAGTGAGAGTTCCCGCGCGCATAACCTAATCCCAAGGTGGTCGAGGGATCCAGGAGGTGGCTGTTATGAATGGAGAAACTTCAGCAGCGCGTAAACGTAACGCTGTGTATAAGGGCAGCGTGCGAAGGAAAGGGATTTCAAGGGAGAAGCGAAAGTGTTGAGGTAGCGTCGGCAGCGTCGTGACGGTATGAATACAAGCAGCTTAGCCCAAGATCTTCCTGTATTAGCATGGACGCATACAAAGATCTTCCACCTTTGCTGTAGAGTGCACACGTAAGTATATACGTAGAGGAAGACGCGCATACGCCTTCGTGAGAAGTCTACGTATGAGTAGCAGTATGTACAGTAGTACATACGTTTAAACCCTGGAGCGATACCGGGCCACACAAGCATTCCGGAGAACAACGGAATAAGCAACAGGTACGTATACGTATCTACGTAACTACATACCTACATACCTAAACCATCATAACCTAGGTATCAAAGCAGAATGCGGCCGCCGCTCGCAGAACGAACTACGTGGATGTATGTTAAGTCGGGCAGAAGAAGTGAGTCCAATGCCAAGGCTCTTTCGTGCTCTTTGCATTACTCATGAAACATATCTGGCACTGCAAACAAGAGCAAAGAGAGTAAGGGAAAAAAAAGAGCAAAAATTTTCGCACTACTTGTCAGAGCAGTAGGGATACACAGGAACGAGCAGCCGGGATGAGCCAAGACATTCCCCCATGTTGACATTAGTAATTCGAGATTATGAGATTTAGACAGTGACACGTACCTTAGTGATGCTGCCATAGTCAGGAGTACTGGGGATTCGCATACGGATAAGAGTAGGTTACGGATGCTTGATTAAGGGATTAAAGGAAACGTGATAAATCGAAACGGTTGGAAAGGAATTGTCAAATCTGTTATTTCATACTGTGGTAAATGACGTCAGGCTCTGAGAATGATGCTCGATCGCAAGTTAATAACGCTGATGTTTTTATGTTGTTATTTTAACCTTAGGTAGACGCTAAGTTGGAGCACGTTGTTTTTCAACGATAAACTTCCCTGCGGTTGCTACTCCGTCTACACCGTATGTTGTACTGTTATACGTTGGCATGCGTGACGCAACAGGAAAACACGATGCGATTGGACTTCTCTGTACTATGTATGAGCAACTGAGCGAACATTTGGGACGTGGTGAGTGTTCTATACGTCTATATGTCTCTGAGTGTCATTCATTGCTCGTTTCAGGATATAGAATCAGCTGATATACTTTAGAAGGAAGAGTGAATAACTGGCTACGGTAAGTATTTTATCTTGGAAACGATTCTTATGGTTATATACTTGCTGTGGAGTAGTACTTCGTAACGCACGCCTTTCCTGAAAGGATATGACATAATAATAGTGCCCACGTAACTCCTTCCAGGAACTTTACAAATCCCTGAGACGTAGTGTCTCTCCTGCGCAATAAAACTAACCTCAAAAACGTTTGTGCGTCGAACTGAATAAATTGAAATAATCACAAAGGATTAAAAATCCGGAAAGTTAATGAAGATCATCCAAACTGAACTTTGGTACAATGACGAATAAGAACATCCTGGGCCTCTTTTGCTCATTCCTATCGTGTGTCACGAGAGGAACAGAACAGTGTATAAAATGTGCTGGCAGCAGCAACAGCAGGCAGCTGCGGGAAGCAGCCGGCCTGACAAACCGGGCAAGTCCATGCTACTCACCCTAGCGTGGATGAGCTAGAGTCTAAAAAAATGTTCAGTATAGTATGCTTAACCACTATAGTCTGAGTATGATCGAGACACTGTAGTAAGTGTTGTACGGGTCAGAGTCGGGCCTGATGTTCGGCAGCCACATGTGTGCGCCACAGCTGTCCCTCGGACAAAACAGTCGAGCGAACAAGCGGCTTGAGAAGGAAGAGGATCTTGGACTCGTCAGCCACGAACGACTGGAGACAATGACGGGAGAAGGAAAGGAATGAGAAAGAAAGAGAGAAGAAAAAATTGTCTCTTCTAATCGATCTCGGTAATGTCCAGTGTTACAAGTTCGATCGCGACCCACATTCGCCAAGGGTGCAGACGTCTTTGAATCGCGTGTCTACCGATCGAGCGCTTCGATCGCGTGACGTTTCTTTGTCACGATCGACCTACGTTCTCCCGTACCTCTTAATAGAGTTATAAAGAGGTTGCCGTTCCTTGGATGTTCAGATACGAGAGAGTATAGAGAATCTACTTCGAGATCTGCCAAGTATGCTGTGAGGAAGTGATGAAGAATTAGCTAACAGTTAGTGATAGTATTTTTGATATTAAGAACAATGTAATAACGTTCTTCGGTAAAATAATTAAGTCTTCTCGGCGCATACTTAACGCGTAGGCATATCTGCTTTATCTTCCGGTAACACAATCTGCCTGATAGGAACGATATTGACGTGAGATTAGACAAGAGCGACTGTGCTGACCGTGCAGATAATTTCGCGTGATTTTTATCCCTTCGATTGATTTTAATTAACAAGTTAATTCAATAAAATTAAATACAAGGAATATCTCTTACAATATTCTCATTGAGTTATCACGTGTAATTTTACTTTCGCAATTTCAACAATTTTCCTTTCGCAAATTATACATTGATAAATAATTTAAGGTTACATGAATCAATGTTTCTGCTCAAGAACGGCACTCGGAAAGTAAACGAGAAAAACTAATGAGCAATGAGAAGCTTATCGTACGACGCTGAGGAGTATTCATTTTTTATGTAAACAATTTCATTGTCAGTGAAACTTTCGCCACGGTCCTCTTTGGGGAACTTCCTGCGTTCGCTAAATCGCGGTCGGTAACAGTTCTCTCGTTGCATGCACGTGCCGTGAACCCAATTCTGCTAGAAACGATTGGTTCCCTTCGACATCCTGATGTATCGCCGATATTGCAGCTACCTTCTATTCCCATTCCCTCTGACATTGCTTTGTTCCGTGGTATAGATCTCAGCAGAGTAGACCTTTACACACTCCAGTCTTCCTTCTTTCTTTTGGACTCTCTTATTCCTCGTCTCTTCGACACAATCCTGGCTAGCACAATCGTAGCTGACTACCTACCAAACAGTAAAGTACTGCGTAGTGATGCAAAGGGTTGCTGTAAAACGGAATCTCCACGGAGGAAGCTAAAAAAAAAATACGAAAAAGTAAAAATATTATGAATCCTAGTGGGAATTGCGAGGATGCGATTTTTCTTCGTAATTTCGAGCTTCGAGCGGATGTATAACGTTTTGGAATTTCAAGGAAAAAAGATTGAAAAAACAACTTCCATGAAGAGAATGTACGTATTCGCTAACTTGAAAACATAAAATTTCACTGAATAACGCGTCTTTTTATTTTTCTGATATAAGATGTCTTTGTTTCACATAGAATCATTATTGAAATGACGTAGGTGAATTATCGGGATACCAACGATGATGGAATAGAGTTACTTCGATGAAGTATATCTATGTATATTCTTTATTGTATCAGACGTAGATTGCACGCGTCTAGATTTAGATGAAAAGGAGGAAAAGCAATATCTTTTTCGTCGTCTGTCTCGACGGGGTTAAAAATGCTGATTGTCCATGGATGCGAGAAAGAGTTGCCTAACGAGATAGCCGAAATTTCGACGTAGGCGTATGGTCGCGCGTGTGCGTTACAAAACGTCGGCCTTCGGGTGCTCCCACCATCGTGGGATTCGTTATTCGTTCAGCGAAGCTTTCGTCATCGCCGCCACTCTCTCAAAATTCTATACCAAACGAAGGGATTCTCGACGACGACTCTGTTTTATCGGCTGTTGATTCGCTGCGAGAGTTTCTTTTACATGCGCCTCGTTTCCCTTCAATGGCGTAGAACATTTAAATCCGTGTACTGTACACGCGGACAATGGCGGCTTCTTGGAAGCTTCCGGCGACACGATAACTTTTAATATCTATAGAATAAAAAAATCAGAAATCTCAATTGTTGTTTTGCGATTTTATGACGTTCCGTAATACTAATCTTTTCATTCAATTTTTACCTTTTTAATTTCGCACGATACAAGCATGCGATGACATAAGTTCACCGATATTTGCGTCTAAACGGGAACTCTTATAACTCACCTAGATGATCTTACGTGACCTTATATACAAAAAGCAACTTGCAAGATAGTCATAACAATCATCTTATTACATGAAACAGTGGAAACGTAAAGTTTCATTTCTAGTACAAGTAAAAGTATAACAAAGCCAAAAGGATCTTTAATTATAATTATTTTATCAAGCCATTTAATTCTTTACGCTAGCATACCACTGCGAATATTCTATCTAAAGTACATTAAAAAAAATGGATGCATCTCCAAGTTCAGTAAAAAGAATTGTATAAAAACGAAATGAATAGAGTGCGACTTTCGTCAACATAACAAAAAACATTTAAAAACGCAGAATTCCCCTAGTAATTCCCCGGAAGATAGCAAAGCGAAAATGATCTCAAGCAGTCGCTATCAATATCTGGCGCGAGTGCATAACCAACATTCTAGCCTGCTATTCAGCATAGAATCGAGTTACAAAACCAAGTTGCAAAAGGCTATGGGCTGTCTTATAGCGCCTGTAGCGACGTTGCTGAGTCACTGCTGCGTTGCCAATATCCGCCGTCGTTCGTACCCGTAGCGTTGCCACGTTTCCCACAGTCTCGCACCCCCACCATTCCCCTGATACCATCATGCCGCCTACGGTAACGTTCCATTGGTCGCCGTGCACACCCTCCGCTCTGCGCTACTCCGAGCCACCCATCCCCACCTTATAAAACGAGAGAACGGACAGAAACTAACTGGACTACAGGATGAAGAAAGACACGGCAAGCGCCGCTACGTTGAAATTTCATTGCGTTAAGCTCGCTCGTCCGCCGCTGAGCGCGGAATTCACAGAAAACGTCGGTAATAGAGTTTCGTGAGATAAACAGCGTCGTCGTCGCGTCGCGACGCGGCAGGACGAGTAGGGTTACCAACTGGGCAGCATCGGACCTCGCCCACCAATGTCTATGAGATCCGCAAACACATCTTTTCAGCGCAACTGACTGCGGACGGTCAACAACAAGGTCTACCTACGTATCTACCTATAATTCCACACGTTCGCCAGACTAGAACACACGAAAACAATCCATCCATCAGAACTATTTACAGGCAATGCTCCCTTTTGGGTATCCAATGCGTCAAGTTACCAGCTCTACCTTATGAGTATAGATACTTACCTTTTTATTGTATATTTATATAGTTACGTATAGCGCTACATACCGGATCATTCTTGAGATGTAACTTAAAAGCAGCGTGTGACCTTTCTTAAGACTTGGATACCACGGTAATCAGGTTCCTGGAAAGCCTAGACAACTCCTACGCGTTATAGTCTTGTAAAGGATTTTTTCCCTTTGTTAAAATTTTCTCGTTAAAGGGAGTTAAGCTGGTTTGCTATGTGTTAATCGCAAACGTATTTAAAAGGCATCGATACTGCCTGCACTGTATTCTACCAATCGTAGTTTCCCTTAAACTTTGTGGAATCGTTAAGCCGCGCTATCCGTTAAGTGGAAAAATCAAAGCAGCCAATTTCCATAACAATGGCGAGCGCACTTTATAGGTGCGCTCAGAATTTAAGTAGAGTTCAGACTCTATTGGGTGAATGAGGTTGAACAGCGAAAGTCCCGGATGGGCTATTGCACCGTTCGCAAAAGTTGCTCAAACCTTGTCGCACGGCTTCACCTATATTACAGGCTCTAGGTAGGCTAACCTGACCGCATAGAACTTCCTGGGGGAAGTTCGATGTTACGACGCAATGAAGTTTCTGGGAAACACGCAAGGGGCATTTTTGTACTACGGATAAGGGATGATTTCGAACGCAAGAGAAAAGTAACGGCCAAGAACAGGCCTGTAATTTTAGTAAACCCTTCTAGCGCTTGAATGAGATAATATTTTGCCTCTCTTGGTATCTCTTTACTTTACCCTCTCTCAGTAAATATGTATTTTAACCATGAATTTTAGTTACTCTTTTCGCATCCTTTTTCTGTCGTTTCTTCTGCGTTTCGAAAAGAGAAAGTATCCAATGTCAGAGATCAATGGCAGTCGTGTCGTTCTGATGTTTCTACTTTGGTCATGCTATCCGGTGTACTTTACGCTCACCAATCTAAAATACAAATATAGAATCATACGAGTCACAATGCAAATGCAACTGACCCGATAAAACTGGATTGGGTCATAGAAAGGGAAAATACAACCTACAAACGCAGTTCCCGCCAAAATACGATTTTTATAGCCTTTCGGCGCCACGCCGTACTCCTACTTCGAGCCACGTTCACGAGACTCACACCAACGTTGCTACCACCCCAATGGCCCTTTCCCGTTTCCATCCCCTAACGGGTATTGGGAACTCAAACCCTGCATCAACCCCCTTTGCTCTCCCTTTCTCGTTTCTCTCTTTTCCCCATCCACCCCCGGCTGAATTAAATTTATCTTGGAATTAAAAATTACGATATACGACGCAGAAGTAGATAAGCAGCTTGATTTAGAAATAGAGACGATCTTACCTGTACTGTTCGATTATGATTTTCTATAAAAATTTAATTATTTAAAAATTATGCTTTTCGAAAACAATTATTATCATATTTTTAATGTAAATATACAAATTTCCATCAAGTATCCCAAAAATATGTCTTAACAAGTACAGTTCAAGTTTACATTTTTAGTACAGATTTAAATGTAATTTTTATCAAGCAATCGGTGTTCGCACTGCGCTATTAAACGTACAAACGAAATTGCATGGCAATACGTATAGGACCGAGCTCTGTCGAGGTGGAAAGCGCTTATGGGGTGGACAGTAGCCGGACATCGAAATGGGAAACAGGTTAGCCGAATGACCGGTGGTCAGAGTTATGGGGGTAGAATTGCACCGCCCATTCTGAAAACAATGCCGCGTAAAACGGTAACGGGGTACGCGACGATGATTACACATCGTCAACGCTAAAGCTGTGTCCTCGAAAACATTCGTCGCTTCACGAAATCTGGGTGCGCCTATATATACATTAAAAAAAAAAACAAGAAGAAAATACAAATTAAATACACCTGTCGAAAGAGCCGCAAATTAAAACGCTATTGAACATGGGACCCTTTTGGAAGATATGACCAGCAGCGTAACTTGCCATGGGGGACGATGCTGATGTTACCAACAGAAATGGGATAAATTGGTCAGTGGATGGTGCTAGAGATGATGGGGTACAACATTTAAAAGCGCCCTTGCGGCCAGAGGGACGTTTTTAAATCAGGCGTAATTGAAAAGCAACCAACAGCGAAAGTGTCGACGTCTCTCGGACATTTTTCGTACTTCCATTGGACTCAGGGCAGTGTTTACAATTTGCACGTGGCGCCACGCCCCTACCCTGCATTTTCGCCAAGTTTTCCAAGTCTCGGAAAAGTTTCCTAATCGTAGGCCGGGGATTCCCCCGATCCTCATCTTCCTTTAAACTCTCCGGCACACCAATCCCCTGTCTATCCTACGTCCTTCCTTTCTCTTTCTCCAGCTCCTTTAACTGCTAAATTCTTCTAGAGACACTTGCACGAAACGCAAAATAATTTTGGGATCTACTGATCTATTTGTCTCCTATTTTTGTAACTGATTCGCTAAATGATCTCAAGAAGTTGCATAGCGAAATTACTGCATCCTTTTCCATGATTACATTGCTCGAAGTTTCCCGAGATAATCGATCGATTCGATTTCATTTTTATATACACCGAAATTAGATACCTCGTTCGAGGTATGAAATTATTCACGAAGAGTAATCCAATTGATTTTGGCTGTTTCGATGATCCATAGATAGTATCGCGCTAGAGGCGAAGTAAATGTAACGATCTATAGCATATTCCTACTGAAAGAATATACGTATATATTTAACTCAAGCTTATGCTTGAATCATCAAGAATTCTCACGTATGGTCAGGAATTGAGAGGATTGTGGTAGAAAACAAAAAAGAAATTATCCTGAAATTTACTACTTCGACAGGGACGACAGTAAGGCACGAATGAGTGAGAGGGAGACGAAGAGGATTGGTAAGAGAGATAGCAGATGTACAGGGAGAGAGAAGTAACGAAGAGAGAGAGAAAGAGAGAGGAAAGAGAAGTACATCCGAATACAACTCATCCTTACTCTTAACCTCATTCTCATCCTTTAGCAACGCGTACGTACATTTATTCGAAAGTTCACGAACACGCAGTCAACTTGCACTCTGCTAATAAGTCATTGCTGCTCGTTCGCCGGCTTTTCCCGTTCCGTTTCGCCGTTCCTCTACGATTCCGTTCCGCTCTGTTCCCGTTTGTCCTCCCCATGTTCGTGTTTTACGTGGATTCAACCCTCCCGTCCCACCTACACGCACACGGATCTCTCTCACGTAGTCCAACACGCCCGAACGAAGCTTCACTACCACGTCTCTCGCATCTAACACGTACACAACCCACTAGGGGTTGAACTCCCTCTCTTCTTCGTATAACGTGCTTCTACCTCACTCTGACCGGATTACGCTTGCAAGCACGATTTCTTTGGGCGAATCGAAATTTCGAATCATCTTCCTAGAATAATAAAGCAAAATCTAGGGAACGAGCCCTCGTATCGTATATCGTGGATTAATGACAATATTTTTAACGAGGACCTGATCATTTTACCATATCTATTTATTCGTGGAATTCTTTCATAAATCTCTATTATCGTTTATGATTGAAATAATGATATTCCTGGAACAGCGCTAGTATTAGTTCGAGAGAGTATGAGGGAGTAGGATTATTAAGCGCTACTTAGAATTTTGTAAAATATACACGAAATATTTTTGACTTGATTTTTGATGGTGTACAAGGGTGGTAATGTTAGGGTTCGAGGGTCGTCTGCTACCTCGGCCCGGGGTAGCGTAACCCGGCCTGCTCTCTCTCCATAATTCAGGCTGCCACGGGATTGGTCGACGCACTGCTGACGTCACTAGGAAACCAGCGGGATAACAAGGCTAGAGGGATTGGTGGGGTGGTGCTGCGAAAATATGCTGTCAGATAGAACCTACCGGCCAAACTGGATGGACGCTACTGGCACAATATCTTGTCTTCATCGACTGAAAATCTTACTCAATGTTCCAAAAGAAAATCGAACCATCAACGTTTCTCCCATCGTTTCTATTAGTAGAGTTGAGGAGAAGCGTTGTAGTAGTGAATACCAGCGTTGTAAGCTATTATTAACCCTTTTCAGTTGATGAAAAAAATAAAATATGGGACAATGAAAGGCATTTTCGAAGAAAATTTGATAGGAACGATAACAAAATTTTTATAATTCTTTGTTATTCCAGAAAAATTCGTCGGATGTTATTTTACTTTAAATTTATTAACGATCTGCGTCAATTACTCTAAACTAGTAGATTTATTTATCAAACGTCATGATGGTTCACTAAGAATCAATAAAATCTCCTAACTCAATCACACTTGATATACATAATGTATGTAAACAAGGAAAATGTCAAAATGCTTCTTGAGAAGTTATGTCATGTTGCTCAGTAGAATGCTGTGACGTATATATGCTTATGGGATACGTTGGAAGTAGTTCTTTCCAAGCAGTGGTCAGCCATGCGATTTGATAAGTGCGCATGCGCCTTTGGCTTTCCTTTCAAACTTTAAACGCTACGATCTGCATTCGAACATTATCAGAATGTTGGCTAGCCGCAGGAATAATTATATGAACCGCTGTTTAGATTATATTCCCATTCAATTTAGACATACTATTGATTTCTCAACCGCACTACAGTTAATGATCCATAGAACTCATTACTTCACGTGCAAAACAATATTAATTCCGTGGTTCAATGAAATTTTGAATTTCAGGTATTCACATATTGCTAATGGAAAATTGGCTCTTTGTAGTTTTTAACTAAATGTCATAGAATTACAAAATTTTAGTGATTATCCTCAATTATATTGAGTGCTGTTTACTTGAAATATAAATAATATTTATAGTATTCATTCCTTTACCAGTCTTAACTGATCTCATTTATTGATGTCATCAAACAGATTTAAGATTTTAGATACATACCAAAGTCAATTTTTGTATCCTTATTCATTAATGATTTTAAAAGATCCTAAAAAAGCCCATTTATAAGCACATCCTTTAACAAGGATTTAAGCAATTTTATTAGGAATGTACATACAAAATATTCTAATGAGCCACAAAAGAACTGGATATCGGAAACGTCCAGCATTTTTATCGATCGCAGTCAACGTTGACTCTTTCGCCTAACAGCAGCTACTGTCGGCACAAAATGTAACATCGACCTCGCTAATGAGAAATACTTAAAATATAGGACACCTTCATTTTTTACATTTACTCTTTTTACACAGCATAATTCTTTTTCCCCAATGACACGTCATTCTCGCTAGGTAAACGATTTCTAATCGGCAAGATCCTTGGCTTTAAATATATAGCCCATACATTTTACACGAGAAATATGAAGACATTAGATTATCATTGTAATCAGAATTCAAAGTAGAAAAGATGTTGACCTACCAAGCTACGAACAAAGTTCGCGTGGCATTGCGCGGGAAATAATGCATCCCAATGCAGGTTCACGCAGCCGCGGATTGAAATCTCCGAGAAGCTGGGATTTGAGACACCGTCCTCTCTACTGGTAATACAGCGAAAGATGTGTGAACGCGTTTTGTCGGTCCTCGAGGGCCGAGCAGTACCATTATGTTCTCGAGTTTCCACACGTAATGACCCGCCATAGTCCCGAGAGGTACCTTCTACGAAGACGTAGAATGATTACTCAGTATATTTCTACATTTCAAGAAATATCAGCATGTGACTGAATACCATTATGTTGCGCGTGGAGCTTGCACGCGACAATCGAATTGCAATACACGCAAAGATTCTTGCGTAAGCGAGTGGCTGTTCTATGGAGAGAAAAGAGAAGAAGTGGTAACTAAACGCTACGGAGGAATCATATAACACGTCCTTCGGTCCATTGGAAAGAAACAGACAAGAATACCTATATATAAGTGTATGAATGATGTTTTCAAAAACAATACGTACTATCCTGAGTATCTTGGTCGTATTACTTGTTTTGCAAAATTTTCAACGGATCTAATGCAAAAACGCACGAAAATAGTTTGGCTATTTGTTGAGTTTCGTGCTCCGTACTCTGATTGGTCGATCGTACTGTGCGCGGCAGTTTTTGCGCGAGAATCGATTCACTGTTTCTATAGAGCCCTGCCGGCCAGTAACACGGTATCAGAAACTGTTTCTCCTGGTGCTTCGATCCCGATGGCTCACCTCCTTTCTCCCTGCTATCTCATTGGTCGAGAGTGCTTGCATCAAGGGAAATATGAAAGTCGTGCATCCCGTGAACGATACGGGCATCGCTCAACGCACGGCACTCCGCACGACCTGGGGTATCCTTCCACTGAAACTCTTCAACTGCCACTAATACATTTAGTTTCTTTAAAATCACCTGTTGACTGTCCGTTCGCAAGAAATTCGACGAAGAGTCATAGAACGTGCATGAGGATCTCTAATCGAGCACAGAGCGCCATTGCTTTAGTTATTCCTGGTGTCCTTTTATCCTCTAACGCATCTTTGGAAGACCTTATTTTCTTATTTTCTTATTTTTTATACATTTTTATTATAGCGCATAATTTGTGGATTGACAAAATACTTAAAAAGTTGTATATAGTATAATAAGTTGTGTATAGTATATAGTATAATTGTTACACAGTGTGTTATACAGGTACATCATCTAACGTTCAAAATTGTTTTTTTTTTTTAATAAAACAAATTTGGTACGAATTTTTCTAGCACATTTGATCATGTTAGACTGTCAAAGAGATTCAATATGATTAATCTGTCTAATAAAACTATGAATCCGACTGATTTTGAATATTTAGTCCGCCACGATGGATCCGACATTTTGAATTTGGTATTTTTAACTCCGAAATTGTAATTAGCGACCCCAAAAGATTCCGAGTAACAAGTTTCATCAAAATGTATTAACGAGGAAATTTCGAGCAACATAGAGTTGAGATAGTGACTATTACTTTTTTTACCAATTAAAGTTTCATCAAATATACGTGTATATTCAATTTAATAGCATAACATAACATAACATAATATAGGGTTATTCAGCTCAAACGCACCACCTAAAGTTAGCGCGTCCATTGGATTCTTATAGTGAAACCATGCTCGGGTAGTGCGTTTGGACTGGATAAGTCGGTATGTAAATAAATAAATATTATAACGCAAAATGAAGAAGGTAGTGCGATAACGAATAATCGGTGTGAATGAAATGTAAAGTAATATCTATATCGATTAATAAATCTACCCATTATAAACTTATTCTGCTATCGATATTGATATTATAAAATACTTTTGGCCATTATAACCAGTCATATCAAACAATCTGAAGTTTTGAGATATTATACGCGGAGTTTGTCATACTTACTAAAAGAATGTTCATAAATGAAAAATATCTAAAGTGTCAAAGTACTATTTAATCTATTATCAGTGATAAGAAACTTTTATTACAATACCTGGAAAAAACTGGCTATATCAACCGTTATTAAACTGCAGTTTCTTTTTCTTATTATTCAGTAGGGCCATACACTATGACATAATGCAGCAGTACGAGTATCAATTTTGACTATTACCCATGTACATGACTATTAAAATATATAAGTACTAGTACGTAGCTTCTTTCTATCCGTTGCATCTAAAAATGAAACTAGTCATCGACCATACTAAAATAGGCCAATTCGTAGAGGGGGAAATGAAAGATTCACCGTTACTCCGTTGAGTGGAGGCGGACTACGCTATGAAACCATGCAAGTCTCGAAGCACTTTACAGTTCAGCATATGACACCCGAGATACATAACATAAGATACCAATGAAAAAATGCCTTCAGATTTTCGTGTAAAGAGGAAGAGAGCCAAGTACAAACTGCTAAAAACGTAACGCAAAAAAGTAATAAGCAATTAGTAAAGAATCAACTGGCAATCATCAGTCTGGAGAGAAAGTGCTCGCTCTCGTAAAGCTTCGATAAAGAATAGGTTAGCGGATGCTTTCTCTTGGAAGTTTCCAAGAATGAAAGTATCTGGGGTAAGAAATACACTGGAACCAGGAAGCCACACATGTTGTTACAGTTCGAGACTTGTGGTTTGTTGGCTTATAGTTTTTAGACTTTTGAACGATTGGATGTAACGGATTTGTCTAGATTTCTTTGTTTCACGATAAAACTGGTTACCAAGTAAGATGCACTGTTGTTCGTTTGATCAAAATGTTAAAATAGCACTAAAGCTCGAGTAATAATCACGTCGACTAATCTATGCTCTTCTGTTGATTCCCGTGTACCATGTCTCCCGCGAGGCGTCCTCAACAGAAGGAAGAGAAAGATCATCGTCGTCGGTTCATGGTCAAGAAATAAATGGCCGGTTTAATTTTTAAACCGGGTATACGAGAGACCGAAGGATAGGACGCGAGAAAAAGAGGGAGACAGCGAAGGCAAAGAACAGAACGAAAACTGTGCAACTCAAACGGTGCAAGTAGGCATGGCTTCCTGCTGGGAGCTGATCCGTGACGCCCACACCGGCCACCTCACTTCGCTTCTTGTTGCTCGGCTGGCGAACCAAGATCTCTCGCGGTACCGATCGAACCGCTTCTCTTGACTGTTTCACCATGTTTTAACTGGCACGGGAGTCTTAATTCCCGAAAGGGATTTCCGGTGAAAATTACAGGAAGCTAAAAGGGCTAACTGAATTGAACAATTTTATAAATTGACTTCTATCTATACATTGTACTATTCAAGCGGTAACATTGTAACACATTATAACAATTAACTATATATGGTCAGGATGGAAAAGCACGCTTACGTGCTGACTGCTTAGAAATCTAATGCAGTGAAAATCGTCGTGGAATTGTTATGGGTTCAGAAAATGCTCAACTTAGTGCAATTTTCAATCAACGGAAGATCCAATTGAATTAAAGGACGCGGGTATCCCTTAATAATAAAGAAATTCTGAAACAGTTGGTTTAATGTTAGGAGGCGACCGTAACGCTGAGGCTGACGGTGACGGTGACGTGACGTGGGACGGAAAGAGAAAATCAGGAACGAGAAGGAGAAGAACTCCGGAGTCAGCGCGAAAACATAGGGCGAGGAGACGTGGAAAAAGGTGCAGGAAGGGTACTGAGGTAATGTGCAGAAGAGTGCAAGGGAGATAGATAGAGAAAGTTGAAGAGAAAGGGAGAGGAAAGCAGAGAGCCGAGAGGGTGGGGGTTGCACGGTGGAAAATAAAAGCACTCCCCAAGCGCCTAATTATCTTAATTTGCATCGAATAATGAACGTTGCAATTATAAATAACAAAAATCTCTATTATGCAAGACTGTTGTACAAGAGATGACTGTCGCGCACCGATATTTGTATATGGTACGTGACAAAGGGACAACTTAATAAACAGTGCATTTATTTTTCATTCAGAATTACCTAATATATAAAAATACTATGATCGGTGAGAGAGCTTTGCTTACTTCGTGATATACATATATACTAATACTAGTACACATTAAAAGAATCCTGGAAATTTGAAATTTTGTTTTCTCATGGTAACGTTAAATATTGGATCATTAGAATTTTCTGGAAAGTTGCACATACTTATTAAGTATACGTATCCTTATTAAGTTGCCTAGAGAAATTTTCATTACGTTTCTCTGAAGTATTCAAGGGATACTTGACGCACCTTTAATTTCTCTACTTATACGAAATCTTTTGATGGATGATAGTCTCTATCGTAATTTTCGGGGCCGGAAATATGTAGAAAAGAGAAAAATGCGAAAGTCGTGCAGAGAGCGAGAGAGAGAGAGAGAAAGGGAGATAACCCTTCGGCCTGTTCCGACTCCGCCTGCTTTTCCTCTCCTGCTGACTATCTCTCTCTTACCTTCTCTCTCTCCCTCTCTCACTCTATTCCATTACTTACTGACTCTCTCACTCTCTGTTCCATTCACCCTCATCATGGAAGGGAGGAACTTCTCTTCTTGTATTCTCTTTTCTCCAGGGTTCGCCGATATTATCCTGGAAGGAAATTTTGCGATATTTCTCCAAAGAGATTTATACAAAAAATTAATGATACGACATTCGCAAATCGCAGGATCACTACGTCGATATTTGACATAAATTTGTACTTGTATTCCGTGTAAATATCCTTTATTTTCATAATTTACTATTCACAAGATGAATCATTCACATACGCTATCTCAAAAAGCATTGTCTCTTTTTATGATCATAGGTACAATCATGTACAGAGACTATTCCGAAGCGTGACAATTGGCATTAGGTCACGGTGAAGCTCTTTCGTAGAAGACACCCAACGGGTAGATTACTTGTACTCTGACAGCAGTCTTTCTGTAATAATGAACTGTTTTCCAAGAACGATATATAAAGATGGCATTCATTCGCTTCAAGTACTTTTGCGACTCACAATCAGATATGCACACGTAATATCGATATAGGAGAAGTCCTTCGAAGAAGTAAATATACAATTGCATCTACTACCTCAGTATTACAGCCGCCATTGAAACTTCTTAATAACAGTCATATATAAGAAGTATAGTGTATTATAGCAAAATAGGTACCCGAAAGTGTCATCCTTGTAAGTAGATTAAAGTCCAACTTTTTTTAAGTCAAATTTCTAATTAGTGCACCACGAATACCTTAAGATCGTCCTTTGTCCTGAAGAACTATTGAAATCGACAGTTGGAAATTTGGTATATGTGCGTACCCACATAGTAGATGTAGACATGAAATGGCGACTGGGTACGCGAAGATCAACCAGAGGAAGACTCTGTTGAGAGAATGTCGTTGGAGGGCTCGACGTCTTGGGTCTTTGAATGTTTCCTCTCGATGCAGGGCGTTACTAAATAGCGCCCTCTCGACGCCTTACAAGAATAAACGTAACAAAAACTCCCCTTCGCCTCTTGGGGCTCAGAGAGTCTGGCCAACCCAAACTGAACCCCCTAAGAACCTTTTCTCCCCTCAGACAACCTTCCTGCCGGCTTTTCTACCTCCCTGTCTGCCTGCATTCTCGCATGCCTGACAAACTTCCTACCCCAACGCCTCTGCCTTACCGACGGTACGGTATGAAGACTTCCACATCGACTTATATTTTGCCGATGTATCGTGCGAAATGGAAGATCGTTACATCACATCGTCATTCTAGAAAATTCCCAAGCGCCCTTGTACAGGGGTTTGAATTAAGTCCTTCATTTTTGGAAATTGTTTTAATACTTGGAAACTGTCTTTTAGATAGTAGAAGTAGGGAATCAAAATACGTCATTAAATGTGTCCTACTTATATGTACGTGCAGGACGTGTTATTTCTCTAGGTTGCCGCATCTTGAAAGATCTTAGAAAGGAACCTTTTTCCCCGCGGCAGGATCCTCAGGTTCTATTCTTTCGGTCGATTTCGTGCAAATACGAGTCCAGGACGGATGAGACCCATGAGCAGGTAGGAGAGAGGTAGACATCTTTTTGAAAGAGGCTTAAGCACTGCCACCAGGTCGACACAGAGTCGGCTATGCTCGATCCCTCCTACCTGAGGAATTTCCAAGGCCCCTTTTGGGATAATGGGTCCGTGGTGAGGGTTTCAGACCTGTTTGAACTCCGGCTTGACTCTCGGAGATGGGTCTGACGGTTGCGACTGAGGTACCACTGGCGGATGCTTAAATTTAGAGTCGTACCATCGATTTTTAGTAGGTACAAACTCACCCGATGAAACTATCTATCCATCTACTTGAAAAACTGAATTCTTACCCAAGAGGAAACGCCATATTTATCGGCAGTACGGGAGGTTCAGAGAATCCAAAGAGAAAATTACAGCAAGTCTCAGCTCGTTTCTTCAACCTTAACTTTATAAAATGAACATCCCATTTTCTCCTGTGACCTAACCAATTAGCGGGACCAAAGCTCAACAGTTGAAAGTTTCAGCTTATCTGTGCGAAATAGCTATTATAAAAGGGATTCTGGTATACATTTGACTAATGCTTAAGGAGATATTCGCCAGAGAACTAAGATTTTTGAGGACGGGTAGTGACACAGTGCGGAAAATGAAATTCCTGTAGACGAAATACGATTTCTTCCTTCTCTCGAATCAGACTGGCCACCACCTAAGAGCGAATAACGGAGCTTTTCGTTGCAACTTATGCACACTCTTAGACGAACTCCGACATTTAGTGCGTGTTACCAGGTGGGGGAGTCACTTTAGGAGTTTAATGACCAAACTGCGTCACCGTGCGTGTACCACGAACGCGACTTACTCCCAAGAACCACAATCGTCCATCCTATTCAACTAAAACTTACATGGAATTTCGACGTATACCAAAGCCAAGAAAACCACCCTTATTAAAAAAAAATTCTATCAGGGTGATGACTGTAGCAGTCTACACTTATGATATTATTAAAAACCACAAATTTATCAGACAATCTAAATAAGGCCATGTTTCTTTACAAGAGTTTAGAGATATCCAATAACATTATATGTTCCACGTGCAAGACCTTGATGTAATATCTTAGTTATTTCACATTATTGTCTATTCCGGAAATTTCATTGATTAGCATTTCATGTATCTGTGTTTCAAAGTGATAGTTCTGAGACCCCTAAGATCAGTGGATCTGTGTAATCGTATTCGGGTATCGCAACCTCACATTTATACCACCCTAGGCAGCGGTCCTATTTCAATGCTCCCAATACACAGGATGATCCTTCTACCGCTAGTAGTACGAAAATCAAGCTAATGCTCATTACTTTATGATACATGTATGTTCGATGGCTGTATAGAAATATATGAGTTATACTAAAATATATCCAACGAGTTTCTCACCGTGTAAAATGTCACTATGGGCCGAACTTGCGGCTCCTTGACGGCCGGACGCGAGTAGCTCGAGTTGGCCAACATTCAACAAGTGACTGACGCTGATGTGAAGTACGACAATTCTGGATCTTGACCCCAAGAGATACAATTCGTTTTAGGATGGTGCGCTATACGTCTTGTTGGAGTAGCGATGTCATTGGGAATGCGGATAATTCGTAGCCATGTCGTCTAGGGACATTTCCGGAAGACTGTTGCCTCGGATCCTCACGACATTGTTACAGACAGAAATCCAACGATCGTAAAACTTCGGATTCTATTAAGTTGCTTTGATTCAACGATAGAAAGCCTTCAGGTGGTTTAGTAAGGACGCTGACAGGAAGTTTGATATACGATCTCAGGTTGTATCGTAAAAAGTAAATTATCGATACAGTAAATTACAGAGTATATCCGAGTCACGTAGAATTGTTTGGATAAACAAAAAAGCCATTGATTTTCAGTCATAAAATCATTATATCGTTATGAAAAATATATAGCAGACACGCAATTTTGCTCCTGTGAACCTTGAAACACCATTAATAATAGAGCCCTATTTTGATAATGCTTAAACAATTAACAGTGCAATTAATATTTATATGTTTAATAATAATTTCAAGCTCTCTAAGAATCGACGAAATCACATGGTGTCCCTAAGGGTTAAATCTAGCATTGCGAGGCTTTAAACTGATCGATCATTGATTGGTAGCGCTGAGTCGGTGGTTCCCTAGAAAAATGATTAAATGAAGTAAAGGAAAGAAGTTCACCAGAGCCATAATAGACAGATCAAGCCATCTTCGATCCTATATAGTAAGTCAAGGTATTTGTGTCTACGTAATCGCAAATAAAATCACAGTCTCTACATATAGTTTCAGTAGATATTATATGATAATCTCTCTTCCACTAGAATATATACAGTGTACAATGAGATACATAGAATGCGTCTTTAATGTCCCCTTCGAAGTCATGCGATATTAATTTTCTGTTAATTGCGATTGCCAGGAATATCTAATAAACCATGTATCGATTTAATAATACTCGCACGTCAATACAGCGCGTTTAAATATGTCGATGCCTCTTCATATATTAATTATACATAGCCACTACGATATTAAAGAAATTGTACAACAGTACTAATATGATACAAAGTATATCGCGGGATACATACAAGTTTAAAGTAGTGGCGTGTCGATGCTCAAGAAATTCGGCGCCGTCAGCGAGACGGCAATGTGCTCTTATCGGGCGCCGAAAATGCGGCAATGCCAGCAAGAGCTACGAGGAGCCAGAAGAGCATGCATCGTTCTTCCTATAGCGAAACGCGCCACGTCAAAGATCCAGCGTTCGACGCGCCGCCGTCTCCAGCTGTACATTGCTGGCAGCAGTTCACGCTTCTTTCACGATACCGTGGTACAATTTAGTTCGTAGAGCTGCCAAAATTGTGGCAAACAAGCAACCGATGCTAGAGGATAAGCAAAGAAGCAGATATTAGAACGGGTGACGGGCGAGCCCAGTTTCGAGGATTCCAAAGCCGCCATGGTGGCCCTCTATTCTCTGGGCGTGTAAATATCTAGGCATACGCTCTTGTAGGTAGAGAGTGCGCGCGGCTGTACTCGACCGAACGTCCAAACGACCGTACGACCGCCGGGTAGACAGACGGACGGACATACAGACGGACGGCCCTGGCCGCACGAGGAGGCACGAGACTGGGAAAGAGAGGGCCGAGGGGCCGTCATAATTCCTTGAATTGAACGGCGGGTTATTCTCTACCAAGGTTACCAGGGGACGAGTGGGACCGAGGACGGGAATCGATAGGACGACAAGGACGGCGCACGTACCGAGGATGGCGATGGCGGCCTCCCTGGTGGTGCTGCTGTTAGGTAGTGGGGATGAGTTTCAACGCGTCCCTGTTGGCGGCGCCACTGACGTCCCGAGAGCGTCGCACATTCTCGCTGGTGGGGGTTCACGGGTGTGTTGGCAGGATGGTTGGTGGGGACGGGAACGGGATATATGGAAAGTGGGGATAGGCCCTGACGGGGGTGAAGTGAGAAATCCGGAGTATACGAAGGTGTCGGTAGTGGGGTGGATGGCAACGGTGGAGTGGGGCCGTGGGGCGTAGAGAGAGGGAGCCGACTTTATGCAGCTGCGGGACGATAACAACGATGGGCTACAGGACCGCCGCTATAGCTGGGGAAATGCCAAATGGGCTACAGGACCGTGCCGGCCTAGCTGTACGTTCGCCCGCTCGTAGTGGCATGGCGGACGGGCGGCAAGCAGGCAGGAAAGGCGGGAAGGAGGGATTTCAAGCGGTCGTCTCTTCTCGTCTGCCTCTGCGCTCTACTACTGCTTCTGCCAGTCCTCTAGAACCTAACCTCACTGTTTTCTAGCAGCGGATGGAGTTTGAGCTGAGTTCTCGTTCGCCCTTACAATCTTCCTGATGCCCTTCGTCACTTCGGGTCACCTCATACGAAGCCACCCTTTTCCGAACGACGATCATTTCGCTATGGGAATCAAGCTTGCTAGGATAAGCGGCCCCGTTTAATGCTGGCCTTCTTAGAATTTTCTTCTATGTATCCTCAGGATCTTTTCAGGTCATACAAATCGCATTGACCCTGCAAATTATAATCGTTCCACTTTGATAATCATCGTCATAATTATCGAAATACTCGACTATAGAAAAAAAATTTCCCAAATGATCAAATACTGCATGGCAAATAATTGTTTATCAAAATTACCCTGCACACACCCATCTCATATTCTGAATAAAGCCTCACCAGAGATGCGTCACTATCTATAAATTTCAACTAATTTTAAGTAGCCACGTATCATACCATCGCATCACCTTTTCCTCAATTTTATTTGAATTTGCCGCTGATTGCCCTAAGGCAGATTGGCACTGGCTTTCGACAATCGGGTGATCATCCACGCAATGACGTCAGACTCGTCCAATCCTGTCCGTACGCTCTCGTTTCACCCCACGAGACGTCAGCAAATGAGAACGCCGCTCGACAAATAGAAGGAGATGGTTGAAACTCTCGAGTCGTCGTTGGAAACGTCAGCCACGCCACGAAGAGCAAGTGAACGAACCGACGACTCTCCGCAATATCGTTACTCGATTCTCGGACACGTCGTTAGAGACATTCTTTACGTATTCGAATAGCGCAGTGGCCTGTATATATCTTTTGCATCCCTACGCATTAATTTTTTACACGGGAATGTAGTACTTACAGCTACGTACTATGGATGAGATCAAGAAAGATTGAGATGCCTACTCGCCATTTATAATGGGTCGAAGTACTTTCGTATCCTGTAGTTAACATTACGTGGGATTTCAAAGAGGGTTGTGTGAAAAGAGAAAAAATATTGATATGTAATATACAGTCTGTGTGGTGCACAGGGTGCACTATAAATATAATATCTACCAGGAGGAAGAATTATACTGAAGAAGACAACATCTTAATAAGAATATCGTTAATAAAGATTTATATGCGATATTTCCCAATAACACGGTGACATTATATACATTTGCTATAAATGGGTTGAAATTATTTAATGATCTTTGGAAAATTCAAGAAGCATAACATACTTTTAATACTTCGCACAAGAATTTGAGTACTGTTTGTAACTCTTATTTTATTCCATATTAATTCTTTCATTTCGGAAAATTTTTCTTTTTTTCGTCTGTAGTACGCATATACTTAGCCGTTCTCATCATCATCGTCATCATCGTCATCATCATCCTCGACGTTCTCGTTCCCCAGTCTGTTCTCTCGCGCGCGAAAAAGGATGAATTTGCGAGTAGCCAAGGAGAAAATACGCACGGACTCTCGATATTTTATCTTCGGTATTGAAAAGTATCCACATTCTCTCAACTAGAAAATACGATCCAAGGATAAGAACGTTCTCCCTCAAGGATGGTACCGCACAGCCTTAGTTGGTTACATCGGTAGGATTCAAATTTGTAACATGCGACAATCAAAACTGATTCCTTTCGGCATCCCGTGATAAAGAGACCCCGACGAGGAATCATGGTCGTTCGGCTTCCAACAACATCAGTACTAGAGTAAAAATACACGTTTCGTCACTCCACTGTTAATGTGCATTAACCCCTCCCCGCGGCACTAGAATCTTTATTACCGCGCGATGGTAACAGGCTAAGAGGAAAGTGAACTTCAAAGCGTCTCGATTCACAGAGGCACAGATGTCTCTACAGAAGAACAGAGAACGATACTCGCCAGCGCTTCTTGTACATGCGGGAACCAATAAGCATCATCGTAATGTCTATATGAGACCAGCGTGCTTATACAGACTCGCAACTGAATACCGATGAAGAATCTCTAAAATATCGGCACGCACGTATGGTACGTGGAAACATCCGAAAAGGTAAAATATTTTATTCGCATATGATGCTATCATTGAAATTGATGTGTTGTTATTTAATTAAAATTAGTGATCACAGCGCTCTTCCCATAAGGTCTTTGTGCAATCTGGCCGATAAAAAAGAAATCACAGCTCGTCGTATTACGCAGTTGGGAAGTTTCGAGTGTCCATATCTTGACGTAATCAATTTTTATCAGACACGTTGTTCGGAACGTGTTTTCTAGTATAAAAAAGAGCTACTTCGAATTCGCAACACTGCACTCATGAAAACGCTGTAATGCATGACATTTTTACTTTTCGAATAATAAGATATTTTTTGACAAATTAAATATCGAGTGTCTTTTGCATTCTGGGATCTTATTATTTTGTCAGATTCTCAACGCTACGGAGATCGTTGCTGCCCTCGAAGGCTCCACCTTCCCCCCAGTTGAAAGAGCTCGAAGAGAAAGGCTCATCTTCTTCATCTTCTATTTGTTGGCCTCCCGTGATCCTGTTTTCTTCGCGCGGTCACTAACAGTTATCCGCTCTTCGTTTTCACTTTGGTTTCGTGGCAGTTCCACTGCTGATGATTTATAATCGATACCGTATTCGGTATATTATTGAAATTGCACGATTTGAAAAAGAAATTAGTCCAAATGATCTTTAGAGTGTTGTATATAAGACGAACACCTACTACTTCCCTATTTTATCCTGTCACAAAATACTAAGGAAGGTTTGGTTTAACTGGCGAAAGTGAGTTTACCTCGTTAACGTTAAAAAGAACAACTATGGCGGTTTCATGCTGAATTTCGTTATTAACAAATTGCAATAGTCCAAGTCTCACACTATGGCCAAGTTTTGCGAATTTGTATTAATCGCTCATTACCTGTGTCTTACCTGTGGCACGATTGGATTATCAAATCAATTTTGCATTCGGGGGACTCTTTCACATCGTAAAACATAAGAAGGTGTCCCACTATAATCAAAAAGATTTCACGACGTAATTACAATTTTTCGAGTATTTATGGTGCAAGTTTTTGATGCGAATATTGGATATTGATCAATTTTTTAATTTTGAAGTATGATTTTTTTATAAATTTGTGTTAGTGCAAGATTTCAAAATAAATAAATAAATTTTTGCGTTTTCATTAAAATACGAAAAACGTTTTTTAAAAGCGACAGGGATGAGTTTCAATCAAAAAGAAATGTTTATTAAGGACGGCAATGAACTTTATTATCCTTAAAGACGAAGGTGGATAAATAAATTTTATTATATAAAAGAATGAAATATAAGTAGTATCCATAAGTTATTATTATAAAAAGATTAGGCGGTCATCGTGTTATACATTATTTTAAACTTGGCTCATCAAAGAGTGTTGCTATTGCCATCTGCCGGATAATTCCTGTAGTCATTAAAGGGAACCTAAGGTCTTTTATGCTTTAGTGGCATAATTTAAAGCATAAATTTCACTTAAAACTTAAAATTATAAAGCTGTTTGTCGAATTTTTCAAGTTTCAATAAAAATATGTTGGTTTAATATTATAAAGTATATAGAATAATTCAGACCGAAGCGCGTTCATTAAATAAACCTGTGCACTTCCATGGGTTAAATTTGTGAATAAGCAGAAAATTTATTTAATTGCGTAAGAAAATATGAATTTATAGGGACCTCGAATGATGATTTTCTACTTTTAAATTTGTAATAGTGTATGTAGGCGCTTAACGCGCCATCTGTGGAACATTGCTGGAATTGATATAAACATAGAAATTGCAATATGTATCACACCATATATGTTTACGTGTAATATTGAACGCAAGAAAATAAAAGAACATTGTTGTAATTTAAGAGAATATAGCCGGATATTATAATGAAAGGAGAATAGAATAAAAAATCTGTAATATTCGTCCTAAAAAGAATCTTTGATTTTATATATTTTTGACAACTAGAACAAGATCGTGCCGCCATCTAACAACCATGGTAATAATTAAACGTATCTTGAAACTACCAAAAACATTAGCTTCTTGAAAGCATGAATTCATTGGTGATGTACACAAACAGAATTTATTCCGTATCTGAACGAATTAATAAGAAACTCTGATACAAGTGATTACAATCAATATTAATTCAAAATGGTTAACCGAAGATGTTCCGCCAAAACATGTTTCAACGAATCAATTTCAAGACCTGACTTGAAATTTTTCACATTCCCGAAAATAGAACATGAGTGAGTACCATTTCTTCCTATCTGTTACGTTCTTGTTTTAGACGTATATAGTCTTATTTGCTTCTTATTGTTTTTAAGTTATACACTCCTCGAAAAAGAGTTCTTTTTCAATTTATTATTTATTACATCATGCTCTTTGACGTAGAAACAAACTAATATGATTTTTTCACAGTGCTCGCATTTGGGCTAAAGCTTGTGATAGGCCTGAACTTATGAACAAGAACCTAGATGTACTACGACGATATGTTCTTTGCGCTGAACACTTTGAGGATCATTGGTTTATTAATCCACCACACAATACAGCATTCATTAAGACATCACTTCCGATACCAACGATATTTCGAAATAATATCAAGGAAGTTTTAGTTCATCAACGTAAAAACTTATCAGTATCTAGCTGTGACGCTGCTGCCACAAGTGATACAACGGAAAAGGCGGAAACTAACAATATAACTACGATGCAAAACTGGCGATTTAACACAGAAACAGAATTTCAGTTACAATCGGTACGTGAAAAAAGAGGGAGAAATGATGGTTTCTTTAATAAATATTTTTTAGGAAGAAAATTCGAATGACAAGGAGCAGACGACTGTGGATTTAATTGTTGATGGCACAGAAGTTGATAAGGAAGACAACACTCATAACTTCTGTAGACTTTGTGCATGTTTAATACCAGCCAGTTTATTAAGTTCTATTTATGATACATACATGGATTTAATGATAAATAGAATATTACCACATGAGGTAATGATTTTAAAGTTTTATGAAATTTATATGAAAATTACCTATGTAAGTTATAACTAGAATTTATGTTTAGTCTCATGTATTCAAATATGATGGATTGTCAGAGGAAATCTGTAAGTCTTGCATAAATAAATTAACAGTCTGTTGTGATACAATAGAACAATTTACGAATGCAAATAAAAAATTAAGGGAGCTACATAAAAATCAAGAGGAGAAAAGTATTATTCAGCCACTACCGTTAGTAAGTTATTAAATTTCAGTAATAGAAAATAGTGCCTCTTGCACATGATTCCATACAATGAGAAAAAACTGTTGGATTTTTATACTATGCATTCATAATAATTGTTTTATGTATATAGGAAAGTACAGAAAATAATCCAGCTCATCCAGAAGAAAATGTCCCAAGCCAATACTTGGATGTAAATTTGAATCATAAGTCTAATATCGCCACTGTGGATATTAAAGAGTAAGACATTTAAAAATGTTTTAATATAGATTAATATGTCTCCACTAATAGAGTACTAATCATTTTACTATAAAAAATCTTGATATCTTTTACAGAAAGAACAGTATTGATATAGAAAATGGATTGAACAAGACTGAAACATCTTTTAGAAAAGCTAAAACGGCAAGTTTAAACTCAAAAAATGTATCATTGCTAAAGTCACCATCTTTGAATAACAGCAATAGCATTGATACAATGGAAGTTTCTGAAATTAAAAAACCAAAAAGAAGTACGTCTTCGAAAGATCAATTGAATTCCGACAGATCCAAGTGTATTGAAATTACAGTATTCAAATGTATGACATGCAATGAGGAATTCCTTGATAGAAATTCAGTAGTGGAACATAGTATAGCAGTCCACGCTATCAAAGGTAAAAAACACGAAGTTAAATATACTGTGACAATGAAACAAATCGAGAAGAGAAAACAGTTAAAGAAGTATCACTGTACCACTTCCCCCTTGGAATTTACTGATTGTCGCACTTATCAAGCTCATATGAAGTGGGATCTGTCAGGGAACAATACATGCGAATACTGCGACAGATACTTTATATTACAAAGCAGATTAGAATCTCGAAAAAGACGGCATCTCAATGAAAAACCATATCAGTGCAATATTTGCAACGAGTCATTCGTCTTTATTAATAGTCTTAAGCGCCATAAAAAGTTTCACACAGAGGACGTGTCATCGCGCGAATGTAAAAGATGCAATAAGATATTTCCCACGATAGCTCTTATGCAAAGACACAGTAAAACCCATTACGAACAGTGCGCTTTATGCGGTTTATGTGGAAAACTTTTTTCCTCTCCACAAAATTTACGATATCATGTGGCAACGCATAGCAACGAACGAGCATTTTCCTGTATAGTTTGCTCAAAATCAATCAAAACCACCAACCAATTAAATTGTCACAATAAAACTCATCTAGTGGATCGTAAATTCGAGTGTAATTTATGCGACATGAAATTTCGCACAAAGTCGTTGCCTAAGCAACACTTGCATACGCATTTGGCTGAGAGACCTTATGTTTGTGAAATGTGCGATGCTAACTTCAATAGATATGGAAATCTTGTCAAACGTAGAAAACGGCATGGGACATTATCAGCATTGGAATCATCATACCCTTGTGGTATTTGTCACAAGAATTTAAAAAATGCATTTGCACGCAAGTATCACATGGCAAAGCATAGTGAAGAACGAAAGCCATACTCTTGTGATATTTGTGATAAACGTTTTAAGCAGATTGGACAGTTAAGATTTCACAATAGACTGCATACTGGTGAACGACCTTATGTTTGCACTGACTGTGGCAAACAATTTCGGTCAAAAGCAACAATGGATCAGTATTATATAACGATGCATACAGATAATTATCTACATGAATGTCCTTATTGCGATAAACGTTTAAAACTGTTCCATTCTTTAAACTGTCACCAGAAAACTAATACTGGAGAACGTTTACGCGTATGCCTAATTTGCAATCGTGTTTTTGCACAGAAGGATGATATGTTGAATCATATGAAAATACATAATCAGAGTGGCTTAGATAGTCATTTTCGAAGAACACATAATCGATCATCCATTAATAAATTTCTTGAAGAATCAACTACCGACATGGAAGATTCAGAAACAATGACGGGAATGGGTTGTAGTGAAGAGGATATAACAAATGATTATCTAATGACTGTTGACGAATTGAGAACTGAATAAGATTGAGTAATGAGCAAAGGATCGTTCTACTTATTTATTTATGTACCAATGTATTATACATACCTATATATAAATAGTTGTGATTTACATATTAAAGTTATATGCTTATTAAATTTGTATCCTTCATTCACATTAGTAATACTAGGATTGGGGTTAAGATGCTGATAAAAACTATAGATTCACGTTTTAAAATGGTGTATTTCCAGTACCAAAATGTTTAATACATCTTGTCCTTAAGATAAAATCAGAAACCTAGGTACATGGAGAGAAATTGCTTATACGATTGCTTTGATAAATAACTAGCATAAAATAGTAGTCACATTCGAATCATTCACTCAGTAAATACTTAACGATAATTCACGTTGGTAAATAATAACAATTACATAAAAGTATACATGTATACCTTAAAACTTATACAGAATACCATACAACGAGTATTGTATCGAAATGAAAATGTACGATACTCGATCATTGGTGATCGAACGTGTATAAAGTGTCGTACAAATGTGAATGATCTCGAATAACGATAACTACTATTGAATGTTTCCCATTGAATAAACTCCGCTCCATGTTGACCTAGGGATCATGATGGGAAGCAACAAAAACAGGATTAATATTAGGGGGACCGGAAAGTAATGTCCTTTCTGTGCGACATTACTTTCCGGTCCTACATTTAGTGCATACCAACTATTAGGCGGCGTTACTTTCCGGTCCGCTTAATATTTGATATGCACTAAATGTAGTACCATAATTACAACTATCGCGTAATGTAATACATTGTAGAGCATGTTTGACATAGGCAGTATAAAGCGTACAAAAAGATAATGATAAACAATACGAATAAAGTAACTTAAAACCAAGAGGAATTAGAAATACCGTTTTTTTCGTAGTCTTATGAAATATAATCGCAATGCTATCAACTAGATGAAACAATACGTCTTAATTCTACGTGTAGTCCTTGAATTTTATAACTTAATGTAGTAATTTATTTTGTAGGTATATGTTATATGCGTATCCCTCAGTCTATGGTGTTACTCGAATTTTAAGAATAATACGTCGCCATTGATCGACTAACAGCAAGGCTTCCGTTTACATTTGTGACCACGGATTTGGGATTTTTTAACGGGCTCCTGGTAAGGACTAGATTAGGTGCGTGTGATATTCATAACTCATATAATCAGATGGAAAGATGGAGTATCTAATATGGCAAGTAGACTAATGGGAATGAATCCGTAAAACAGCCAGAAAGTGTTGTATATGTAACTTAGAAATTAAGATCTCATTAAAATGACTGGGATCCGCGTTGTGAATGATTTATTACTATTTTCATTCGTTTCTTAAGAAAGGTGCGATACGACATTTGTTATTAATGCGATCTTTGTTTAGGCAGTTGGAGAAGTTCACTGGAGAAAATTGTTATTTGTTGCCTGATCTTATCAGTGACATCATATTGTAATCAGCACTACTGGAAACGCATGATCAAGTAGCGCCAAAAACTTATTTCTAATTACAATTACTTTTAATTAACGACAATAATGAATATTTTTACTGTGAGGGGGGATAATTATATTATTTTTCGCATCCGTTCTGTGTGCTTGTTATTATATAGAATAACGTTGTTCTTTCGTGATGATGGAATGATAGATGTGTGACCACCGGTTGGAATTACATAGTTCGTCATTACAATTAATAAAAATTAATCGATTTTCAAGATTTCTATTAATTAAAACTTTAACTAAATGATAGCCATATAGTATTAACGTGTTCAACAGTTTTTTAAAAGTTGGAAATGACATATAAAACCATAGAAAATGACATTACTGCAAAGGTATAATAATATAAACGTCTAATCTAGGTTATTAAAACTTCATGTGAAATAGAAAGTTATATGATTGTTTTTGAAAGTATCGATTTTTCAACGTAATCGATTGTAAACAGAAATACGAATTATTCAACGAAGCACTGAGTAGCGTAACAACTTCTATAAACTGTCCTTGCTCTTCTGGCTTTTTCTTAATGAACTTCAGAAAATACATTCAGACGAATTAATAAAATATATTGTTAATGAATTATGTATACATTGAAAAAGAAGATGAAGCAATTATTTACTCAAACGTTCGTATACACATTTCGATGAGATATTTAAGATTAACCTTCTAGGTCCGTTGATTATAAAATACGCTTATTTAAAAAAATGTTTAATTCTTTTACTAATCGTAATACCCTATTTGTCATAATTTGGCAAAAGACCTCGAGAAGTAAAGTATTACTTATTGCATTGTGGCATCAAATTTGAGTTTCTCGGTTCACCAAAAAGAACGACTATAAACTGACGTTAAAATTATACCCTAGATTACAGCTGTTCTGTTATAGTTAGCTTATTATAAAACAATTGTAACAATAAAAGAAAATGATTTATCGCTCATCAATTCGCAAAGGGTCTCATGACTAGCTGAATTTTTAATAATGTAATTTCAATGATAATCGTGCATGAGCGATCCTCCATTTCAAATCGATTAAAATGATTCGGTTGTTAGTAGGTGATACAATGAATGACAGTCACAGAAGTCGGGTGATAACTTATAAATGTTTTATTTAATTTTTTTGTTGGAAACTTAGAGAACTAATCAGATTAAACAGTCAATCATAGTTGAGCATTTCTCGATTTTAACATGAAATTTCGATGACTCCTGAAGAACCCTGACCATTGACGCAAACATTTATATGAGTGATATGGAGTGATGATTTAAAGTGATGACGTGAAAGTCGGCCAAAAGGTACTCCGCATTCGTCGTTATTTCACGCTAAAATCGTAATGTTACATCATAGTCGTGGCAGTCTATCAGCATTCGTCATTAACGATTAGTTAAGGGCTGCTAAGGGAATGTTCTATAGTTACAGAATCCAATATGGCAAAAGAAAGAAGTACGCTCTACGTTGTCACCGTACCGATTGAAGTCTTATATTCACGAGCATATGATAAGCTCCAAAAGGAGAAAATAATCGGAATAAATAACATGTAAAAAAAATATCATTTAATAGTACCTTCGTAGAAAATTTCACGAGGATAGAATTACTCACAGATTCAAACGTTTGGGCCTTGCTTAAAACAAATTCCAAACACAATGGAACGATAGTAGCAATTTTCGATGCATACTTTTTGATGACAATATGGACACCGCTATTGGAAAGCCAGTGCACTGTACATTTTATTGCTCATTATTTAAACTCAAGTGTAAGTGTATATATTTTTTTTAATTATAATTATTACGTAAACTTTCGGAAATGCACGACAATAAATTAATTATCCCCACGATTCTTCTAATAGCAATTATTTCCTTAATTTGTCCAGCCATATTGGATTAACCATAGTTACAGGATTTTTATTATATAAAATAGTTATAGGGACAGACAGTCAAACCGACGAATCTAGATAATCCAATCGTTAATACTCCAAACATTAATACTAACACGAGAGTGAGCCTGCAATTGGTGATGTCTCGAATTAGATGACGATGTTTCATTACATAATGATGATGTCAAAGATGCGTATTACGCGTATAAAATTAGACGCTTTATTCAAATGGCATTAATTTCGCGTATCCTACGAAGGAACAAATCGAGCGTCGTAACACCGTTTGAATATTCCCATGCTGATTTTGACTCAACTATTCGAACCGGATGTTGTCTCGTAGATGAATCTAGACCGCCTAGAGAAAGACAGGCTGTCCCTTCAAAATTCCACAGTTAATATAAACTATTGGCTAAATGCATCTGAAAATGATTATAGAACATGTTACACCACACGTGCTAGCGCCTCTTTTCTCTTCTATATTATTTGTCGTGGTCGGTCGTTGGTACTTATTCTTTTTTTTTTCTTCATTTCCACGTAACGTGTCAATTCTTTCACATATTAACTCTGAATGCATAAGCCGCCGGCAAAGCAGTGGCAACGGACTGGACTATGAATTCACCGATCTCTCATAAACAGCAACATTGGCCGGATCAGACATTGTCCACACTTCATTTCGTTCAGATAATAACGCAGAATGTAATACTATAATTATTACGTTGCGAGCCGATTTGAAATGGGGATAATGATGAATCCTTTAGTCTCCCTACGTCTATTAATATCCTTAGATCACAGTCAATTTTGCCGACGGAAATAATAAATAAATAATTTACCCTCCTTCATATCCCAGAAACCTAGCAATGTACAAGCTGCTACTTCGAACGCCAAGCTGCTGTCATCTAGCTCGCCGACAAATTGCTTTTTATACGTCTTCCTCTAGCGACCTCAAGTTACCAAACTTTGACTTCAGTTTCATGTTTTAAATATTCACGTAAAATTGACAGCATGCCAAGTGCGAAAGGATTAATCGTAATTTCGAAATTGATTTACGAGACATGAATTCACGAGTAATTGTTCCATTTAGAATTTTTCGAAGAGATCAGCGATGGTAATGTTCAAGTTGAAATTATAATGATACATTATTCTTATATTGGTATAGCGCTCGTATATTGGATAATTGTAAATCATGATCAAAAATACGGTGACGATCACGTTACTGTATACATTTAAAAGCACAATCGAACTGAAATCTTAGGATAATTAATTGTCCATTAATCGCGTGGCATGTCTGTGCAACGGTGAAAATAATCTCAAAAGTTTTTCAGAGACAATTCAAAAGCAATATGGGGGCTGTTGGTTTGTCCAGATCCGAGACCTCCTTAAGTACAAAAAACGCAAATGATATATTGCGATCTAATGCCGGCGACTTGGTACGACGATATTATTGATTTCAGTCTTAAAAACATACTTAGTCAAACGTGTTTCCGTGGCCTTAGTGAGAGGAAAAGAAGAAGGAAACAGATAGAGAGAAATGAAATTTTGTTGTTGATAAAAATCGAAAAATAGTAATGCCTGCCATCTCGTGTGTGTCGGAGAAGTGTGACAAAACGACAAGTAAATTTCATTTGGCACAGAGTATATTCAATATAGAGATACTCCAATTATGATGATATTGCCTAACCTATTGGTTTTCATACCATAATAACATCTTGTTAAGTCAGTATTAAAAAAGAAAGAGTGGATACGCAGTGTGCTCAGTAAAGTAATGTCAAGATATACACGCAAATTGATCACAGCGAATGGCAAATTCGATTATCCCTAGACTTGCGTCTACAAGAACATACACATTTGATAAAAATAAAAAGAGGAAGAAAGAAAGATAAGAACATGGAACGCGAGGAAAATAAAGAAATCTAATATGATATTGTCACAAAATTGACATACGAAGTACTTGTAAAATGCGATAAATCCAAGGATAAGTCTGCGACGAAAAAAACAAAATGTTACCCATCAGCGCAACACCGAAAATATCGACGCTCATGTCAAAATAGCAAAACACGAAGCTATCTAATAAAACTATAATGATTAAAAATATCAAAATCTTCCAATAGGAACATGGTAGCAGAGAGTTCTTTTACACATACAATCATTTCATTACCCGAAAGACAATCGAATCTGAAACACGCTGTACAGTTCGTTCTCGTTTGAATCTTTTTTTTTATCCAAGGAACAATAATCCTACGGAGCTGCGTCTTAAATTATCGCGTTTATGCTTAAACGTCGCATGATTCGTGTAGGTGTGGGGAGACAACTTTATAGTTTATACTTGGGATAAGTGTTACTGTTGTTGGGGGGTTGGGGTTATGTATGAAGGGCTCCTTAAATTGTGTAAGAACGAGATTAGGACGTCGCGGCTACAACTACAGGTGGGACAACATCGGGCTCGCCCGCACCTTCGGCTACTGTGGAATCTACGACCTTTTTAACCTTTATGGTTTCCGTGCTGGTACCAGAGGATGTCTCAGGTTCACCATTCTGCGCTGGACTCTCCTCCTTCGTTTTCACATTGGTTTTCTCATTGGCTGATGTCTCATTCAAACCATTTGTATGAGGTTTTTCTTCAGTTGTTGCTACAGCCGAGTCTCCATTTTGCGTCGTTCCGTTGAGTTTCTTATCTGCGGATTCCACAGTGTTTGTTGTAGCTTTAACCTCCTCTACTTTGCTCTCTTCTTTCAAAGTCTCCTTATTCACTTCCTGCTTCGCTTTGTCGACACTTTTATCCCCCTGCTTTTCATTCTCTGAATTGGCCGCTAGTTTAGTCTCCTCTTTATTTTTAATTTCGTTATCTTTTGCCTCCTCGGACTTTACAGAGTTCTCATTTTCGGTTTTCTTCTCGATTTCTACTTGTTCCTTTGTTTCGCTCTTTGCTTCTTGTTTACTATCATCGGTCTTTATTTCTGTTATCGTTGGTGCTTTTGCTTTTTCTGGTTCTGTAACCGCGGCTGTACCATTTTCTTTCACTTCGTCTTTCACGGGAGTCTCCTCCGACTTTTTCGACTCGTCTTTAGATTTTAACGGCGTCTCCTCTGCTTCGGTAGGCATTGTTTTTTCTGCTTTACTTGCTGCTTCTGGTTTAATCTCTTCCGTCTTGGTAGTGGGGACTTCCTTCGCTTTTGCAGAGGACTCCTCTGCCTTGGCTTGTTCCTTCACTTCGTTGTCTACTGACGTGGCTTCAGTCTCCATTTTCGATTCAGCCTTTGAAGACTCCGGAATTTTCGCAATATCTTCAGTCTTGTTCTCTGTAGCTCCGGAAGCTTTTTCAGACTTTGATTTTTGCTCGTTCGTGCCTTCTTCCATACGTTCACTAACGTTAGTCTCAGTCTCTGCTTTAGTAATCTTATTATCCTTTTCTGCCGTCTCAACTACTTTTTCATTCACAGTGACAGCAGTATCTAGAACCGCAGCTTTATCAGTTTCATCTACGGCAGCTTTTCCTACAGCCTCTTTCGGTTTCTCGACCTTCTCAGAAGATTCCGACTTTTCACACGGTTTTGCTTCAGACTTTTCTTTTTCGGCTGTTTCAGAAGCTGCCTTCTCTATTTTTTCCATGGGTTTCTTTTCGGACTCTGTCTTACCATCAATTTCCATAGACTCCTCTTTCTTCGGTTCGGAACATGTAATTTTACCCCCGGATTTTACATCCTCCTTCTCTGGTTGTTCCGATTCTACAACTTTTTTCGTCTCGACCTTTGCTTCACTAACATCAGTCATTTCCACGTCTTCTGAAGTTTCCATAGGCTCGTGAACAGTTTCTGACTTCGCAGCTTCCTTTGGAACTGCCTTTTTATCTTCTGCTTCGGGTAAGTTTAATTTCGCACGCTTGGCAGACATTTGAAAGGACAAATCCAGAAAAGAGTTGATAGTTGTGAATGCAGTTTTATCTTCATCGGTGAGAGGTGCATTTCCCTCTCGTAGTAGAATCATTGCAGATATACCTGCTTCCTTAGCAGCGTGAGCCTCTGTTAGAAAAAAAAGCAAAATAATTATCAAGAAATTGTAGCTTCACAAGGTCATCAATGATATCCTTGCTGTTTGAGCATCGTGATTGAATAAATAAAGCAGTGATTAGTAATTAAAATTTTTCTTACATATGGAGCCAAAAAGTTTAAGTATTTATGAATGAATAGATAAATAGTCAGACGGTACAAACCTTTGACAACATCAGTTAAGAAGAGTACATTAGATGGTTCCGCTTCAATTCTTTTCAGTATATTCTTGTAACTAGCGACCTCCTGCTTCATTCCCACAGTCGTATCGAAATAACCGCTAAAATACTGAAAAAAAAAACATATTTTTTAGTTGTTTTTACAAATATCAATTCATTTCAGGCAAATTTGAACTAAATACTTAACAGCTAACAATAAGCAGCTATTACTTGTTAGTCGAACAATGTCATAACTAACAAGTTCACGTTTAAATAATACTTTAAAAAATCATCAACTTATATAGACCAATGCTTTCTTCCGTACCTTAAGAAGATCGCCGTACTCAGAATGTCCAAAGAGCAACTTCTGAGCTTCCACACTGCCACTAGAGTATACGTAAACCTTTCTGCCAGCATCAACAGTCCACGATTCAAGAGCTTTCGGTACATCTTCATAAACGCTAATGGAATAACATTTTATTACAATAATCAGTATCAATAACGAAGAAGGTGTTAAACTAAAAGCATTTCAGTAATCTTATGAGTCAATTCGTTACACAAATATATAATATTTAAATGAGTATATAGTATGAATCAGCTGGCAAGAAGAGAATAACATAGTTCATAAATCGTTGATTGCAAGATACAGCGCGATATCTTTGAATCTCGCCATGTGCCTGAGGTAAAGCCTTACGAGACCACAAGGCTGTCTCAAGGCCAGTAACCCAGAACACCAATATAAACTCGCGCATGTACACAAACCCCATCTCCCCATTCTTCTCGCAATACGACTATCCACTGAACTCCACGCCCTCATGTTCCTCACATATTCACGAGTTGTGCATGCACGCGATGCACTGCACATGAAAAAGTATTCGTGAGCAGAGGTCACGCACGCATGTGTTAAATATGAAACAGGCGGTGGTTATCATATGACTCGCTGAACATAGACCGAAGATAAAAAGGTCCCGCACGAGTGCTCTAGAATAGATACTATATAAGATTAAGAAATTTATTTAAATATTATTGGGTGTTCAATAATAATTTTTAATAATAATTTAGATTAGACAGATTTCATGTCCATAATACAGATAGCGAAGTTATTGAAAACTGCATGTGTCTTTAAATGTGTCCGGTGAGCCAGTGTTACGAGTATTCACCTTGCCTTTGAAATTAGTATTGTCTGTTAGAAACAATTTATCACGTTATGGAGGCCGGGATAAGTGAACTGCGGTAAGGCGAATTTATTCATTTATCTTCATGTAAATATATATTAAAGCAGAAAGATAACACAATGAAGATGATCATCTTAATTGTGTCTTCGAATAAATGCTGTCATTTTTCTACTGTAATATGTATTTACATAAAAATTACTGAATAAATTCACTTTAACTCGCAGTTCACTTTACCCCGGTCTCCCCTACATTTTTGTTTATGTAATATGCTTTGAATATATGACTTAATAGTAAATATATTAATTTCTTGATTGATAGTAATGTTTTATAATCTTAAGGAATTGTGCAGGATCACTAAGTTACATGATATTCCCACTGGTACCATAGGTTTATGCCTAATTAATTTAAGTCTAAAAATGTTATTCGGTCGTTGGAAGCGATGTGTAATAAATTGGTCCAAAAGAATATAATCAATCATTTCACACCAACCATCAACATCTGCTAAATACGATATACACCAATGTTAATTTTTTGAATTGTAACTCTAAATATTTAATTTTGAAGATAACATTTTATAAAAGTCTTCAATTGACGATACATTGTTATGTTGATGGCTCGTATTGGAATGAGACTCATTATATGTGATCAATAAAAAAAGTAACTTACTGTCCCTTAACCGATCCAGAATTGTAAGCTTCGCGCCACATATGTCCTTGAAGTTGTTTCAGAGCACCAGTTTTACGATCGGCATCCATTTGCCACAGAATATTTTTCACGAGAGATTCACGTTCTTCTTCGGGAGTAGCACCTTTGATTGGTATAAATTCTGCAACCTTATCCTCCTCATCTTTCTTTGCCTGAAACGAAAAGAATTTTTATCTGCATTTTTGATCAATTACTCATATTATTTGTCTTATGTACACACATTAGATATTCTGTCAACAACAATTTTCATTTTACACTCACATAATACAATGTACATTTCTTAAATTTAATTTTAGTAATATATCTGATGCAATCAAAATTATAGTATTGATTTTCATGATTGATATCATTATATCATTGAAGATGCCGTGATATGCCTAGCTAAAGGGTAATCATAGTATCAAATCAACTATACAATAAAAAACATTATTTTTTTTTAACAATGTTTGATTAAGAAATGAGTTTTGTGATCAAATGAAATAAAAATATACTGTGTGAATAACACAACCGTGGTACTACAAATTACTGAATGAAATTTTTTTAATAACAATGAAAAAATAATTCTGAAACTGAACTAGGATATACTTTGTTCAAAGAGGCCAAGTTTTGAATGGTGACTTAGAGCTCATGGAAAATCTTTTACATCTTTGTGAGAGGCTCAAGGACAAGCTGGTAATATTTTGGGACAAAGAAATACTCAGGTCAGAACCTGACAGCTGACCAGCTGTCTCCTACTACTACACCACTGGTTTCTGAGCCTTATTGTTAAATCCTAAACTTAATGTCACATTTCTATAGGCAACCTTACAGTCTTAACTAAGATATATAAAATTTATAACTTTATGACCAGTAACCAGGTGCATTCTGTTATAAATTATATAACTTAAATGTAGTATTTTTGGTAACAACATTATTCATTGTTTTTGCATTATAACAAAATAACTTATGTACATTGATAGTCGTTTTAATGAAACACGACAATAAAAATCAAATTGGAAATTATTAATTTTATAAGTCCCACTATTATGGCCACATGGCAATCAAATTTACCTGTTCTTTCAATTTCTCCAAGTCCCTCTTAAATTCTTCATCATCCCATTTTCCTTCAATGTATGTTTTCAAATTATTTCTAACATATGGAAATAGAGTTTCCTGAAATAAAAACATTAGACACTTAGTTCATTGTATATCCTTATATCTATCTATATAATATCTTTATATTGGAAGATATCAAACAGTGCTTCCAATATAAAGAAAGAACTTTAATTTTTGATAAATTCTCTGTTCTTTCGTCCGACGCCAGCGGTATAAGCAGAAATTAGCATCTTAATCTTATTTGTTATTTCCATAACCGGTTGCAAAAAAAACCCTAAAGCTTTCATTATTGCAGCTCATTTTTCACGTTATTGGCGTTCCAGGTAGAATGAAATTTGTTAATCACAGTAATGCAATATTTGTAATTAAATAATTAATATGTTATAAATAAAAAAAAGGAGGGCGTTACAAGCCAAGAAGCATGAAAACAATCACAAAACAGCAAACCGCGAAAATAGCGGAATTTCCCGAAGTCTTTCGAAGCGTTGCAACCAAAAATGGCTGCTCCGATCGGTACGCAATATTTCGACAAAATAATTCAATGAGCAAATTCAAGTATGAAGAACGAGTTTTGAAAGACGTTATGCCCAGTAATTTTCATCGTCCCCATTACACTAGAGAGATGGCGATAAACGACTCATTATTATCAGTTTACCACGATTTGTTATTATCGTCATTTCATAAGAGAATAGATTGGGGAAATATGAAAATGTTGTCTACAATGATAAATCCCTCGAGAAGATGAAGTTTCCTGGATAATTTAGCGAATATTGTAGCAAGAAAGGACGATTTGGAAATTTCGCGAAATTCGCCGTCCTGCGGACTGGGAACTTCCAACTGGATCGGAGCCGGCATACTGCTCCGGCACATGGAGGGTAGCTCGAAAATAATTAATTAGAATTTTCTTGCTTCTTGAAACAACGCGTGTACTGGTTTACGATTTCCCGCGGATTGATTTTCTTCTTGGAAAATTGGGTATCACGTCGTACTTTCAGAGGGGTACGTATAAAACGAAAGAAATGCGAGCGCCGGGCGCGTTCCCATCTCGGCCATGCTCTTTGTTACCTTTACGAAACTTATGCTCGTCGTAGTGCCCTCGATGTCGACTAGAACGACGTTTTGTGTGAGCAGGGTGTCCTCTTGGTCCTGCGAACGCTTTTCTCCAGCCATTTCCTCGATCGGATCGCCTTCCACCGTTAGATAAATAACAGATATATCACCTTAATTTGGTACCGCGCAGTGTATACTCGAAGCGTTCTTGTGAGCCGGCGAATGAGTTCTGTTGGCCGCGCGCCGGTGTGCGTGCGAACTTGCCCTCTCCACTGATGCCCGGTAATCAGGTACGTACATATTATATGGAACCCTTGCCAGAGAATTCATGTACAAGAATATTGTGCAAAACGATCCATAGCTAATTTTCCAAGTTTCAAGCACTATATTTAAATACGCTTAAAATCGATGGATGCCAAGCAACATTATGAGAACAGTCATGATGTTAAAAATTATCGACGTTCTTGTCCAAAAATGTGGAACATGCTTCTTCGATACACAATCAGAGTGCTAGCCTTTGTCTGCAAAGTATTTGACTGGTGTACAGAAATTATTTAATTTTACACACACGATACGTGTGAGAAATGATTAGTAATGGTATATTTTTATTATATGATATAAGTAAATTATTTATTTCTATAATAAATGGGCTTGATCCTATAAAGTGGATAATAGTAAACATGCAAATTTATTATACTACCGGGTTCTATTACTTGTGCCAGCCCTGAGGACGAACGAAAATGGCACGGTTGTGTAAGTTGCGTATATATTGAAAGAGAAATGTTGAGCATCACTGTGTATGTTGCTTGGTTGCTTTCAGCCAATGGGAAATACCACCCTGCGACTCCACATCCGCAACACGACCAACCACTCCTCCGCAAAAGTTTAAACCCCTAAAATTTTCTTGGGAAATTGAAAAAAGCCAAAGAAATTTTTATGACATTTTAAAAAAATTGTCAGGTCTCATATGGAATCATTTTTCGAATCATCAAATAGTTTATATATGAAAAAAATGTGTATGAATATCGACTACTTCACATCCCCTCTGGTATTACTCCGCGTAAAAGTAGTCCCTGATAGGATATTTTTTCTTAATTTAATTAATATTCAGAGAAACAGTGCGATACTTGCAAACTGTTAGTAACATATAATATTCGATCAAAATTTATTCATAATTTTTTGTCGAGATATTTGAACTTTATTCATTTAAGGCGTATTGTATCTGGCTATTTAAAAATTGCAACGGTTTCTGGTCTGGTAACACATATACAGCTGGGATATACAACCACCTGATTTTTGCAGATCGCCGCTTCACTTGCCTAGGCGCTACCATTTAAATTTTGACACACGCTCCTGTGCACACGTGTGCCGACTGTCAAAGTGACAGGCATACTGTCCACACGTGTTAGGACATAATGAATATACTAACTGCCAATCATTTTTTAATATAATATTAAACTACTACAGTGACATGTATGACATACTGTCATTGAAATAAATCAGTATATATAATTATTTATTGTAAAGCGTTTTTTTTATTTATTATAATAAAATTTCAAGTGTATGTCACAATCATATTTAACTTATTTACTTTATACCTTCGACATGAATCATGGAATAAATCATCAAATAATGAGGAATATAAATATAAGAAATTTCATTTTTATGGTCTCCAGTAAAAAAAATATATAGATAAATTTAAAGAAACGCAAATATAAAATTTCACTGATTTAATATGCGCGTCATTAATAAATATGTAATATTTAAGTATTTAAATATTTTCTTACTTTAACAGACAATAAAATCTCATTACACACAGTAGTAAATTATTTGTAAAATATTTCTTTCTAAAAATTTGTTTTCAATCAAAATTCATATTTTGACACCATATCTATTACAATTTGCACATTCTATGTTCTATGTCACACGATGTAAAATCCAGGACTAAGGTATTATATCCATTATTTATTAATTAAAACATTGATTGAATAAAATTTCTACTAAAACAATCTTTTAAAGCTCATCATTCTACACCATAGAATAAAATCATAATATATATAATACAGACACGTAAAGAACTATAAGTTTCTTAATATTACGTAAATAGATGGAATTTCAATAATTTTTTATCTTATAGCAATTTTTCAAGTATCTCTGTGCAGTATTATACAAATACATAATTTTTGGTTTATTGGTCTAAAAACAAAATGAGTATTCACTGTACTTGTTTTTCAGTAATCAGTAGTGCCCACAAGAATATTTTAAACCTAGTTTAATTCTCATCGCCTAAGAAAATAACGAAAAACTTACACCTTTAAGTTATATAGCCAGCACCATTTTTCAACATATGATACATACTTAAACAACTTATGCATCTCTTAATTGTTGTATCACTAATGTATTTGTATTATTGTGTGACACAATAGTTACTTCTGAATTCTAAGTTTCAATGTTAAACGTAGACACGGTCATTGTCCAACGTCAGTTTCACTTTGACAGTTCATACTTTTTTATGACTCATTGATGGAGACGAATTTTCAAACCTGAAACTGATCTTAGATGATGAATAAAGAGACATGTTATTCATTTATGTGTAATAGATTCCTTAAATTAATTCTATTATACATAAAACAATCTTATTGCGGTAATACACCCTAATCCGTAATGTTAGAAGAACGAGAATTTGTAAAGATATAGACTAGATCACCACCTGTGTATATATATATATATATATATATCACCATCCTTGTGATACAATGGTTTAAACTTCATTTACAACCCAGAGAAAAACTTAAATTCCACATTTCTTCGTCTTCATGTTATTAAAAAATATCACTATGTCTATATCATTAATTTGCTTAGTATACTTTATACATATTTTCTCTTACGCCATGTTATTCTGTGAATGTTGTTTCTCGGCCATATGAGTATTTAAATGACTTCTAACGCCATGCTCACCAAAACATACTTTCCCACATTCTGGACAATGATGATTATTGCCTTCATCATGTTCTCGTTTCCGATGCTCTCGACGTTGAGTTGTGGTGGCGAATGTTTTGTCACAATGTGGACATTTATAAGGACGCTCTCCAGTGTGTTTTCGTTGATGATGATCGCGTGATTCTTTAGTGCGAAATGTCATTTCGCAATATTCACAACTGAACGGCTTTTCTCCAGTATGCAATAAAATGTGATTATGCAGAGATGTAGACTGATTGTACTCTTTACCGCATTGAGCACATTTATACCGTTTACCACCCTCGTGTTTATTCTTAATGTGATTCGATAGTACTCGCGCATTCTTGTATGTGATATCACATATGTCACAATGATAAATAGGCTTCATTTTACCCTCATGAACCTTTTCACGATGAACTTTCAAGGACATTTGATGCTTGAACTTCTCGTGACAATCTTCGCACTCGAACCAAGGTTGTAATTCAGTCAATATAGGATCCTGACTTTCCACACTATGAGCCTCCTTCATGTGCTTCTTTAAAATCCGAAAAGTTGGAAACATCTCCATGCAAACAGCACAGTTGAACACCTGCGGTAACATCATCGTCTTGTCATTCTTCCAGTGTCTTTCCAAGTGTTCGTTCAAGTCCTGCCTTTTTCTGAATGCTTTCTTACAAATTTGACACGGAAATCGCTTCTCTGTGATGTGAGTTTTTTTATGAGAACGTAACGCATTATTCGTCATACAACGTTGTCCACATATTTCACAGGCGAATGGTCGTTCCCCACTATGACTTCTCATATGTTCTTTCAACCGAGCTTTGAACTGATAAGATTTTCCACAAAGCTCACAGACATGTGGTCTTGCACCTTTGTGCACATATAAATAATGTTCGAACAAGGCTTGCTCGGTACTGAGTTCTTTTCCACAAGTGCTACAAACAAATTCCTCCATATTTTCCGAGTGGCGCATTATGTGATATTCTAGGCGATCTTTTGTTGTGAAATGTTTGTTACACATGTTGCAGTGGTACTGCCGACGTGATATTACTTTAGCACCGTCAGAATCTACTTGTAAAGATAGTCCGGGTCTGTCACAACTTGAACATGTTACAGCATCGTTTATCAAATTTGGATCTACACCCCATACTACTTCTCCACAGAGTACGCAATTCACTGATTTCATTTCTATTACCTCTTCGGCTATGACCTTTTTGAAAGCAGCACTGTCTACTGTTATAGCATTGTCATCCGTTTCGATATCTATTTCTTTTGTGCCTTTGTGACCGTATTTCACTTGGTGCCTACTCAACATTGATTGTTTGTGAAATAATTTTCCACATGTAGTACAAACATAACGTTTCGTGCGTTTGTGCATGTACTGATAATGATCCCAAAGAACATTTTCATTTGTAGATTCTCTACCGCACAGATTGCATACGCAAACACTCATTTTTCCAGATTTATGTCTTTCCATATGGAAATCATATCTTTCTTGTAAAACAAAACGAGCTCCGCATTCTGAGCAAGTTATCTTAGGTCGTGGTTTGCCAACATCAGACAGTTTTACGTTACTGGATTCAGCGTTTTGATTATGCTCTATGCTGTTCACCAATTTTCCGCCCTTGTGGTTAAATGTTTTTAAGTGATAATTTAAATTTGCTCTTTTTGCAAATGTTTTCGCACAAGTTATACAAGCAAATCTCTCGCCTGCTCTATGTTGATATTGGTAATGATCCCATAGTATGTTTTCACTCTTAAATCGTTTTTCACAAATTAAACACGAAAAAGTCTTGACATTCCCAAAATTATGCCTTTCTATATGAAATTCATATCGTTCCCGTAATACGTAGCGTGCTCCACATATTTCGCATGTCAATTTAGTCGATTTTTTTCCATTTTCTGATTGAGCTGTATCCGTATCTGTATTAAGAGACTTTTCATCCTCTTGATCGTGAATTTGCATATGATCATCTAATGATCTCTCCTCAAGGAACGTTTCCTCGCATAATGTACAACTGTAGTATTCAAGATCTGTTTCACAGCATTGTTGATGTTCCCATAAGCTATTCTCAGAGGATAATTCTTTCTTACATGTAGGACATTTAAAATCATCAAAGCATCCCGTCTCATGTCGGTCCACATGAAACCGATAATAATCTTCCGAGGAAAATTCTAAATCACATATATCGCATTTATGCTTCATTTGCTTTTTTAAACTGTCGTCATTACTTTCCTCCAGCGTATCAAATGCAGCAAATTCGTCAGTAATATTAGAAACGTCCAAATTCGCATCAATTGTAAGGAAAGTATTTTCTGTGGTGTCGGAAACCATTTTTCTCTTCTTTGGTGATTGTGTATATTTTTCAATATCATGATCGCTATTCGCTATTCTCTTTCTAATATTTCGCAAATTAGTTGTATCTTTTTCTCGGGAAGATCTTTTATTTACACTCTTACTTATACTTTTTATGTGATTCTCTGTAGTATTTGATTTTGTAGACCTAGATATATTTTGGGTTTGCCTTCTTGTCCGTCTTGTATTAACTGCATTCCTTTTATCAGCTAAACTGGAAGATGATCGCAAATTCCTTTCTGATCTGGTACTTATTTCTTGATGTGTACCTTTCCGCGATAAGATTTCCGATTTTTGTTTGTTTATTTCTGCATTTATCTCAGATTCATCTGTACTATCTGTCGAATTTAAAGTAATTGGAAAGGCACTATCAACATTTTCTGAATAAACATCTTTGGAGATGATTAGATTTACTTTGCAATTCGGACATTTGTATTTATTTGTTTTATCATGTATTTGCAATATTTTCTCAACTTCTGAATTGTCATTCATTGAAATTCCAATGGATTGGTCTGTTGAAGTAGTTAGGTTTGACAATCTTTTTTCATTTTCTATACAAAGTAAAACAAAGTCCTGAATGAAGATAATTTTCCTGTGGCATGGATTGCATATGAACCATGATTGTTTATCATCTTCTTGACATATCTGGAAATGATTCGCAGTGATTTTGAATGATATCTGTATGTACTATTTGGACGTAGAAATTTTAATTAATGAAATAGTTACATACAGATATCAGTAGTAATTTGTTTACTGTTTTTGTAACACTTGATTCCTTACAAATATAAACTGGATATTTTGTCTTCATACCACATAATCGACATGAATATATATTCGTTTCAGTTTCAACATCTATATTAATAATAAATTATAATGGTGTTAATACTGCATCGAAAATTTCTTTATAAATTACAAGATATGAACCATTTTCAAGAATTACAAGTTAATGAAGGTAAGATATTACCTTTACCAGAAATCATTTTTGTTTCTGACATTTTAGATAAATCTGATAATACCAATTCTATGGTCTCATCCTCCATATCCTTATTTTCTGAAAAATATGTATAATTAAATGAATGGAGCATCAGATACAAACATACCAATTTAAAGTACAGAAATATTATTCTTACCACCGCTAATGCACTCTGATACAACAGAAGATTCGTTTACCACTCTTCCTTTAATTAGCATTGACATTATGTTTACATCTATCCCGTTTTCCTTTAACTTTATCTGTAGGTCTTTAAATGTGTCTGTTACTGATAACGTAATATGTGAATTCTCCACCTTCACAATGAACGTTTTCGTAGAATTCATCTCAATTCTGATAATTTCAATCAAATAATGTTTAGTTAAAAATTATCTCAGTATACATTACATTTCAATAAGAATAGTAAATTCACTTTTAAAATATAATGAGCTAGTTGAAAATATTTCAGATATACCATACCTTTTCGTAATTCTTTAATAATCAGTTTTGTATTAAACAATCTTATTGTCATAATTTTATTGTCACAGATATATCATAATTTGTGAAAAAATATAAGAAACGACGTTTCAACTTGATGGTGTTCGGGCTACCAAATATTGGTTAGGTTATTCTTGATCGAATATTTCGAATTGAATACTGTTCATGCCTTTGCTTTGATTATTGTTTCTAAAATTTTTAGATAGAGGGAGCACAATTGTACTGCAATACGCCCTCTAGAGAGAGTTTTCAGAATTAATTATTGTCATCGTTTGAAAATTTAGTACAATTTAAAAATGAAATTTTCAACATCTATAAATAAAAGCCATCGAATACACATACTTTTAATGAACTGATATTATTACCTTTATCCCATTTTTATCACAGTTTTTCGTCACCTCTCTAATGTTACTTGTTACTTTTATTTTATTGAAATATCTGTGTCGTATTACGATATATCTCGAAGTTCGAATAGTACTCTTACTGTTCCGCCATACTCATTGGTTGATGAATTTTTTTTTAATTTCGAAATACGTATGAGATTGCAAAAATATAGTCTATGATGCGGTCACAAGAAAGGTAATTAATCTAATAGATTACTCGGTTTAAATGTGTACTGAATTTAGTAATACACAATAATAGTTGAGGCTAATAAAAATTGGAGGATGTATATTTAACAGGTGTTTATTATCATTGTAGAATATTATTACATTGATATTACACTTATTGATACTATTGACATGTACATTCAACATGCTAACATTATTTATTTATTAAATTACATGTTTCAGTACATTAATATAATCTGTATATATACGGCATGTAATAAGTATCTTTTTAGAATTAATCATATTAACATCATTTTATCAAAGACAAAAAGTGGCGTTTGATATTGAAGTACAGATTCGTAAACTACTTAATACCGTGTAGGAAACAGTAGCATATTTCCATGCCACCTGCACATATGTATATTAACAAACTTGCTTTCTCAAGAAAATAATTTTTGGACGGTGATTATTTTGTTATAATTATTGTATTCTGTTTTGAAAATAAATGTTAACTGATTTAAAAAAACTCTATTATCATTTTATTCCTTTAATGCATAAGATTAATAATAATAATATTAATAATAATTCATACTGATCAGACAGTTCGTATAGCAATAAACTGTCAGCATTAGGTCGGGTTATTGAAATATTTTAATAACCTAACTTAATGCTGTCAGTTTTTTTATATGCGAGCGGTCAGTGTGCATTAATGTAAATAAGTCATCGCGAGCTGTGCCTTGCTGTCATTTTTTGACGGGTTCACACTGCCGTGTCGGCCATTTGTGCGCAACATCAGCTATGCGTTTGTACTGAATAACCGTGTATAACTGAGAAAGTTTTAATTGTAGATTAGATTAATGACCATTTTCAAAACTACTTTTTCTTTCATATAATATCTGAATGTAAGATTTAAGTTTCATTATTACATAATTTTCCTAATAAAAGCAAGTACGTTTATTTATCACGATTCTTCCAGCATTCTTAACTTTTCACCAAGATGCATATTTAAATGAACACGAATCTGTTGCTGCCCAATGCATTCTTCGCCACAATCAGGACAAATTTGACAATCTCTCTTTTCATGTACACGCTTACGATGTTTTGATCGACTATTAGTCGAAGAAAATGTCTCATCACAATGTTGACATTTGTAAGGTTGTTCACCAGTATGTTTCCTGTGATGTTGATCGCGCGAATCTTTCCTTCTAAACGCTATTCCGCAATAATCACACGTAAATGGTTTTTTACCAGTGTGCAACAAGATGTGATTATGTAAAGACTTTGTCTCATTAAATCCCTTGCCACATTGAGCGCACTTGTAACGCTTTTCACCATCATGCTTACTTTTAATATGATTTGCTAACAGTTGTTTAATTTTATAAGTGACATCACAGATGTCACAACGAAACATTGGATTGATCTTTCCCTGATGAACTTTTTCTCTGTGAACTTTTAATGACATCTGATGTTTAAACTTTTCATTACACTGCTGGCATTTATACCACGGTTTCTGCTCTATTAATATTGGGTCTTGACTATCAATTTCATGTGACTCTATCATATGAGATTTCAGAAGGCGAAACGTGGGAAGTTCTTCGGAACAAATACGACACGTGAATGCCTGCTGTGATACTATTTTCTTGTCATTCTTCCAATGCTTTTCTAAATGCTCGTTCATATTCTGCTTTTTGCTGAACGTCTTGTTACAAATCTGACAAACGAAACGTTCGTGAACATAATGTATTTTCTTATGAAGTTTTAATGCATTTGCAGTCATACATCGTTGATCACATACATCGCATTTATAGGGTCGCTCTCCAGTGTGACTTCGAAGATGCTCTTTGAGGCGTGCTTTTAGTTGGAAGGATTTTCCACATAGTTCACAAATGTGAGGTCTTGCACCTTTGTGTACAAAGAGGTAATGCTCATATAAGGCATTTTCGGCACTGAACTGTTTCCCACAAGTACTGCATACATGTTCACTCATATCCTCATTGTGTCTCATCTCATGAAACTCAAGTCTTTCCTTTCGCAGAAAATGCTTTGAGCATTTTAAACAATGATATTGTCTTCGTGATATTACTTTTGTTCCATCTGGATCAACTTTTAGAGAAAGATCTGACCCTTCACATGTGGAGCAAGTTATAGCATCATTGATTGCATTAGGATCAAGATCAGTAACTTCTTTTTCACATAATGTACATTTTCCTGTTTGCATACCTTGTACGTTTTTGGCTATGACTTTTCTGAGTGTTGTATTATCAATAGTTATACCATTTTCATCTGTATCAATGTGTATCTCACTTATACCAGAATGGCTATATCTGTCTTGGTGATTCTTTAATTTCGATTGTTTTGGAAATAGTTTTCCACAAGTCATACAAACGTAACGTTGTGTATTTTTGTGGAGGTAGAAATAATGATCCCATAATAAGTTCTCACTCGTGGATTTCTTTTGGCATAATGGACAAACGAAAAGATCAATTCTGCCACATTTATGTCTCTCCATGTGAAATTCGTATTTTAATTGTGAAGTGTACCGTGCCCCACAAAGGGTACATGTTATTTTAGGATTAATTTCATCTCCATAACTATCTGATAATTTGAGGCTGATCTGGTGAGATGGTACTTCTTGGAATTGATCCAAGCAATCACTTAAATCATCTTCTAATTTGCAAACATCGTACTCCAACCAGTCCTTGTTGCTACATGATGATTCAGTTGTTGTTAGCTTTTGCATGGATTCTTGTTTTAAATTTAATGACCAATCATCTGTTTTATAATCAATTAATTCTGTTTTTATTAGGTCTGGTGTATTTGCTTGCATATCAGCTTTGTATTTACTTTGTCTTCTTGTTTTCATATATGAACAAATATAATTTGTAGGTTTCTCTATACCACTTGACATTAAATATTTTCAATTATTAATGAAATTAATTTATCTAGATATGTGCAATGACAGCAAACTCCTTGTACTTCGTAGTCATGCAATCCATAACCACTAGTCAATTCTTCATTGTATTTTTGTTGTTCTATTACATACTTATTGACAGTTTCCATCTGTCAATGCTTATTCGTAAATGAATTACCTACAATAAACAATTTGTATCGTTAGCATGAAATTATCGATACAATAGCTAAAATCTTTTTAGCTTCAAAATTAGGTTATATCAGAAATGATTCTCAAGTGCCATGATATTAATGTATCAAATTTATGATAGTATGATGGTAATGTAAGGGTTAAAAATAAATTATTTCATGGAATGTAATTATGAACAGAAAAATGTATACCTGATTAAAAGATTATCCGTTTACACAATAGTGTATATAAAAACAACAGCTCCCAAATCACCTAATACAAACAGATAACCACACTGACACATTTCCTGTATTCAGCAATCGTTCGATTGGTTAATTGAACATAAAACTTACTATAGTGTAAAGTTTGACCAATCAGATGTGTTTGCTCCCACAGCGATGTATCTACCGAACGCAGCTATTGGCTGTTTCCAACGGAATCGACACATAGCTACTCAACTATATGTCTCCATAAGAAGAGCAGGAACCAACATAAGAGCGAGAGAGCAACAGCAAGGGCTGTATGTACTGGTATGTACTTTCTAAGGGCCAGCCACCGACGTTATCGGAGTTTAAACTCTGATTATGCTATCTCAAAACTATATAAAGAATTTAAAAAACGTCGGTGGAAATGAGTCTAACGGTAAGTTCTGAAATTCTTGCCAGTATTGCGAATATCATCGTATCTCTATTTACCTGTATGTAATAGAGTAAGATACAACTATGTTTACAGTACTGGCAGTGAATTTCGGAACGTACTCTACTCTAATACGTGGATTGGCGAAGGAAGCTTGAAGAAAATGGCGGTAACTGTAAGGTACTGCTGTAAGGACTCTTAGTATAGTGATGTAAATACTGTTTATTCTACATAATAAGTATTTAGTTGATTTTGTATTTTTATTAAAAACATTCTCAAATCAGCCGGGTAATAGAAAAAATTATATCGTGGTGATGAACTGTCAGACTTCCCCTCGTCACCCTTCAATTTCTCTGTGCGGGGCAGAGAACATCACCTGCAGATTATCTCTGTGTTTTCACGTCAGCCTCAGCTTGTTCATAAGAGTTGAAATACATTCAATGTATACCTATAGTTCACTAATTATGCACATTAGATATTTCTTTAGGTAAAGTGCCACTTTACTTGTAAGGCACAAAAATATATAATGGCATTCTGGATATAACACTTTTATAAAAACAGAAATACGTCTCCGTTTCGATCCATTTCGCATCGCGATTTTGAGGAATGCTGTACTGTATTTCTTTCATTGTATGACTATTGTATTTTGGATATCTATCCTGTCACTGTAGTTTCGTAAATTCGTTGCTACACAATCAATACATCCTACACGTTTAATCTGTTCTAAATCAACATCACATATAAGAAAAATACAGTCAACTTTTTGAATAATAATATACTTTTTGTTTTCAAATATCAGAGAAGTGAAATAAGGAATTAATTATATGGCGGTTTTCTTAATATTAAATGAAACACATTTGCGTATATCAAAAGTCACAATAGCCATTGCAAATTTATAAAATTATCTTAAATTTATACAATCGCATACTGCTCATAGAGTAATTCTCGTACTTTATAGTAGTCTTCAGAAAGACAACCCTCCAGAACAACCTTCCCAGCTTCATGCTGAAATAAAGAATTGCGTTAATAGCCAACATTGTATTTATCCATAAACCACGTGCAAATTACCCTTCTAACGGCGATGGTATTGTTACAACACCATAAGACTCCTCCGCTAAATTCCGATGAAATATTACTCTTATTCAAGATCTGTTTAAAGTCTGATAACTTTAATTCATTTATGAAGGCTGTTTGATGTCCAGGAACCTGTAGGAATATATTTTGTATATCAATATGACAATTCGTTTTCTAAATAATGAAATTACTTTAATGTGAATTACTTCATTGAGAGGTAAGGGTTCTAATGTTAGTATCTGATCCTTTTCATCAATTTCATCTGTAGTTTCGGCTTCAGATACAGCGTCTCGACAAATATGATCTCGTGCGGTCATCATAGCATCTACCCACGCAACTTCTGTATCTCCTCTTCCCTTCGAGAAATTAAGTCCACTGACTAGAGCATCGGTTAAGCGGACCTACGTATGAAAAGTTTATTAGATATCTGTCAAAATTAATAAGTAAAATAAGATTTTATAATTGAAAAAAATACTTGATAAATGTGCGTTTCCGTCGTAGCATCCAAGGTTTCCCCTCTGGCTGGAATAAACACCCTGGCACCTGCACTCCGAGCCTGTTGTGCCAATACTTCTGTGTCTTTTTGTAAACCTCTAACTAAAACCACTCTTCGTGGTCTTAATTGGGCCAAGATCTTTTGCAGGGATTCGCCATCCGATCTACCTTCAAAATCTATATAAGTAATGGACGCATTTACTGTAACAGTGCGAGAGACTTGAACGCATTTGGTTGGAATATCTGTTGCTATTTCTGGATGTGGTGCTGAATCCTCTTGTTTCACTTCTACATGGTCTTTATTATCTTCTGCTTCCAGAATAGCATCTGCTATTTTATAATCTTCTGGTCTGTCAGTAAAAGTGTGGATTAGTTATAGGAAAGACATGCGAATTTGTCTCTGTTCATATTTTGAAATCAATTGGCCATACTTTAAATGTGATTCAATTATTTACCTAATTATTTCACCGTATTCGTCTATTTTTATTTTTTCTTCCACAAAGGGAAACATGGGATGCTGCTTTTTATTCTGTTTAAAAAAACCCGGCTTGGTTTCTTGCTTTACTAATAAGTCGTGTTTTCCTCTGGTTCCTCCTACTTCTATCTCATCCTCGGATTCTGAGCTTACATCCGCTGTTTCCCTAAAAGTATATTGAAAAAATGTTTAGTACGTCTATTGCTTTTACCTTTCACATCAAAACTAGATTAAATAATTACATTTGTTCTTGTTTCATCTGCTCCTGTTTCATCTTTTCTTTCTTTTGATATTCTTCCAACTCTGTCCCTTCAAGTTTTACACGTTTTTTAATTTCTAAAACAATATTTCTATTTCCGCCCTTTTCAACCAGATCCCGGGCCAATGTTCCAGGGGAGGTCCTACTTGTTATTATAATACTGTTTTGTGGATTACTGCACCATTGAAGGAAGAGTTCTCGTGAAAAACCGCACTCCATATCAGGAGTGCTAGCTAAAACAACCTAAAGTATAAATTCATTTATAATTGTCCATTTTCATATGGAATATGTAAATGTATCTTCAAATAACGAACCTTCGGACTAGGCACCTGATTTAACTCAGCCATGCTGTGGCAAAGTTGCAAATGCTTAAACTGAAATGGATTGTTTCTAGCTCCTTCAAAACTTCTCATCAATTTGTCACTCATCCATTCTATTTGGGACTTGGCAAATTCAACGACATTGTAACTAACGTTATTAAGCAGTGCCAGAGAATACGCGAGTAATCCAGACTCTTTATTCCGCCATAGCTGATCTAACATATGCGCTAACTCCAATACTCTACCAGCAGTGTCCACACCAACAAGAACATTACCTCCACCTCGCAGTGTTTGTAGAATATTTGCTATCGGAACAATACTGTCATTTACACGTTAATTATAAAATTAAAAAATCATACTCACTCATCAATTTTTCATCTCTAGTTCTACGCCTCGCTTGCTGGTAGGTGGCATTAAACGCGTCAGTTATCAACAGCGAAGGTCTCTGTAATCTTTCTAATTCACAACCATTTAAGTGTCTCTCTTTTTTGTGATTAAAGTCTACTGCATATATTATATCTTCCTCTCCTATTTTAACAATTTTCCAAATAGTTCCACCTATCATATGTCCTGCTGGGAGAGGTGTTAAGGTGACACCGTATCCTTTACCCTTCATCGAGATACTTTGATTATACTTCAGTTGCACAATTTTGTCAAATGCAGCATCAACATCATCAAGAGTGAATAAGTCAAAATCTTCCATATTATGACGTGACTGAAATGGATATTGAATATTATCTGAATATATTGAATGAAATCTTCCAAAAATTACACTTATCATTCATTACTACCTGATACATGTCATACATGAACATTTGTCCCATTTTGTAAACAGGAATAGTTGCATATATAGGGCAACTTAAACCACACTTTCCCACCAGGTATGGCAGTGCACCTAAATGCAATGGATCTGGATATGAGAGTAAGACTGCATCTATTTGGTTGACATGCCTAAAATAACATTCGCATATCAATAATAGCTTTTATGTACAATCATCCAAAATAAAAACATTGAAATTGTTATGCAACCTTTTCAATTCTTTTATAAAATCTTGATCAAAGGTTTCATCCCAACCACAATCCAGCAATATTCGTAATTCATCAACCTGTAAAATGTAGCACGGTGGCGATTCATCCATAGCCCCAGATACCGCATGTAGCTTTATGATGGAAGTCATGATGCCTTGTTGTCACCTTAAAAAAAAATTGTAATTAAAATATGAAACATATAATTTCTTATTGGTTTGATATGTAATAAACATAATGGGATTAACATCCGAAATAATCGGATGTCTCCTCCCGGTCTAACCTGTGTAAGGTTGTTTATAGCTAGAAAAGAAAGCTGTGTCAAGATTTAACAATTGGCAATACTATTGCAGTGAATTAAGTTCTCTAAGTAATAACAGCTAAAGTTAATCTTAATTTCCTATTATACGGATCACATAAAAGTACATTTCTGGATTTCGAAAGCAGTGTTCAAAGCACGCAAACATTGAGGTTAATCATATCTGAAAGTATGAGTGTCAATAGTAAACATGCTGCTATAACGTAAAATACAAGCTACATTTAAACTAATTCAACTATCTACTTAACATGACGGACATGACGCATTTTAATGCAGTGGTAACGTGTCTATTCTCAAACTTAAATTTATATAATCTTTATAAACCTAAATTTTATTTTTTTGAATCCAATACATTATAAAATTACTACAAATCAAGTAGTCGTTGCTACCTAAATCCAGAAACAAAACTACTAATTAATAATGACAATAATCGGAATATATTCCCATAATTATTATTTTATATCATGTTTTATATTATAAACATTAATATCCTCATAATTTTATGTAAATACGACTGTCGCTACGCCATACGTACTTGGCGCAAGACTCTATCTAGTGTCTTGATATGCCAGAATTACCGTATTCTCAGGTTAACATAACTAACGGTCACCAAGCGAAAGTAGACTCCTGCCACGGCGTGGCTATGGAGTACGCGAGACTAAATTCAAGTTTATTTTCGCTGTTGTTTGACGGTCGCACGAGCAATAGTACGTAATTGTTCAACGAAGGTGAAAATCTTGGGTGAGGAAGGGTCAAACATGTGAAAGAGCACGTTCCAAGAAAGTGGATTGCATTCAAAGTGGCGCGATATCGGGAACGAATATTGGATCAGCTGATGAGTGGCAATAGACGAACGAAACCCATTGTTCTTGTTCTTGGTTATGGCGACAAGCAGCTCCGACGGTTCCTGTGCAGCGCCTGCAGATTTTCAACTTTCCTCAGAGCTAGAAGACGTTTCAAGTCGACTGAGTCTTAATTTGTTGAAGTGCCCCCTTTGCCACAACAGTCGACGCATTTTCTATTGCAGACAGTGTATCCAAAATGGGGATTTCGTTCATTCTACTTCTGTTTACTCTGAACGGTATACATAGTAAATTTACGGGGTGGGGGGTTATATTTTTTATTGTTGTGTAGCCATTACTACACACCATTTTTATTCGATTCAGTCATAAATTTTTTATACTTAAAACATTAACATTAGTTTGATGCATTTTGCTATTAAATTTTTCGTAATATTATAATATCGTTATTTTACTTTGATATAATGATATTTGGATTTCATCCTTATTTTTATTGTCACAGTTTTCTTTTTCTTATATGCTAAAGTGCAGTAAATCAAATATTATCATTTCTGTTTTTTTTTTGTGAGTTCAGTTACGTATGTGTACTAAAAAATAATATTTATGTATCACTGAGTATACCTGACATATAACATAATGGCTTATGTAAAATGTTTGCACACGAATTTGTATGTATTGTGTGACATTAGGATAAAATGATTTCAGGTTTGCGGATAAACAATTACGGTTGTTACGGTTGAAGGCTGCCAGAGCACAATTAGAAGAAAAATGTATGAAAGCTCTTGAAAAACATAAGCAAAGGGATAAGCTGGTAATTATAAATTTGTGGTTATAAACAGAAGTTTAAAGTTGTTTTCAGATCCATAATGCATATCACATTTATTCCAGATATGTGATATAAATACATGTAAAGAACGAGTACGACTTCTTCAGTCACTAGTCAATGAGACAAGGCAAAGTATAAACAGGGGTATGTATCCTGAATATTTATATCGAAAATCATATTCATTTATGTTTACTAAGCAGCTACTTTACATTTCCAGGTAATCAACGGCTGAACATTTTGAAAGATGTCAACTCTCAACTGGCCTTAAGACTGCCTAGACACGAGGAACGGGTAGAGAAACTGCATCATTTTGTTGCTGGGTTAAAAGTCAAGCAAGAGAAACAAAAAGAAGCTGTTGACAGAAAGAGACAGCAGCTTAAAAAAGTTATCAGAACTGCTGCAAAGCAGTTAATCCAATACATATTTCCATTGACTCAAGTTCAGCCTAACAGGAGGTGCGTTTATCGTGTATCTATGATGCATGCATATTTTTATTAACACTATTTCTTTGTTTTAAAGTTTATGTAGCAGTGAAGATGAGAGCACGAGTGTAGATGTAGTGACTTGTGCACTGGCTGATGCTTCAGGTACTTCTTATGTAAGAGGAAGATGGATTAATGATATAGAAAATAGTTTGGAAATGCAACACCGGATTGTAGCTCCGACTTTACCTGGAACTGGTGACTATAGTGCTTACTCCCTCTGGGGTAAATAATCTGCATTATTAATTCTTTTATCTTCACTCAATTGTATTAGCCAGTATACAAATCTTCCATATAATGAAATTTTTAGTGGCAGCAAATAAGGATGGTGTACCTGGAGGAAACAAGGAAGATGCGATGCATAATCCAGCGTATAACATTAGTGCTGCTCTAACATATGCAACGCAATTGGTTAATATTATTGCATATTACGTGAATGTCAGACTTCCCTACAAGCTTGCATACGGGTAAGTAAATGAGAATACATAAATGTTCTTTTACGTACCTTAAGGATGCAAGTGTCGAATGCAGTTTACCACTTGTTAAAATGTCATATGATAACGTTTCAGTGAATTCTGTGGGAGTGAAATGTCAGATCAGAAGTTTGCTAAGAAAGTTGCAAGGCTCAATAGTAATGTGCTACATCTATGTTTTACACAAAACACTGATACCGCTGTTTTGCATCCCATGCACACGTTGCAAAACATAATGCATTTGCTCAACACGGAAATCAGCGATCTCGGAAGGTAATACATCTTCTTAACACTTACCATACTTTAACAATCTTACATAATTATCTAGTAATTGACAATAATCATTACACGTCTTTTCCAATTTGTTTAGGATTGGTCCAATGGAGGTGGATCCTAGTATAGTCGTCCAATTACATGGTCAACTCGTTCCTGATCTTGAAAACAGTGACGATTCTGCTTCCGACGAAGAAGAGGATGCCATCAATTGGGAATGGGAAGCCGTAAGTTGTTAAACATTTCTTCAAGACGCCAGAAGTTTTGAGTGTTATTTTAAAAGTTGTATTCTAGGTGCCAAATGTTGCCTGTCCCGAAATGGCTCTTCCCATACCAGGCTCTATGACTAGCCAACAATCATCTAGTATGCAGGTGAACCAGAGTGTCGCGGGTGGTTTAGTAACGAGTGCAGCAGCTAGTATTGTTTCCATTTGGCGGGGTTGGACAACCAACAAATAGATTGTTACAATTTGGGTTTTTTTTTTCAAATCGTAAACTGTTCTTTTTCATTGTTCATCGAGTAGCGTACGCAATAACTCAGTATTTGAAGGTTGTCTGATACGTTAGAAGGGATTAAATTGGCGCTGTCTTTTTGCCATTTTTGCGAACATTTTTATATGCAGCTGATAACCAAATCAGTTTGTATAAATCAGAAGAGAATGCGTGTATAAATAATGTCGTCATCTGACGTTTTTTTTCTTAACTGATGGAGAGAGAATGTGGAAGAGAATCTATAAAATCGTTTGGCTAGTGAATAATAAATCATAAATTAACTGTGAAAATATACTTTCTGGCTAGAGTAACGCTCACGTGTCCTCTTCTTTTTATTCAAATATTTTTTGTGATACGACTTAGCACTACTTTAGTACAGCGACGAAGAATACCAGCGTCACTGTTCTCAACAAATTTCATACAATACATAGTAATCTAAATCTTTGAGGTGCACTAGACAAATTCTATAGATAGTAGAGTCTTTTTATTATTATTACACGAAGGATATTTAGTTTACACTTACATTCACATTTCCGTCAGATATTATACCTCCGTAATAATTAGTAGTACTAAGTTATATTTTTATGAGTCAATCGCTATTCCTTGTTTATGCATCTGACAAATTGTTTGGACGATAAGTCATCGTTAATTGCGGATAAAATTATTTTACGCTGTATATTTTGTACGATTTTGCAATCTCGTTAAACATGAGATTTCTCGTAAAATTAACGTTTTGAAAGGTTTGTATGATTTCAAGCTCGGTACGTTGACGTTTGCAACTTTCATTTCCGTTCTCTTCATACAACGTGCAATCAAATAAATCAAGAATGAACTTGCTACTTAAAGACTACTAAGTAAACTTGTCTACTTATTTTATATGCTGAGACTTTGCTGCTTCAATTATAATAGCAATATAATACGAGTGGTTTTGTGATTCTTGTGTCTTATTACGCATATTGAGCTTCGTGCATATTTTTTTATAATCACGTCATTGAGAAGTAAGCAATCGGCAAAAGACGTTTACTCTTTGACAATATAAATGACGGGGGGAAAAAGTCGACAACAAATTTGTATTACATTGAATATTTTTGGTCTCATTAGGTTATTATAAGAAACTATAAGATTTTAAGACAGTTTATGAATATCTTGTATTCGCGTAATTACGATAACTCGATATATTTAAAAATGACGTAAAATAAATATTTTATATCTTAAGTTATAACATTATTATTTGAGTACGACCACGTGAAGATTAAAAGAATAATAATAACTTTTTAGAAGTAACGACAAATCAATATTGTAAATATTCATAACTACATTCACAACATTGCATATATACGTGGGAGGTAGTTGACTGATTAAACAATTTGTACAATGAAAAGTGCGAGTGTAACGATCCAAAAGAAGTTCAGATTATTTTTTTATAGTTAGATAAATTGCATTGTTTACTTTAAAAACTCCGAAAACAATTAAGTAGAAAATAAACATTGTGCACTAGTTATGACAAAGATAAAAAAAGAGAAAGAATGTTGCATTGTTAATCAAGTTTTTCATACAATCAATAAATCAAATTGTCACGCGAGTTACGAAAAACGATAACGAATCTGTAAAAATAATATAATGTAATCAATTAAAAGCTACGCGGCTCTTGAGCGTATTTTAATTGAGATATAGTTGAACTTCGCAGTACGAATTCTCGAATCGATATTTATTGAATGGACACATGTATATATAGTGAAATGTGATAACAAGTTTCTTCAACGATTAAAAATAATCTTTATGTACATCGTGAGAAGTAACACTATATGCTAAACTAGTAACTAGTAATAGGGCAACGGCTCTGTGAGAGTTAGACGTATATTAAAAAAAAAAAACTTTGTCCCAGTGGAAGAAAAGTTTTTCCATGTCGCAATTCTTCTGCATCACAGGAATACCAGGTGTAGACCCGTTCTAGTTGTATTATTTCGTATAATAGTATTTATAGATCGTTTAGTTAACAAAAAAAATCACTTCTATTTATGCATCGGCACAAAATTGTGTACACTGTACAATACGACAAGAATATCGTCTTTTTCCCTTTTATAATTTTGAGCAGCACTCTATCTTATACAGGGTATTGCTTGATACATTACGAATCATTGTCAGGAACTCTGTAAATAAGTTAAAATTGAAGATTTTTGAGAAATGTTGGACGTAGGAAGCCTATGATAATGAAGAATAGATGTGGTATATAGGCTAAAGCCGTTTTAAAAATTGCAATGCTAACGTTGCATGGAATGGCTATGTTTTATCTGAACAGACAAAGTTTCAATGTGATATTTCAGACAAATTAGAATATGTTTTTTTATTGTAAGTTATTACGGGTTGTAATAAAATATATTCAATGAGATGTGCAGAATTTTTTTATTAATGCTTTTATTGATAAGTAAATAGTGAGATGTTATTCTTCACAAAAGGAAAAATATCGATTAACTCGATCAGCCAATTTTCAAAGATTTCTGGCATTTTAAGATGGAGGGACCTTGTATAATATACATTTACATGAATAACCAATTAATAATTTATTGCATAATATTATGAAATCTTCAGTTCAGCATTGTAGTGTGTAGTGAAACATCATATTCTCCTTACAAGTACTTGTTAAGTACGATGTTAGCCAAATTTACTAAGTAAAGCTATATTAGCCATTTTAGTGTATATATTTTTATTTAAACGCCTCTGGATATAAATAGTTTGAATATTTAAATATGAACTAGAATTCTACGACACTGATGAATTATAATGTTATGAGAGCTTTTTAAATGTCCTAGTGCAAAATTCAATTGCAAATAATGTGTAAAGTCTGTACTCAGAGAAAAATACAAAAACATTACTTCTAATGCACATTGTGAAAATGTAGTGCATACTAAGAATAGATTAAATTTGAAACTATTTAACGAAGAGACGTTTAAACCTCAGAAATCAATGTACCTGGACACAACTAATAGAAAACGAAACGTTGTATTGAGGACCGTGGGAGATATCTGATAACTATCATGTTAAATGCAAACAATTTATTATTGAAAATTCAATGCTATTATTGTATCAACACAAGGACATTACAGGCATTCTTCATTCTAAATATTAAACTACGCATTCTGAATCGTAATGATACTCTTACACTTATATAGTAATATCAAGTCAAAGTACATTGATTTGTAAGATTAATTTTATAGTATGACACCTAATTTTATATAGCCAAAGGTAAGACCACCGACATTTCGTGGTATCGTATAAGACAATTGATCAGCCATTTAACCCTTAGTGTGCACACCTCTCTGCGGAGCCATAAGGTTTACATGCAATTTTGGGATCAAAATGACTTCATATGCAGACGAAGGGTTAAAAATGAATTTACGGTGTTTTGTATTTTAAGGATGTACATATACAAACCGACTTAGTATGGATAAATGTAAGTTATAAGGTAAATAAACTTATTAGTGACCACATTATTATTTTTGAATGCACTCGTGCGGTATCGATTTGTATTTGATAGGGCATATAGTACATTTTTCGCTATAACTGAAAGGCTACACATTACAACACAACAATACTTATGTGATAATTTATAATAAATCGAAAAAGGATATTAAAGTAAGTTAAAGACAATGACTCCTTTCTTTTTTTTTCTCATTTAAACATTGAAATCCAATAAGACGTCTCTTTTAATCAATATTGGTAATATAAAAATCCAAGTAACAAGACGTTTCGCATTAAACAACGAGGCAAATGCAATTCTTGGTACAAATGCATTTCACCAACATTATTTCTGGCTTACAGTGTTGTTATAAGAATGAAATGTCCGTTATTATAGATAAGACCGAATCTGAAATTACTTTGCCAAATTTTCTGAGTCTCGAGGTTCTAAAGAGGTAATAGCGCTGTGATCGTTAAGCACAGTTAAAATATTATCAAATAACTATTGATCTACGGCGGAACGACTATTGAGAATTTCAAGCATTTCTTCCCTGTACATTGTGAATATAGGAATATGATAATGAGAGTCATAGTGCTCGCCAGGTAAGGTCACTTGCTGTTAATATATGGTTTTCTGTCAACTAAGGTATTACATAACGACTAATCAATGGTATGTTTGGTAAAATCCAAAACGCCATTACAATCAGTTATCGTTGCAGGTACCATAGATTCTTAAAAAGTCTAGGAAGGTGGTCTAAAAGAAAATATACAACCTGGTTTATATAGTTTCGATCATATACTCAGAGTAAAAACTTATAAAAGATTATGTAGGTAATTCTAACAAATGACCGAATAGGGTTCCGTCTCACCCTTGGCTACAGGTAAAATGTTTTATACAATAAATTCTTAAAACCAAAGTGTTGTCAGTTGTACAAGTATGATGCAAGGTATATGGTTTGGTATTGACTAATGTGTGCTCGTGTCGTTACTTAAATATCATTCTGTACAGTTGCTGTTTATGCAGCACCCCATACTAGCTGTTGACGATGAGGTCTCACTTTTGCCACTCTCAGATCGGCCAGTCTATCGCATACCATATGTATAAAACTGTATACATATCGCATACACTAACTGGACTTTGACTCCTGGAAACATATCATCACAGAGAATTTTAATTTTTGCATTTAAAGGAAGCTTTTTTATGCAAAGGAACGGAGATAATATTTTAGAATTCGATTTAGTTTTTGCTATTTATCATTTTTTGTTTCTTTCTATTTTGTAAAGCAGAATTTTGGGAACACTTCCGACAAAGGGAACCTCTGAATAGAAGGTGGCAGCGTGTACAGTATAAACTTTCGAAAATTATATTATCAAGTAGAAGCAGAGAGGGTAGCTTATAAGTAATACACATTTTGCTATTGGGAAATGGAATCTCTAGAACGATGTCCTGTAAGGAAATTTATAAACATCAATAACTAATGCAGGATCCTTACAGACACTTCACATATGCGTATTGCGAAATAATTTTATCCTCGCATTTTTTCGAATTATTGGATTATCAATTTCTTTTTTATTTATACCTTATGTAAATAGGCACAAGGACACAAGTATTGAATCGATTGCGGGCGATATTCGACAAACTCATCAGGAATGCGCAACATCCGTGGTAATTTTAACAAAAATTCACCACAGATTTTGTACTGTAAAGCATGTATTTTATTTCTGATATATACAGTGCATTAAATGACCTTTATAAATCATTTTATCTGGTTATTCGTTAGTATTACAACAAGCAATGTGCTGTCCATAATTCTTTGTCAAGTTACTGTATTTTCGTGCTTTGCATCTATTGTTAGTATCCTCTTCTAATTCATTTACAAATAATCATATTTGCAAAACAATATCACCTTACGAGATTATCGCATAGTCATTTCTTTTGTAGACTATACAACAATTATTAGCCAATTATTGTACCATCAGCCAAATTTCAGATTGTGTTAATTTATGTTAAACTACTAACCTATGGAAAAAAAAAATTATTCATTTAGTCACGCCGAGCGGCAGCACAAACTTTTATTAATCGTTGGAAGCTAATAAAACATGTGTACAGGATATATTAACGGCGGTTGGGTATTAAAGTGAAAAGTCATGTAAAAGTTGGCACAATAAAATATTACATCAGTTGCTTCACTTATTTTCTCTCTTTCACCTCTTACTAAACAGAGCTACGCTAAAGCACTCTTCTTCTATATTGTTTAATATTAATTCGACGGCTTCACGGAGAGATAACCAACAATCTCGATGCACTTAGGAACAATGTGCGTCCTAGAACCACTTCGAGAGCTGTTCCCAAAGAAAGCACAGACGACCATACAAAATTCAGGCTTTTCTCATCGTAATCCCCATTTTACGTAGAAAATCATTCGGTCTCTTGGAGATTGTTTTTCAGCAAGTTTCATGCATTGTCGTCAAACGAATTAAAATGGTGTATTTGGAGCATAAGTGAAAAGGCTGTTTGGCCTCTGACAAAGATTTAATTTATTGTGTCTGATGGACGTTGCAATTGGTAATCCTGATAAGTATGTAAATAATACACAAGAGGAGTACATTATGTACGTTTAAAGAATTGGTCATAGGAGGCGCTAGTTGAAGAAGAAAAAATGTTACGCATTCAACGATATTATATTATGGGAAACAAGATGAAAACTTGTTGTAACGTAACATCGTATCTTGTATAAACAAAAAGAATATGAACGAAAGATCTAATGCGAACAATAAGTATTACCAAAGCATTATTAACTTCATTTACTTGTCAAGGGCCAGACATAATTGCTTAACATAAAAAACTAACGCGTTCCGATGAAATACGATTTTAATTGTATATATTATATACAACAACATAGGTAAATAGCATTGTGGTAAATAACTTGATAAGTAAATATTAACATACACAAAATATTCGTGATATTATGCTGAATTCAAGTTATTACTAGAATTTCAACTGCTGTAGTCGTACATAGAGATCATAAGATCTTAACTGTATTATGCATTTCACCTTCGATTAGATGTCAGTGACAACGGTTGTATTTGCATAGAGGATATTCGTAAATGTGGTATACAATTGATAATGTACCAGATGGTGAAGCTTCAGTAATATTATTTCTATATTTCGAATATGTCTCCATCTTAGGAATGATCAGTGATCGACTTCGGCTACCATATAGTGAATAACGGTTGACCTTAAACGACATTAAGGGTAGTTAAGACCTCATAATCCTCAGGTACAGAAATTAAGTAATGTTTTTGCTACTGTTAAGCTTCGAAAGTCTGAAACTGTTTTGCTGTTTAGTTTTGATTTGCAAATAGATGTAGAATGCTGAACATTTAATTCTGTATTATATAATACAGATAGATTTGCAACGTGAACGTAGTCAGTATCGTTTTTCTTTCTTTTAGTCTTGTTGATACGTTAAAAATAAACTTTCCAAGAACGACGTCTTACGTACAAAGGGCGGACACCACGTGACAATATGCAAGACAATTTCAGACGTAGAATTTCTTCAAATCGATGTAACGACTCCGAATTTGTAAACTATCCTTCCTTCAACGTCAAATTGCAAAGAGTGGTTGCGTTAGTGCAAGCAAAACACTTGTTGAAACATTAATAATTGTTATTGAGTTCATCTAAAGGAGCACTCGTCTTGTCGGGAAGAAAGGAGGGACAAAGGGTCTGGTTCGGCAGGATCTGAAATATAGGCGGCAGAATTAAACGGGTATGATCATATGATCGAGACAATTAACGAATAATAATAACATAACATTATACGATTTCGTGTTTAGAAATCAATAGTAAGCAAAGAAAAAACAAAATGCAAAGCTTAGTAAAAGTTGTTGATATAAGAAAAAAAGAATCTTAGTTTCACGTATGCGATACTCGTCGATCTATTATTGAAACTTTTTCAAGCGACTATTTGTTTTGCATACGGCTGTATCGTGGTACTTTTATCAATGGAAGATTCGTCGTACGTTTAAAAACTAACATCGCTGAATGCGACGAAAAGTCAAATTTCTATCTATCTTCTTCGGTGCCAACTTATCCCGGCAATTATTTTTTTTTTTACATTTATAGACGTAATGGATTTCGCTCGCGTACCAGTCTTAGGATTTAGGTGTGGCGAATATATATATAAAAGAAACGAGTAACTGAGTGAGAAAGAATAATTCAAGGTATAAAATCAATTACGGAACGTTTTTTTAGACATCGTACGTGTATAACACGAGTTTACTTCTAGCAATAACAGTAGTCCTATTCTGAAGGTACAAGTCTTTCCACATTCCCCATGAACTTACTTCCGCGTGATACGGTAAGTTAAAAGTTCGTATATCTGCATTCGTGAACTTTTATATGACAGATGTAATACTAAATTGCAATTGACATTGGCAATTAAATCTTCATTCGACGATCCTATATCGATAAGATTTCAAACTAATGTTGATACAGAATAGAACCATGCAACAAGCAAATAATGTAGGTAAAATAATAGAACAATAGTGGATTTGTTGGTAAGGAAATATACTGCATGTCGCAAAGCTCGTACTGAAGTATGCATATCATTAAATTTTACAACACAATTCATCAACGCGTAGCGTGTAAAATAAGTTAAGCAGGCACACCGTGAAAAAGATTGGACAAAATGAATTTTCAAGATCCCTCTTTTTATTTTCATATTTTTATCATAAGAGAAATTGATTATCAGGTATGGTGCAACATGCAGTAAAGCAGATGCCACCGTGAATACGATATCCTATTAATCATTTTCGTTAACTTTTGTCTCCTTTCCATAATTGAGATATATACAGACATTAATAATTTGATCCTCCCCCAAGTGTTTTATATGAAACCTTCCTTAGTATTACATTTAAACAAATGTTTAAAATAGCAATTGTTGTGTTTTCCCGTCATCCCACTATTGCTCTAAGTCGGCCATCGAATGTTCCTACTATAATCTGGGAATAATTTTCAGCAACAAATTTTTGTTGAAGAAAACGACACACACTTTAAGAAAACTCGTTTGCCTTTTCCCATACGCGTGGAATTAATTACATTTGTAATGAATACATGAAGGCATTTTATTTGACATGAAATTCATTTCCTAAATACTGATATGCCCTATTATTCCCAAACGATAGCGAACCGCCGACTCTTGCTACTATGAATACATTATTTTACAACCAGGAAACGATAATATACTTTGGTATATATGGGCTACACTGTTAAGTCTGAAGGGTGGCCTTGACACGTAGTTTCTATAATTTTGAATTGTTGTTATGAGATGGACGGATGCAGAAAGGTCGCAAACTGTAAGACTATAAAGAAAAATCGATGGATAAAGGAAAGAATGATAAGCATCGATGAATGATTCATGGATATGATGTAACGATGAATATTGTGCTGCTGATTATTGTATTACAATTTTGACAGCTGTTGCCTTCTCTAACTGTTGACACCAATTCTGCATAAATGTCATCGAAATTTCGAGTCGTAAAAAACTTTTTGACAAGATCAAAAAAATTATATTTCCCAATAATAACGAAGTCAATGAAAATTATCAATGTGGATGCTCATAGATATTTGCAAAGGCCTAAGGGCTTGCGAGTGAATGTACTTGATCGTTTCAAGGATTTCATATGTCATGCTATTTTCATGAGAATTGAAAACGTGCTTTTCTTCATTTTTTAGAACAGAAACATTACTTGTTAAGATCGCTACGGGTTTGATGATCTCGGTATGAGATAAAGACGAAACTAAAATCAAGGCCTCCGTCACTTCTATAAATCTATTGAGAGATTTCCAAAATCACATAAACAAAATATTAGTACAGACATCCATTGACACAGCATCTAGGTATATTTACAGGACTGCTTTGTCTAAATTTAAGTGGTCAATTTATCTAACTCTGCTCTGATTGAGATATCAAAGTATATATATGCTATGAGGATGATAAATATATAGTTCTGTAACTGATCTTTGTAGAGCTCGATAAATTGACCAGCCGCGAGTAAATATTCTGAGTGCCAGTCCCCTAGAACTACAAAAATATATAATTATTGTATCGTAATATTACGCATTTCTGTCAACAGGGCAGAGGGTGTTATGGAAATATTCCACTAGGTCGTTCGTTATTTAAATGGAAATCTAGACCACACAAATACACTTAGATAATTCTGTCAATAGCATGACAATAATAATTATGACCTAAGAAATAACCAGTAAAACAGTATGGCTCTTAAAATTCCTTTTAACCTTATAATTTTTTCGATAAGTACATACGCACTTCTAAGTAATCCAGATATAAACAGTTCGAACTTAAATTATTGTGTGTGACAAATACCACTGAATTAACATATAATTACAACATATAAACAAACGGATTTTCAAATGCAAATCACTATTCTTCACTCGTCTTCGACGTACAACGTATAAAACAAACTCAAGGGGTTAACAAATGTATATCAAACTGTAGACTTTTTTTATTATCATGCTGCCATGTCATCTAGATTTGCATTGAATGCACATTTTGGATTTGCAATCTTTAGTACAATATTTCATAACCCTCCGCATAATAACCGTAATATAATTTTAATTTTGTTTACTCCTTTCATGTAGGGAAAATTTACAAAATCCAACAATAGATAGTAATAATTATTAAAATCAGCAATCTCGGTATTATTCATGATTTACTGCAAGATCAGCTGTCTGACTTTTGTGTGCAGAGTGTTTTGTGACCTATAGTTATACATCTCTTAGCAATAATTTCTTACGCGTTCCTCTGTTCATACGCATAGGATCAATCCTTTCTATACATCATCATGGCAAAGCATTTAGAAGATCTATCCTTTTTTATTTCCATAAGAACGTAACATAACTCGTCTTCGAACAAAAAATTTTGTTTGGTACTATTAATACCCTTTGCAATTGATACCACACTTATACTGCCGTCGAAGTGGAAGCTTATCCTGGCATAGTAGTATCGGAATGGATAGTATCAAGTAGAGAATGAAAACCAGTAATGAAGTGTACATAGTGCATTTTCGAAAAGAATGATCAACCCTCGCCTGGGGTCATAATGATAAATGCAACTATATGTGCTTTAATAATTCTCATCCTTTCAAATTTGAAGTGCACAATATCATAACAAAGAAAAGACAAAAATGGCTCCAATCTCGACATGACTGCTGTTTCCTTTCTATTGTCATTACAGAGAGTTGGACAAACGTCACACGATGGAGAATGTCGATATCTTTACTTAACATAATGGCTACAAGGTTTCAATGAATTTACGAACGATACATTTTTGGATGTCACGCAATCTTGTATGCTAATTGCAATGAACACCCCTAATGTCTTATCCAATATAGGACTTTTTCGCAACTCCGAGCATCTCCGAGCATCTCGCTTCTCAAAAATGATTTTACATAAAACTGGCTCGTCTATGATTTCACGGTATGCTCGTTAGATTATTCGAAAAAATGTATACGTGTGTGATATCGTAAGTCAGTTGTAAAATATTCTTTCGTTTCCATTAGATTCTGCACTGATGACTGTGAAATGGGAACGGGGATGATGGTGATGGGATGCAGTTGTACATTTGATGTGATTTAGAATAAGATCAGAGAGGTTAGTTAGTATGGAGGAAAATCGTATCCAAGACTTACACTATCCGCTCTGCTGGGACAAACTTCTCGAAACACCTGTGCGATGAATGGTTGCCTGTAAGAAGAGGATAAACATTAAATATAAGTCAATAAAATCGTATACATCTCTTAAGTAGAACTATAACAATTTCTCTTTGCGAAGGTTGCTACAATGATCATTCGACTACACCTAAATAAAGTATTCTAATCTTGTCAAACCCTTGAGCCTGGATGCGCTTTCAGAACCAAGTGGCCAAGGTTAAGTGCAGCTCAATTGTATCACTGTGAGAGTATCTAATTATGTACATTGGAATAAAGCCAAATTGGTAACAGACTGTTGACTCTTTGTGTTCGGTAGTACCAACGTTAACCTTAGTACGATTTCATTATATAAGCAATCAAGTGAGCTTTGGCTCGCGTTAAGGGACTTTGTGCGTAGTCAAGGAAGTCAGTCTCAGTGAATAAATAGTACCGCGTAGCTTGCTAGATATGTTAGCTAGTGTTTTAAACTCAACATTGCTTGAATGTGCGCAGATAAGGGAAACGTTGACACGCCGATAGGTCGCTTTAAAAATAATATCTTCTGTGAACAAGTATTTCGTCTGTGACTGGTAGCTGAGCACGCATCAAGAACACGGCATACGGTAAAAAAACTTCCTTATTACACGTTTTCCATTTACTGATCGCTTCACGTGTCCCTACGTCAAACTGATCCTGACGTAAGTCCAATGAGGAAAAATTATAAAATTAACTCACTTGGCAGGAAGACCACCGCCCGGGGGCAAGTTCGGCAGCTCCTGAGTCATAAGGAGCTGGAGCAGCTGTAGAAAGTCGAAGCCGTTTGTGCCCTCCTGCTGCGCTACTATTTCTGTTGGCATAATAATATAAGAATTAGTATCGAGTATTGCAACCATCTGTGGAAGACTAAAGTAAGATCAGCATTTTTCAATTAATATAAGTTAATAGCAATTTACATGTAGCGCGAGCGACTAATATATCAAAAAAATATATATAAATATTTTGTTCATGACGATGGGATAGTTTACATGATATGGAATGATCTATATATAGTCTCTCGTATATATAATATCATCTTGATATTTACACATGAGTATGTAAACGTATGACGTGTGTGTAAAAATGCTTGCTCGGTTGTTTCTTCATTTTCTCACAATATAATGCTATCAGTAATTTGAAGAGACGTAGATAAATCTTTATGGCATTATATCGGTATACATAATGACGCACGTCTTATTTGTCCTCGTATACAAACTTTCCTTGGTTCTTACGCATTCAATTTATAGAGCATTACTACTTGTAATAAATTATTAAATAATTATCCCTAATATCGTTCATTATCCGTTGCATTATAGTAAGAGACATTCGATCGATCAGAGACATCGGGCGTAATAGTAATTGATTATTTTTAGCTAAAAAGATGTCAGTACAAGGTACAATTAATAAATAGAAATTATAAAAAAAAAAAAAAAACATGCAACTACTTAGGACTGGAATATAATAACTGCCACAGTACATTTCTTATGGAAATAGTGGAAAAGTACTCCGGTCTTAAGTAGATACATTGCTGTTACATCTCGATAAAGCGCCGCTTTAATATGTCCACCTCTGGAATTGTTTAAAAACATCAAAATATCTTTCTTATAGAACGTTTTTCCTGCATTTGTTTTCGCTGCTTGAATAACGGCAAGTGCAATGTTCCTCCATAAGAAATGCATTGCCGTTAAACGAAAGTATAAGAATCGTAAACAAGAATAAAAGTTCTATTGCGTTATAAATAAGTTGGCACCTACCTGTATCATCTTCTAAACTATTCTTATACTCACGAAATTATATATTTATTTATTCGAGTGTGTTATTGCGATTTTCACTTTCTTTTTTTTCTAGCTCTTTAACAACTCCAAGGGTGGAACGAGTTCTAGTATTGAGACGCTTCGACGATGCAGTCATTTAATTTCAGAATTCACATGATAACTTAAGGTACGAGTAGTATACAGTAATCTTTCAATGACTTGTGGATGACATCTCATTGATTTTCGTTACAGAAATTATCGTGACCATAGAGAAACGTCCGTCTACTCATATCGCCCAATGTACAGAGAACAAAAACTTTATTCGAAATATTCATTATCAGCTGAACAATTCAAGATTGACTTTATTTTTATACGCTTCTATTAAACTTTCCACTTAATTATATCTTATTGATACCTTAAATGTTAAAGAATACTGCTGACTGCTACAAACGCACCGTATTCGTAACATTCCTTCATACGAGATACTTGCTCATTAGCAAATCAATGTTACAGTGAAATATGATTGTGAATGCATATTTTATCAAAGGTACCGTTTTTTCATTGGAAATTATGATTTGATGACGAGTCATTGACGAACTAAGATTTAACTGTATTTTTATACAATAAATGAAACTGTATAACGATAAGTATATTTTTCAAATATTTTACATAATCACTTATTTCGCCTTAAGCCGATATTTAGAAGTATTTTTTGTCTAGATTCTAGACGTTTGGCATTGCATTTAACTCGGCTTTGGCCAACAATTGAGAGCGAAAAAGAAAAACTCTTAGTAACTTCAAGAATGAACTGTGAAACGTATCTGCACTAGTTTAAATTTTATGCTACAAGGAAAACTGATAAAAATAGAGCATGGATATTGCGTACGAAAAGAACAACTCTTTTATGTAAAAACATAAGAAACGCGTATGTAAAGAGTCATTGTGCGTGAGTGACGTGTTTTTCTTGTAATTTTTGTATAAATATAAACCAGTGTAAGATAGTGTCACGGATAAGGAGCACTTATCTTCTCATATTTTTTAAATAAGAAATATGATTACGCAAGTTCAGTGGGTGAGCTCTTAAGAACAAGCGACGATGTTAATTTAGAGATCTGAACTACTCTTTTAAGATGACGATAGCTTAATAAACACTATCGATTAGCTCGTAAAAAAGTAGATATTCGTTTACACCAACCTACGAAATAAGAACATTTCTAAGGAAATTTCTACACCTTTTAACTTTTCTAAAAGTTATCTTTTAAATTACTTCTTTGGCTTGTATCAATATTGCTTAAAATGTCATTTTTGTCTTCTATAAGTGGATTGATTAATTTAACGTTCTGATTATTTTTGAAAATCATGACAATCATGAACATTTAATTCGTATAAAGATGTTTCAATATATACTTCAATGCATTATCAATCAAACTTATAACTGTTGTATATGATTTAATGCAGAATAATTAGTGCTCTAATAAGGAATGACATTAAATCTTATTTATGAGCATATATCACGTTGTAAATAAACCTTGAGAGTACTTTGATGATACATCATTATTTTAACAAGATTAAACAAAATATGTATTTTGATCATTGTTGCTAGAATAAAAACCAGGGTATTTATACGAGTAATTACTGATTATGGAAATAGAGCACGTGGGCTCAATATACGATCAAAAGTATTTACTATCTCCATTGCGCTGCTATACGATAATACTTCTTCTATTTTCCTATGTCTAAAGCTTCAATGTACTACCTATACAAATAATACATTAACAATAAAGTGTAAACAAAATAAAATTGTGGACCTGCCAAAATTAGAGTTTACCTCATCTTCACAATATAAATTCTTTTTAAATAACACAACAAAACACGATATCACTAGAATATAATCCACGGCTTTACAAACTTCCATGGCGCTTAGTTTGACGGCAGTAATGTATTAGCTAAACACGTACAGTTCATCACGGAAAAAAAAAACGAAAAAATGATTATACAATATCAAAGATTGAAACACTTGTAAACATGGTAACTGTTAATTAACTGACAACGATACAAACAAACTGTTGAAACAAGTGCTAACCATCTACCTATAAAGTCTAACAATTCTAAATATCATTTTAATACGTTTAGTAATATTGCAACCGTAACTACCATTAGTGGTATATGTTATTATGGCAGTTAAATTGTTCCTCAGAAAAGACTATATAGGATTTTTTAAACTACCAGAAGCATAGCCCAATTATAGAAATAATTTGCACCACGTAGATCCGGAAGGGACAAACGTCTTATATCACATTATACGTGAATGCATTCAGACAAATAGCCATTCTTCGTTGTTCTAGTGGTACCGTATCGCGTGATCTAATACTGGGAGTCGTTCACTGGTTCTTCCTATTTATGTTGGTCTACTTATATTTTCATGGCGAGGATAGGCACCGGCTAAGGCAAGGATATTCGTAAGATTCAAACAGTATAAAAAAACGAGCAACATCGACCGAGGACGTGTTCGAAATTCATTATGCCAAGGCATGATAGTGACTCCTGATGTAAAGTAAGGAGTTCAAAGGGTTCTCTTTTCAAGTAATATAATGAGTGTTATATCAATCATTAATAAACACGAATGGACTACCATTCCACGAGGTATTTTACATTTCACACAGTCCAGTGAAAGAAACAATGAAATACACTGGTGTTATAGATCAATCAAAAATGTTGATTTTCTTTGATCAACCGTGAGAATCATTAAAAACATCATTTGTATTAAGCACACTTTAAAGGGTGCATGTAATGAAGTGTTAGAATTATCATGAGCTATAATTCTCCCTAGACAAGGAAGCTAGGTGAATGTCAAGTACGTTTACTGGATCGTGTGTTAATGCAGCAGCATAAGGAAAGTAATGATTGTGAGTATGGAAAAGCAAGTGAACCTTTGATCCTCCTTTCGATGGCCATTTCTAATTCGGCTTCCATCTTCTGAGCTTCAGGACTTGGCTTGGGGGCTCCCGGGAAGGTGACCAACACTATGCTCATATTGTCTCTGCTGCCCTGTAACAAGCACCAAAGTAATTATAATAAACGTATTATAATTCAGTTCAGTGTATATACACAACATGATCAATTACATGTCTGAAAATATTATTTTATGGCTGGAAATTCTAATTTATGTTCAGCCTTAGGCATCGTGGTTCGTATCATTCTATTTCCAAATATTATTTAGAAACTTGTTTCGGGAAGCACTGATGGAAATATATGCTCTGCATCATTTAACCTTCATGAATGGTACTTCCAACTGTTACTGAAGAAACAGCTTATCTTGCCTGTCATTCAGAATAATTCTCAGAGTCAATATTAGGCGGCTGATAGTATGTTACTTATATCTCTACGTTAACCAATGACTAACGCAAGGTAGCTACAGATATATTGCATTAGAGCTACAGATATATATATCAAATCTCAGGGGTTTTAGAAAAAAAAAATACTGTATACGCATAAAACGCATATAATACATCAGTGGAGTCCTTGACGTTCAAGAATCTATATTGCTATCACGGCGAGGGTCATAAGATTAGTTTGTCGTATCAAAAATAAATACTAGTATCAACATGTCAGAAATCTAATATCATGTACTTTCGCCGGTCCACATTGAAAAAGTAATTATTTTAATATGATTCGCATACGTAACTCGCTGTTACATTAGGCTAAAGTAAAAATATGTTGATGTTTTGATATCGCTCTTTATCTCATGAATGATATGATGAAAATTTTTGATAACGTATTTTTTTTTCGGAGTAACGTTCTCTGCCCGCAGACTGAATTTTTACAAAAGCAGTTATGAAAAATCATGTATCGTTTCACGTAAATCAATGTACCGTTACGTAATTTTCAATCGCTATAAAGAATTTAATACTCGTATACGGAGTATTATGTGATTAATGATAGTCAATGAAAAGAAAAGTAGAAAAATTAATTTTATCTGTCGCGAATAATATATGGTTATGTAAAGATTAGCATGTAGCTCTTTTTTTTTAGCAGATTCTAAGACTAAAATATTTACATGCCTTAAAACGATCAATTATGTTGTTTATTATTTTGTCTGTTTTCATCTAACGTTACCAGGCTGGTACCGAGGTTCGAGTGAAATATACTCATCTCGTGAGACTTTTTTTAAGTGTATTTACTGAAGCTGATTCATGCGCAATACGTGCTAAATGAGATATACTGTGTGTTGTTTACAACATCACACTATACGATGCATCTTTAGAGATTAAAAAGAAATTTCGAAGTCTTTTATAAAATATATTGGCTTAACTGAAAGAAACGTAAAATATGGTCAATTATTTTTTAAATGTTATCAATTGTGACTGTATAAATGAACATAATGTGCAAGCTATCATTATATTTGACCTGTTACACTGATACACTGAGACCACTGCCAAAACCTTTTGGCACCGTTTCTGATATCACGTTGAACTTGATTTTAGCACAACATGGTGGAACCGCATTTATTCAACCATGCGTTTAGAAATACAGTGAAAAAGTGGTCTGTAGTATATTTAGTTATGAAACAAGAGTATGCATCATTAGAAAACCTATGTAATATTTTAATAGTAACTCAACTGATTGATAATTCTTTTCGTGTAGACAATAATATAATTTTAGTAAGAACTTCACTATTGAACGGATGCGATAAAATCATAGATTATCTAAGGCTGTGATATAAATTTATGTTCGTACTGGAATGAAACACCAAAGGAAATGAAAAGTATTATTGTACAGTACAATGCAAACTTACCTTGTAAAGACAAGTATCTATGACTTGGTTGGTAACTGCTTCTAAATCATCAGTGAGCAACAGCCTTGAGTGTATAAAATCACAGAGATCTTTGTTGTTCATCACATCCCAGATTCCATCGCACGCCAAAACCAAAAATTCATCATGCTCATTATCTCGATCGCGCACAAATATTTCCGGTTCTGGGGATACCAGCTGTTCGCAGGGACCACGACCTTCCACATTTTTGTACTCGTAATCTCCCAATGCTCGGGAAACGGCCAATGATCCATTGACTCTTTGAATCATGACGCTGCCGCCTGCTTTTTGAATCCTCTCTTTCTCCGCAGGTAAAACCGGCTTATGATCCCGTGTCGAAAAGACCGGATTCCCTGATTGACATAATACTGCCCGCGAGTCGCCGCAGTTTGCGATATAAATGTGCCTTGGAGATATAAATGCACATACTGCAGTGGAACCAGATTTATCTGTGATCATCTCTGGCAAGTCTCGCATTTGATCATCGAGTCGCAAGAAGCCAGAATGTATCCCTTTTATAACATCCTCTGCTTTAAATTCTTCGGTTTGCATTATTGATTCTAATAAATGTTCCGCGCTATGTGCTGACACTAATGCACCAGCATGGCCATCAAAAACTGCGAAATAACTCCAATCTGAAAGGCCACCTTCCAAGCCAGTTATCGCACGATGTGCATCTTCCATTTCCATTCGCCAGCCCTGCATACTGGCCACACCATAACGTAAGCCATTGCCAGCACCATGCTCGTTGTATTTGTCTGTCTTCGGTGTATCCAAAAATGCCCCCATAGTATTTGTGTTATGCTTGCTCTATCAGCTGACTAATTCGTCGTTCACAGTATTATTTGACCAGCATTTTTTTATGGCCAATGTGCACGATACTTTATCTCTCTACCTAAAATATAAAAACACAACGTTGATATCGATACATGCACATGCAACAGATTTCTATCTGTACAAACATATATTTTATTACAAAAAACAATTCTTATCCATAATTGTAGACATTGCCTATCTAAAGTTCTAATTAAATTTGTTTGAAAATCACAGTTAACAATACGCAATTGAAATTTATATGAAAGCTTGTTGATACATGTTAATTTGTATTAGACCATATTCTTACTATGTATCTCATGACTCTAAGATATACAACTTTATGAAAGCTCACAAAACTTTTGGCATTTACTAATATAGAGCGTACACGTTTCTATAATTTAATGCAAGAAAAAAGACGTTACAATAAGCAATATATAAAAGCATGCTTAGCATACTGATACTTCTAATCACGAAACGAATATCGAGATTGATAGTAATAAAAATGGCATTGAAGCAGCGTGTGAGCAATTTCCACGCTAGTAAAATAGGACGAGGCGCCAGAAAATAGATACAACCGATTGAGATAAGTTGCAACTCGGATATACTCAGTAAATGAAATTACCGATGAACTAAGCAAATAAAATTTTACTGGACAAGAGAAGATGAGAATAGGGAAATGGTAAAGCAAGCAATTACAGATCGCGAGACTACGAGAACTTTGCGACACGGGATTCGGAGTAACTCAACTTGGCAACGCCGAATTTTGCGACTAAAATAGTTTGTTATGCATTTAGTTTACGAACTCGCAAGACTTACGTAGGTCGATCACGGCCAAATATCATTATTACTCCATGCGCAAATCTACGTTTACGTGAGGCAACGCTAATCGACTCGTCTCATGTTATTCTCAGGGCGCACGAATATCACCGTCACCATATCCTTTCGCTAGGCTCACACACAGAACAACGGAATCGACTCGCATGAATGGCGGATACTCACCGAGCATAATTTGCGCTTGCGCAGGTTATAAATAGCACGGTAAAATGGCGTCACGATGGACCAATTGCTACGTCGCAATTCCTTTCGGGACTAGGCGATCTATTCTGCAGGCCTGTGAACTCATTTTTCAAATTTCAGAACGCTTTGTTTCCGTACATCCATGAATGTCAATCTTTCGTCTTCTTTTATAATACAACATTAAATTCAAAATTACATATTTACGATACGTAATTAAAAACGATTAGGCGTATAATAATTGAAGAGAAATTTCACTTTTATTGTAACCGTTTTATTCAACGCTTCCCTATTCCTTTTTATTTTGTTTTATAAATTGAAAACATGTATATGAAGGATCGCTCTTAGAATAAATTTTGAATAATTTCTTGGACATTCTGAAACTTTTATTTGGTGAGGATATTATCACGAGAACATCACGATTGATGCTTGGAAATCTAATCTTTTATGGGTTATTAGTCCAAGCGTCAGTCGCAAATTGTATCTTATCATTTTAACTCTATGATTAATCGGTTATGTAACGCGCGATTCATTGCAATGGATATGAAATAAAATTACGAACTATTCAAAAATGAGGACTTGGATATTCACTTAGTAAAGGCGCGCGCATCTTCATGCTCTTGAATGAAAACGTAGATTCATTTCATTCTCGATTATAATTTCAAACGCATGCGCGACGTCATGCTCTCAATCATATTCATCAGCTTTTCATTCAAACAGAAATTCTCTTCGATGCCTCAATCGTCCTTCATAGTGTTTCGTCATCCTCGCATTCCTATAGGACGTGTGCACTTTAATAGGTTCCGCGAATGGTGAATGGATTCGTAGGATCCTTCGTCATCACATAATACTCGGTTATATGCTGATAGCTAAGGCATATTTATTTCGGCGGAAATACAATAAAGGTCATTAAATTAATATTTCGAAAGAATTACTCTTTATGAAACATACTGTACAAAATGTGTAAGGCAATGCATTAACTAAATATATTATTTAGTCGCTACAAAGCTGAGATCTCTTGGGACCATAAATTGCTTCACTGTGTCATCAGTAATTTTACTTCTTTGTTCTTGATGATTTAATACCATAGGTTGAAGAATGTCAATCAATTCTTTCTTGAGCTCTCCAGTTAGAATTTCACCACTGGAGTATCCCTGAAAATTAAAGATTATTGTTATTGTTAATATCGCGAATGAATGGATTTGATTTTCTTCGACGTCCTGTGAATACAAGGATGTCACTTACTTTTCTGATTTGTTCCAGTTTTTCATCATCCTCTAGGAAGAACCTAAGCCACTGATAAGATATATCGACGTCACAATTGCCACCTAGCTGTCTGTGCTCTTCAACAGTAGCTTGACCACCAGAGAATGCATGTTTATTTACTTTGTTTTTTATTTGCTTGGCAGTATCAGTTAAGAATATTGCTGTATTACTATCACTTGCAGACATTTTTGTCTTAGATCCCTGCAGTGCAGGAAAGAAGGTAGAGTGCAGTAGAGCCGGCTTAGGAAATCCAAGCTTTGGGGCAACGTCTCTAGTCATTCTGAAATATGGATCTTGATCTATTGCACATGGAATCAGACATTGGACCTTCGCATTTTTAAAAATGAATGGGAAGGTGCTGGAAAATGCTGGAGCTGCTTGCGTTGGTGGGAAACTGATTTTTCCTATAGGATCACTGTCTCCGAATCCAAAAATACCTTTCACTTGGTTAAAGGTCACGGATCTTTGTATTCTAATCATATTTTGGTAGAAAGCTGGATTATTTCCAATATGTTCCAAGTCAGAGAATATGAAAGTCTTTTCTAAATTAAATCCGCATGCTATTATGTCCTTGGCATTGTTGTAAGACATCTTTATCGCATCTTCGAGCTTCAAATTCTTCCAGATTGCTTTTTCATCATCAGTTAATTGAATTACCAAAGGTACATTAAATACATCTTGTAACCATTTGCAGAACATAAATGGTACAAGATGACCCATATGCATAGATTCTGAACTTGGACCTCTACCTGTATAAAGGTAAAAGGGTTTCCCTTGCTCATATAAATTTAATACTGTATGCATATCTCGATGGGAGAAAAATATTCCTCTGCGCAAGAAGTGGTGGGGCTTTTTGCCAGTGAGTTTTTCAAAACGTAGCAGAAGTTCATCATCGATCTTAGAGCTTCCAAATCTCACTGAAAGAAAGGAAAACAAAATTAATATTGACTATCATTTTAATCAGATAAATATCATTGCAAAATATCTGGTGCATCAATATCCATCCTAAATTATTGATGTACTTGATGAACTTACGGATAAGTTTATCATAATCTATTCCTGTATCATTTTTACTCTCCACACTCCAGGGTGTTACAACATCTTCCTCGTTAGTAGCACCATTAACTAACAAATTTTGGACTTTTGTTTCCTCAGTCGTCATTTTTTACTTTTGTCAGACGTTGAAACGTCACAGTCTAAAACACGCATGTATTTCCATGAATGAAATATGTTGTACGGGTTGAGATGTCACAGTACTCTGCTACTTAGAAGGTTATGTTTGCCATTGGTCGCCATATGCTACAACTTCATTACTGCGCATGTCAGACATATTCCTGCTTTGCTAGATACACGTTTAAAAAAAAATAGATTTCATACAATTGTACGTTAAATTACGTGTGCAATATATTCTATATTTTTAGTGCTACTTAAACAATGAAAATCATTCAAATAAGGATTTCAGAATAATTTTGTGCTATAAGGAAACTTAAGAAATTTGGCACACGTACCATGCCAATTAAGATTCTAATGTTTAATCTCTTTTTTTTTATATCATATCTATCGTCATATTACTTTAACTCTTAATTACGAAACCTCCCAACCTTCAGAATCTGCTTTAATCAAGAATTGAATCATTGAAGATGAGTTTGTGTGGTTGTATCCACTGTTGGTATAAAAAAACGCTTCTCTCTTTTTTTGAAATTCGGTAACGCAACCCAACTGCTCTGCGGTTCCAAAAAGATTAAAGATAAAGAAAAACGCTAATTGGATTTCCACAAAAACTAACTTATTAGATATTGGAGAATAAGTATGGCCTTACAAATAATGTCTGTATGTATATAAAAATATGAGAGAATTTGGTTGACTACTCGTGGTATTGTCAAATACAACTACAATTTTGTCACTCATCTCATTTATACATAAAGACATACTATATTGAGGGCACGACATCAGCTTGTCACATTTGAGGGACTCTTTTACGTTTGAATCGATAAGAAAATGGCCTCTTAAAAAGACACTGTTCACTCGGCTCAATTACACTCGTGTCTAAATATTAAACATTTTATCCTTACATACCGCACGTTGCAATTTCTCTCAGAGCGACACGTTTAATTGGCTTGAAAAAATACTTGAAAGTAATGAATTCTGAATTTTTTACATTAAAATACTCCAAGAAATCGGTGAATTGGAACGGGAATCGAATTGGCATTTCCTGATATCGCAGTAACATCCATTATTTTGAAGATGGACGATATCAATGGATACGAGTGAAAAAACTCCGATAATTTTTGCTTGAGTTTCACTGTGTCAATTCATCAATGTCAAAGTTCGCTAACCACCCTCGTTCGCTTCATTCTTTTTCGATATCATGAAAGAAACGTACGCGAAGTCTCGCTTTTATTTCGTTTAGGTTAGGATTTCAGTTGTTATATATATGGTTTTACTTTAGTTTAAGGATCGCAAATCATGATTCCTTAGGAAAACCTGTGTGTATAAAATTCATTCATCCGCGTAAGCTACTGGTTAATATAGGTTAGGTTGTCTGTTGTCTCAGAGCAGTAAGAC
>JARPRG010000332.1:1273240-1291822 GCA_031001745.1 Hartigia nigra | reverse complement strand
AATAGGATTGTTTTTTGTGGAAATTGGGTGACTAAGTAAATATAGCGTATAGTGTATCTTTAAATCGACTGAACTGCTATATATTTTGTTGGTATATACAAAAACATAATTATGTTTGTAATTACAGTATATATTCACATAATTTGTACGTCTACGTTCAATGATTTTGGGAGACATATTGTATGAAGAGATAGAATGGAAGGTTAATTATACATATATACATACTCTCGTGTGATACTAAACTTAGATTCACCTGAACCAATTAAAGGTCGCAAGAGTATTTTGCTAAATTCACATAAACTTAGTGATCTCTTCGTACGATCTGTTAATTTAACATATACATATAATGTACGCGACGTCATGTGAAAATATTTTAGTCGCGTAAAATATCGAATAGACAAAATATGATAATACCTTTCGTAAAATTTCATCACTCTTAATAACATGAATCGAAGCTTTTCTCGTAGCTCGCTTTCAACTTTGCTTTATAGCCGATGTGGCAGAGAAGAATTAGAAATTGAATTTTAGATTTGAGGTATAAGATACAGTATTTTCTGTTCGAGCTTAGCTGGAAAGGCAATATGATAAGAAATTTGATGTTGAGTCATCGCATAATAAATGAGAAAACTAAAAATATTTCATTGATTTTGAGTAAAAATAAAATTACTTCTTACAGATTAAGATAATCGTTGGTAATACATTCCAGGTAAGACGACTTCACAGAGCCCATATTCGGCGAAGATACACATGCTTAGTTTATCTATCATTTAGTTTGATACTTAAAAATAAAATAAGTTTTTCATAAAAATATATTAGTTGCTGGTTTGTCAATCAATACTGAAATGTCTTTATAAAAATTTGTAATCGGACGGTGCCTTGTAAACAAATCGGTAACTACTATTTTATCACATAAATTATTTAAAGGTTTTATTTGGCTTCTTAGATGTGATACTGGTGGGTATTTTATTTGATTCCTTATAAATCTAAGAAATGGATTAATGTTCGATCAGATACAATCGATGACACGATAGTCATTGAACATTAAAAAACTAACATTTGTTAAACGATCGGTAATCTTTTTGCGTTATATACTCTTCATTGAAATATACAAAACTTCGAGACACCGTTTAGGTACACGAGTATATAGGTAACAAAAAAAACGTGATAGCGCATAAGACTATAATTAAATTAATAATTGTTTGTGATAAACAACTTATATATGAAAAGTAGTATCTCTTTTTGTTGATATCGAAGTGATTAATAAGATGTAATTATGAAGTAATGATTATTTCAAAAACAGGTATCTCGAAGCAGCCTTCATAATTTTCATTCTAGTCTGCCATTTTAAATATACGAAAGACAGATCATTTTTACAGTACTCCCAATATACTGTAGCATGTAATACAAATACCATAATCGGATTAATTCCTGTACACAAGTATCTACCGGGTGTTGAAAAAAATGTAAATACACCATTCCTAATCATTCAAATTTCTAATCCCATTTCCACTTCGTTCTAAAACACTACATTGTCTGTTACAGTCATTGACATTTGAACTTCTTAAAGGATTGGTCCTTGCTTTCTCTCTGTTACATTAATCTTTAAAGCTGACACTTCCACCTGCTTCAGCCATTCTCAACGAAAATTTCACTTTTCTAACTTCCGCTGTAAAGTCCTTTGTTTCACTGTTTGTCTCTAGGGAAACGGAAAGGCAATTTCATTTTGACAAAAGTAGGTTGTCAGGTCAGCAGGCAGCTGCTACCATTTTACAAGTCCTACAAGTATCATAAATCACGGTAAAATATGTATTTCTTTGGAGACGGAATTTCTTTCGATATCATTTGACACGGTTACCACAAAGTATCGTAATTAACGGGTCACTCTGTATAATGAAATAGACACAAGATACATCACACATTGTCTTGCCACACGTGTCAAGTGATCTCGAAATTAGATATATTCGACGAGCAATGATTATGCAAAATCTAATGCATTTCTATAGAATTACTTCAATTATACTTGCGAAAATTTCGCTATCTGTTCTTCAATAAATATCTTCGTTATACTACAAATATCATGTTCTTTCATTTAAGCGCTTATGAAATCGATAATCCTAGACTTACTTACTAAGCTTATTTTAAGTGCTACGATTATATGCGTGTATTTATAGTTTATTTCATGGTAGAGTCTTACCATCTTCTGAATAATATGGTTCCGTTAAGGAAACGTCGTTCTATCACAGTTTAACTTTAAACGCTCGCGATGATGATCACTGTCATGACACTTTGAACAAGAGTCTTCTCGGCTATTTACAAGTCGCTTGGGAAATTGATTCGAGATCGCTTTGTCGCACTACTGTTCTAGCTTTTACGTAAAAGGTGGCTTTTGACGTCAAATTCATTTATTTCTATATACCGAGAGAACTCTGATTAATTAAATTGAACTAACATAATTAATTTATCTCAGATACAATAGGAACTGTCGCTGGAATAGTGAATCTTGGATTGTTTTACTATGGTATAAAGTATAGAACGAAATTTTTCAAGCGAAATTATTTTTTTTATGTTCACACGTTGCTAGCTATATTGAGTCAAATTTATGGAACTATTTTATCTCTCTTTATCGAATTCATAAACGATATACATCCCGTTAATAGTTTCATCTAATAATTAGACACCCTGTAAATTGTATCCTGGCCGACAGAAATCGATGATAATGTTTGTCAAACATTTCTTAATCATGTTTTCTCACTTTGATTGCATTCTGGGTCTTTTTAAATCAAAACATCAGACGAATGTATCGCAATCCATTTTACTGGATGAACCCTTGCAATGGCTGCTACTCGGTTCAGCATAATACGAGTACCTATGTAGTTTCGTTGTTGTGAAGAAGTAAATGTTTTTCGAACCATTTACATCCTTGATTTCATCTCTTGAATAGTTTTTTTATTGTCGAATCGAGTAGTACTTACGAATACTTATGCATACGTATAATAAAGTATTTTTTAATAAGTAAGTTGGTAAGTCTGCGTACTCCGTTGTTACGAATTATCAAGAACGCCATCCTCTCTTTCTCTTTCAGTTCATTCAGTTAACAAACGTCTCATTTCATTCCGACTTCCCTGATCAGTTTTCGAATAGTAATTTTTATGTCTTTCTTTTTTAATAAAACATCTTCAGCATCCAATTATCTTTAATCGATTAAGCTCTGTCTATGTTTATAAACTTATGTACTCCTTGAAGTATATTTAATGATGGATAAGCTTTTTCTATAGTGTGACGCTTGCATCTCATTAAATTTATTCGTGCGAAAGTTAAAAGACAATATGGAAGAAAATAGATGAAAAGTCATTACAATTTATTTTGATGCTATCTGTTGTTATCTGTCAATTATAAAATTGCAGTAGTAATTTTAATAAAAATCTGTAATAACCGATTTATCTACGATCTTGTAATGTTTCTGAAACATTTAGAGTTTTTATAGATAATCCTTGCTGAGTTGATCATAACGCGATCTGGAACGACGGATATTCAGTATACATACTATACATGTATACATATAGTCTTTCCGATCCTATGCAATGCAATTTAAAGTAGCGTCTGGTATACACATGCATTTCTGTTGCATAAAGTTGAATTATATGTATGCAATATTCGAATTTATCTACCATATCATGACTTCTACAAAAATGTCCAGCGATCGTCGAATACATAATCAACTACGATCGAACATTGAATTCTCATTATCTCTTTTTTTTTTAATCTCTACGAGATTAAAATCAAGAATAATGCTACACTTCAGTCGTTCATTAAAACTCACGGGTATTCGTTGCAGGGTCTTTCATAGATCGATACAAGTAAATTCATAGAATTGTACTAAAATTTATGTGAAAATAGATATAGTTATACGTAAATGCGTCTATCAATTTATCGACATAAGTCTAACGGTAATGAATCGGATAGACTAGAAAAACAAGTTCTTTAATCGTTAACGTTAACGTTACTGGAAAGAGTTGTAATCTAGAAGCACTCGCAGCATAAGCGAATTTTCTACATAATCATTTATTTTATATTTAATTGTTTCCTTTATATTTTGACAGCCATGCTGTTATCGTTAGCTATGTCCGAGACGATATCAAAAGTAGGCGTAGAGATTTCAGTTAGAGTCGGCGTTGCCAATGGTGCCAATCTTAAGTTTCTCCTCGATGGATCTTTCAACACATAATCCTTGCCAGGTCTTATGTGAGGTCTACTTCTATGAACTGATGGCTCTAGCCTTAGAATAGAGAAAGGTTCCATAGATGTGCCTTGATTTTGAAAAACAGACTCTGTAGACTTGCTCTGAAATTCGTCAATGGAGATCTGTGTTCTCTTCAGGTTTGTACTCGACATGGAGGAGTGTACTGCTGCAGGTGACACCAGGACCTCGGGTTCTGGTGAGAAGATCTGGTCGTCAATTTCATCAAAGGACGTGAATATATCGGAATCAGGTACGGATGGAGCGCTGAAGAAGGACTCTCGTAAAGATGAACTAAGGGCGTCAGGACACATGAATGGATCGGGGCACGTGACATCATTTAAGTCACTGCCACTGGTGCAATTTTGAAAGTTATTAACCGAATAAGAGGACGGAAATCTACGATGTTCCGTTACCGTCGATAGCACCTCTTGACTCCTTGAAGACTCTGACCATTTAGAGTCTGATGTCCGCCTGGAACTGTACCTTGTAGAATCGTGTTCTGAAAATATTGGTTCCTGGAGCTTTGTCTTCTCTGAATTCTTGAGTATGGCTCTAGATAACTCTTTTGAATCTACTGGAGAACTGTTATTTAAAAGATCACTGGACCAACCAGTGTATAGCTTGTCATTACTGGATACCTGGTTGACACTACAATCTTCAATGTTCAGCAGAACTGATGGAATTATGGGATCAGAGTGTCTTGTTGGACTCTTAAGATTTCGATTGATAGCTTGTGGTCTTAATGGCTCTATCATTAGAGTCGTACACGGTTTTATCGATAGGAAACCATTCGAAGTATCTTCTTCCTGAAGACAGTCTAGAGGATCCATTGGGCTTGGTGGTTCCGAGTGAATGACTGGTACCGTTAATGAGTCTAACATTCTAGATGGTTCTAACAATCTACTACGTGCCATGGGTTCTATAGTGTTTATGGACTCAGAATGCTTCAATATAATATTTTTTTTGGCTTGAGGTAATCGTAAAATAGCATCCATTCTTGGTTCCACATGGCGTGCATTGTGCATCGTTTCTGAATGATAAAAATTAGCTAGTTTGTTTGGGGTGATAGTCATATACTTTGATGAGGTTTTTTGCTTTAAACTGGATCTTGGAGTTGATACAATACTCTCAGGCGTCGGTAGAGATGCGATGCTCATGTTGTGGAATCTCAGATCTAACGTGGGACTCACGGAATCCGATATACTATTTAAATTAACACGAGGTCGTGTGTAACTGTTTAACTTTCTTCGATTTTCCAGTTGACAACATTGCATTGCATGTCTGGCCAGATTATGATCGCATCTATTGTGATCTAGATTTTGTACAGAATATCTATGATCACTAGAGGTATTTCTATTCGCGGGAAATAGCCTAAGATTACCATCGGAGGTGTGTCCAGTGGCTGCTTTAATATCAGGATCAGACATCGACGCCAGATTAGAGTTTCTTCTTTGACAGAGTACAGGATTTTGGCAAAGAACTTCATTAAAATCTTTTGTGTCTACGGATGGACTGTCGGCATTAAGTACCGGATCGGACATCGTATTGAGCTGAAGAAGTTTTCTATTTAACGTTCCATCGCTTTTCAAATTTTGATAGGATATAAATTTGGGATCACTGAACTTCGGAAAATTCTTACTGGTCAATCGCTTGTGATTGAGCCTTCGCAGATGGCGAATTTTATTGAACGTCGGGTCCAGCAAGTATTTAAGATTTTTCATTCTGTCTATGTTGTGATTAGAATCGATTACGCGATTCCGATCGATTATATGCTTAGGATCTAGCATTTTGGTTAGGTCGTGGATGTCTTGCTCCACTATATCACCCTGTGTACCGTCAGAAGATGACTGCTGGGCTGCATTTCTTTCTGGGGATATGTCCGCGTGCTTGCTGGTCATCTCCAAACATCTTCTACTAACATACAAAGTGTTTTGCTTTGCAGCAAAACAATCTTCAGCCGGATGTCTTCGGCCTTCGTTGCTGTTGTTTACCTCCGCCAGTTCCAAATTTGTATTAGATTCTCTGCGCGTAAGTGAGCACCCGTAGCGGCTAGGCGTAACGCCAAACAGAGCAACAAGATCTTCTGCAATTTTACCAGCAGCGACTCGCATCTCACCATGATGAAAGGCATAAATCCAGGGATTTACTCCACTGTGAGCGAGAATTGGAAGCCCAAGCCAAACAACTGCCCACTCCGAGAGGATATTCGTACCGCAGAAGATGTCCAGTAGCATACACGTCTAAAAACAAACAAGAACACGTGTCGTGATACATTATGATTATATAAATAATACAAATAAATATATCCTTAGGTGGTGAAAATATCTCTTTTTTTTTGACTCATATACTAGCAAGTTTTTTCTTCTAATTAGGCTACGAGTTCAAATTCAAAAACAGTTTACTCGCATGAAGCTTCGGTGTAGGAATGAGTTCCAAGTTAATCCATCGCAAAATGTGCGTTAACAACAATAACCAATAGCAAATACAATCCTGATATGGTACCCACCCTCTCCTTTAAATGTCCTTTATAAAGTATTCATAATCTTGAAGTTCGCCCGGGTCCATTAAAAGAATAATTACCATCTCAAGTCACGTACCATGTGAAGAGCACGAAATCCAACGGAAATTTCTCGAATAAGGTTGAAAAAGTCACACACGCGATTGAATCACTCACTAAGGAAAACCTTTTACACGAGGATAAACTTCTTGTCGGAATGTTAGTTATGCAAATTGTTAAGGTACACAGCTCGCAAGATATTAAGTTAAAAAGAGTCACAAATTTCAGGATCTTTCTAGAATTATAACGTGGATGAATAAAGTCTTTAAAAAAAGATATCTTGACATTGATTTTCTTTGTATCTTTTTTTTACTGTAATTCTATCAAAATTCTTCTTTCGATATATTCCATATTTTTACGTATCGTATCAAGTAGTAACATTACACGTGAAATACTTAAATTCTACTTTGAATACATATAGTTTTATATATCACAAGATTTCTTTCAACGTTTACGTGTCGGGAAAAATTGAATTTTATGTAGTATATATTTTGATAAATGACAAGTAAATTATTCTTGGGCAGGCATAACTTCCCGAAGCGTGCAACATGCGTATAAATCCATAATTATTCGATGTGTCAGCGCGGAGAAATTTGCTTAAGAATTCGAACAAGAATAACTGCAAATGGCGAAACTCGAGGCATTGTCAAGTAACCCGCGCACGATTCACGAATGAAATGTGTGGCCTAGGGGACTTTTTTACATTGGAAAATACCAGAGGAATGCCTCCAAAACATATTTTACTCGCGGACGAATAGTATGGACATGACATCGTCGGTTGTAAACGTTTATGGAATATGGATTTGATGTTAGATTCTCACCGAGTGCCAATATATAGCGTTTTACCGTATTATGTTTCTACCCTAGTATGCATTTTTTTATGTCGTTACGCTTCAGTGATTTTCTCCACTGAGAGAATTCCTGATGGACGAGTCCAGAAAAGGGAAGTGCTTTTACTGTGGAATGTTCGAATGAACGTTACTATACTGTTTTTCTATGTCGCATGACATAACAAACAAGGTAGCTTTAATTTCGGCAATAAGAATTTCGGTATCATAAGTATAAATAACCTTATACGTGAAATGCGATATACATATGTATATGTTGTCATTTTTTATAATACTTGATATAAGAATTCGGTTATATCTTTAGAATGCTTTATGATTTTTTACTTTTTTCACTTTGATCTTTAAAGTCATCAATTTACGTATATCAGAGGCTGCTCGAGCGTACGTGTATTATCGCGAAGTTTCTACGAGATCATATTCTTTATGTATACCACACATTTGTCCACTTTACGCTATTTTCCGAAAACCCGCGTATTATAGGCTTATTTGTATCTATGATTCAGCGAAATTTCTTAAGCTTATAATGAACTATTAATAGATCGATTGAGGTCCTTTTTACTATACATATATACCTGGCTATCAGTCAAACGAGTCTTTCTGCAATATATAATGCGCTCTCTCTTTACATTAAGCGATATTAGAGCCTATTTAAAGTTTGCCAAGAGCGAAAATATCAGGCCGTGTTTATCCGTAATGTTTAAACTTTCTCAGTGGCAAGATGAGAACAAGTGGAGAAAGTGTAAGAACCAGCTTTAAGATTTCATCGTTACCGCTATAGTATGTTTATTCCCGGTAATCCTGGGATTATACAGAATTTAATTATCGATTAATGACTCAGAAGTTGTAAAGAATATTCAAAATTGTTTTACTTTCATAATATAAGGTGAGATTTAATGATTTGAATATTTTGTATTATCAGGATCAATGTTCTCTGTTATTTTTTATCATGTTCATCCCGCGTACGTTATTCTCGTAAACAAGCTGTATTTGTCATCATAAATAATAAGAATTATCATCGTTATGGATATCCTGGGGGAATAGGAAACGCGGCAATGTGTAATATTACTCTCTCGACCGTTTCACGACTCTTTCGGGAATTTCGTCTGTTTACTTAGTAGAAGCAGTACGTACCTTGGAAAGGGGTAAGATAAAGAAAAGTACAATATTTTAGTCTGTATATATTCAAGAAAAATGACAGAGAGAAATATAAAAATATTTTTAAAATATATTCTTAGAAAAAATTACATCAGTCCACAATATAAAAAGTCACTGCCATATAATTATTATTCGAAAACTTTTGTAGACCGTAGTTTAATAAAATATTTCAATTCACGAATCAAAGAACTTTACGACCCTGTCACCCTAAACTTCAGTTTGTTATCGAATATTACAAAAGTTAGGGTCGCCTGTCATTCTCTGTTAGACGAAGTAATATGTAAGGATCGGAAACTACTTTTACAGCGAAGTTTAAAAAGTATAGGTTTTACGAGGGTTTTTGAAAAAGTTCTTACATAATGAAGACGGTACTTACTTGAAACGGAAGCCAGAGTATTAGAAATGCTCCCACGGTGACTGCCAGTGTCTGCCCGTAACGCGGAAGTGCCAGAGTCTGCGTTTGATGTCTGAATGATAGTTCGACCGTGTAAATGGCACGTGCATGTGCACGTGCAACCAAGTAGACGTACATATAACAGCCGAGTAACACGAGTGCACTTGGTGCCCAAACAGCCACTACCAGGAACACCCTGACAGGGGGTGAGACAGCTGCAGCGAAACGGCAACTTCCGCTGAAGCAGATAAAAGTTCGTTCGCTTTAAGCGACAGGCACTTTAAAGGGTTGGAATGATGTAAGGTAGAACAGATTTTAAGGTTACAACATACGATTTCAATGCGGATAAATATGTGACAGGCTGATTTATATAACATTAATTGTAATAAAAATTATACAGATGTAAAGCTGATTAATGGAGGACGAGATAGGTTACTGATTGGATTTCATCAGATCTTTTTCACTTTAAATATTAAAAATCTGGCGAGTATATAGGATTATTTGTTTTATTCATGATACTTCGAACGTTGTTATATAACTCATTGGTACATTTAAGTTCTACGTATTTTTCATTACTCGAATTGTTACGTAAGCCATTTACTTTGAAAATTAATTTAAAATTAACGAACTTTGATCTCTTTGACTCACGTGACAAACACTTTTCAATACTTTGACATAGGGTAGTCTCGCTATTTTAATTAATCGCGATCTCCGATTTGAAAGCTAAGTCTCTTTCTTTTCTTCTGGCGCTTCTCTTATTGATTTTCGTTAGGAAACCTCTTGGTAATCTACGAAGAAGAAAAAGCCGGAATAGATTTAAACAGATTAATATTTCTTATAGTAATTCTTATCTGTCAAAGTTCTTCATTTAGAAATGGACAAACTTCCGGCAACGACCATTGTAGTTAAATAATCAATTATAATTGTATTGGAGCTCGTAGATCTTAATTTCCGTATACATATCATGATAGTAACGTCTGACTAATTAATTAAATCTTGTCAAAAGACTCCACGATATTTGTGATCGCAGGCGCTTTTAACAGTTATATAATAAATGAAATCACAGGTAATAACTTTGATGAAACACTTGAAAAATCTTGTAGATTCGAAAATTCAATAAAATCAATATCCATAATGATTGATCATCGTCGTATCATCGAGTTAAGTAATAGTGAGTGCGCACTCTCTGTATATGATTTACTTTTTTTCTACTTCCGTACGAAACTTCTTTACATTAAGATATGATTGAATCGACATTTCAGTAATATCCACTTTTTATAACTAGCCTAGGAAGTTTTCTCTCGATAATGCACGTTGGACTGAAACTCTCTCGATTGATTGGTCTTTTTCGTTCTGCAGGGAAACAGCGAACTCCAGAGAATGTAGGTGGGTAGGAAGTTTTTATAGAATACCTAGATGAGCAACGAAGTAAGGAAAAAAAAAGGACAGAGCGTAGAAGAAGAGGGGAAAAAGAGGGAGATCAAGATACTTCAATCGATTTTTGTATCGAAATTAATTTTTTATGATTTCATATGCTATTCGAATGTTGACGTTCAACGCGTCAAAAAACTTATAAATAAATGATTACTCTTAAATTTTGATATTCCTAAGTCCTATTGTTTTCATTGCTCTGGAGTTTCCGACTAAGTTTTCTCCACACGACACATGCTACATTCTGCGAAAGTAATATCGTCTCGAGGCTGAAATTGATTGTTTTTAAGTTCTACGAGAAGTGGGAAAGTCGTGCCCTGCGAATATAGTCATGTGCCTTGTTTTGATAAAATGAAAGGTTTCTAAATAATTTTCCGAATTTCTGTAAGCAAAAGAGACCACATTAGTAAATATTCCATATGCAAGATTTTTCCGGTACTGCAAGAGTTATATACAGCAAATGCATGAAAAATAAATGCTACGTACATATAGTGAATCGTTATCTACAATATTTTGTCGATTAGGAATTTTTATCATGAAAATCATAATTTTATCAAATTGTTACGATAACGACGATATTAATTGAGATTTAACAAATAATCTTTAATGGCAATGACATGAATTTTCAATATGACCATCGATTTACGAGTATGAAAATTGATGATGTAATTTACTGAATGATAACAGAACTTTTTTGTCTGATAAGTTCTCACTGACCAGTTAATTCCACTTTTTTTTCGTCATTCGTAATATCTACTGTAAGTAAATTTTGAATCCCAAACTCTTTATGATTTACAACGCAAAGAAGTTTGCTAAGAGATTCCAGTATAGGTAGCAAGAAAAATACAAATTGATGAAATCCCGAATTTTCATTTTGACATTTTTTAAGTATACAATTTTTTTCTCACTTAATTTGCTGCAACATTTCAGCAACCAAACTTCTAGGTTTTTTGGTAATTTGAAGTGATTAACAAAGTTTTCCGTCAAATTTTTATTATAAAACCGATATAGGCCGATTGATTATTAATTTTGAGAATGTTGCCGCACGTTTCTCGTAACAACGGTACAATTTACTTTTTGTATAAAATAGGTTAATTAAATGTAGATGGTTCTGTATAAATGTATTCTATACTTTGGATACACGTATTACTTCGAATTCAAGTTTATCATTATTTATAATAAAACATAAAGCTGTAGAATCTGAAATTGATATACGCCTGGTTCGTAAGTACTCTTCGGAAGAGCCAATTTGCGCTATAATATCTAATGGCAGTTACGTAGAATCATCCATTATTCCAATGAATTGAAATAAACCAGATAATCTACAAAGATACATGTATGTATGTGACATAAACTAATATCGTATATTACGTGTCCAATATGTTACATATTATGTAACATAATAATGTGACAAGGGTCTGTTTTTCATTATGTTCGCAGGATTCTGTCAGGTTAGAGGTCATTTATTTACTTTCTAATAACAAATTTCACGGAAACACGAAGAATATTAAACCGACTAGAAAATAATCGATACATTTTTAAATATTCACATTTTTTTAAATTCCATAATCGGAAGCATATTAGCCGTTAAAATCTGGATTTAAATCCACATGGTAATACGATTTAAATTGTATATTAGGTAAAATTTTACAGACTGATCCAAGGTAATGGATAAAGAAATAATAATAATGAGTTTTTGTATTACCAAGTTACATACGTATAGTAAAACAAAGTGGCAGTGAACAGGTTCTAAGTTTTACTACGTAGTAATAAGTGGCAGCAGAGTGTTGGCAGATAGTTTTATAACTTTCGTTCTTTTCCTTTTCTCTCTTTTATTTTGTTTTCTTCTCCGTTCATCTCATTGTTATTAAATTTGTTCATTTATCGCGAGCGTGAAGAATAAAGGAACTGGACGACTTGGAAAGACGGGAAGACGCGAGATACAAGACGCGAAAATTGCCTGAACCTGATATATATTCGGAACTGCGTATTAATATGTGACGAACACGAAATGGTATCATTCCAACTCATTTTTTCCTTTTCTCACACTTTATTATTTTTTTCCTGGAAACTCCGATGGTGATAATAAGAAATACAGAGTAGGCAGGTTAAAAATTCGAATTATTTTCACCAAAGGAGAACTTGATTTGACTCAGGTGCCATGTAGATGACTCTGGATACGAATTAACTGGAACGTGCTCGACTTTCTTATATTAGTCACTGTTAAAGCTTTAATAACACGTTCGGTGCAAACGTCTAGACGCTGTGGAATGAAATTCTTCCGAGTCTGTTCTATACTGATATCCTTTGAATACCGTACAATAGCTTCGAGAGAGGGACGGTCCTTATTTAAAATACAGGATATTCTGAAACCGTGGCTTCTGACAATAGTGAAAAATAAAAATTGTCAAAAAATATTATACAGTGAGACAACCAGGAAGGAGCGTCGTTCTGCGAATTATATAGATATTTATGTAAAGAAATATTGCACTGTTGATCTATATGAATTTCAAGCGGGATATTCAAATCCTTGTAACCATTGTTGGATAAGCTTCGCTTTGGTAGAATATTACGATTTCCTCTTGTTACTTTAAGATCCTTATATTTTCATTTCCGTACGTCTTGTGGGAGTACGTTATACATACAGTACATGATTGTACTTCTCGATCATATTTTCTAAGCTCTACATGTATCGTTGCTCGGTTACGCAAGCTCCATAGAATGATCTGGGATAAAAATACCTTGCAGTAATTGGAATTGATACACAAAGAAAGCCATCCTTAAATTTAATTCCTTTTCCTTCTATTTCGTAGTAAATCCGTGTGGTAAGCAAGCTACTGGGTCCTTTATAATTAGTTGACTGTATCCTTAGGGGATCCTGCATTTTTTGTGCTCACGAGTTATCATTTTAATTTACCAGTCAGTGAAAGGCAAAGGATGCTATTACAATAGAATTTTCAGTGTAACTATTCATACTGTGAAAAAAATCTAATTGGAAATCCTTTAAATTACAGTACAAACATAGATATACAGATGTTTTTTTTTTAATTCTTGTATTGCCTGAAACGTAATTTTTTATCTGTTTGGTAAGCGTTCTAAATCGCCATTTGAATATGATTATTTAACTGAATTTAGAGTGTGTACAGTAAGGAGGTTTAAAATCAAGTAGGCGAAGGAACATTGTCAGACGTTGAACAGAGCTCACTTGAAGTATCGATAAACTTTATCCCCAAGCAAATACGGCTGAAAAAATATGGCGTGCAAGATTAAGATTGATACTTAAGTTTATAAATACAATATAATCACGACCTTTATGGTTTTATTCGTCCCGATTCAAATAACCGTGGAAATTAGGCATACTCAGAAGAATGGAGCATTCGAAATTTCGATAGTATAAGGAATGCTTTACGTTAAATTGGGTTTCTTTACAAAGAAGATGGATGTTCATTCATTCGTTTATTTATGGAAGAATAAAAGACGGAAATAATTCGGGACGAAGAAAATGTAAACCAAAATAATACGAGGCTGAGTATTTCAAAAAACCGATTCTGTAGAAACGGTACATATAGGTATGCTTTAATTTAAATCTGAAGAAATTTGTAATCTGTATTTATGTTGTATATGCTTTCTAAAAACAAAACTTTTTTTTCTATATCGCAAACAAAATCTATCTCTTTGTTTTATATGAATGCTGCAAGGGTATTTTAATATGGTGACATACTCATGATGCATTGACGCGGATACGCACTTCTATTTACTCATGGAGCTCCGCTTCGATGGCGGCTTTGATGTTTAAAGTGTCTGGCAACGCCCTTGGATAGTCGGTTTAAATTCAATTGAAGCGTATGCTTGAAAATCGCGACGGCAACGTAATACGGCTCCACCAATTTCCGGTTAGTACCTACATCTCTTACAGCCTTTGTTCGCTAGTCTAGATTTATTTGTCGATCGATTTTATTAGTTATACACGTATTATGATATCATTAGTTGAACATGGAGTTACTGCGAGGATCAGATTCTAATCTCTGTAATCTAGAAATTTAATCTCGAATCAAACCACCGTTCCAGAAGTAGCCGGATTCATGGTTTTAAACGTCTAGACTTAAAAATATTAATTTATGAAACATATAAGGATCTATGTTAACAAAGTCCAGTGTGATATATACCAAGTAATTATTGTTGCAGTCAGTAGTACGTCATCGTTGTTTTGAATTTTTAAAGATTTATACAAGAAACGAATTCGTCTCTTTGCTTATTCTATACGATATTGTGATGCAAAAATATTAAAACAATGTTACAATATTTATTAACAATACCTGTGCGGCTGCGTAATTCCCATTATTTGTGCGTAGATCAAGGGTGAAAGTCCTACGGCAATGGCGTAGATCCAAAAAACAGCAATGTACTTCTCTATACTACTGTGGGTGATTATGTTCTTGTATCGCAGTGGTTGTGCAAGAGACGTCAGTCTGTCAACAGCAATGGCTACTGCTACGAGAACACTGACACTACAGAGGGCGATGACAATGCAGTAGGGTACGATGCACAGCGTTGAAACACCGTTCTCTGGTAATCCCGAGAGCTCGAGATGCATACCAAAGGGCATAAAAACTCCAACCTGTTGAGTATACAAATTTTCTTTTATTTTACAAAACTTTTCTTCCCTTATACAAGGGGGATCGTGACCATGCAAACCTACCCCAAAGTCGCTAATAGCCAGGGACGCTAACAGACAATTGGAAGCCGTTCTCAGCCTTTTGTATCTGTAGAATGCAGCGAGTATTATAGAGTTTCCACTGACGGTAATAGGCGAGAGAATGAAGACTATGGAAACTGCCAATACCACTGACACAGGACTCACTTCCAATCTTGTATCCACTCTTGTCATTGTCGGTATCAGACTGGTAGTGAGATCCCCCACAGCGGAAGGTGACAGGGCTTTCGTAGCCAGAGTAGACATGATCTACGGACGCCGATTTCACTATTTGTATTAATCTGACACTTTAGCACTATCGTGTTTAGGTTTAGGTTATGTTTTGTTCGTGGGCTAGACGTCCGTAGCGTGATATTGCGCCTATCATACTTTTAGCTTTCAGCCCTCAAGCTCACTGGATGTGCACGATTGTTTTGAATTAATTTTTTTTCTTAGACATACTGGATGAATCTTGACAGCTCCATAGGTAAGATACATTCGTTAAACCTGTGAAATATATCAGAAGGATTAATCTGACTGAATGAGACCCTGTCTTGCAATTGTATATGTGGGAGGTGGGCTGATTAATATTTTTGATACCTCGAGATGAAGTATTTTTATTATTTAGAAACAGATGGGTAAATTGGAAGAATATTACTGGATTTATGAGTTGTTTACGGAATTAATTTCTAGGGGACTGGTGAATTTTCAATTAAAACTTCAACCAAATTCACAAACCTGCTGGACCATCTCTAATTTCATAATAAGGCTGATGCCGTTACGGCCAAATGTCGTTTAATCACGTTTTCGTATTGCGATCTTTAAGACAGGGCAAGATGCAAGGGGATCGTCGTACTTTACTTAAGTGATTAGTTGTTTCTGGTCCAGACGTTTTAAAGTTTTTTAGTATGTCTGACTTGAATTGTAACTTTGCCAAGAATTAATGGTCCAACCGAAGATATTTAATAGTTAAATCTTCTATGCTGGGGTAATGAAAATTTTATCTCAGTACAAATAGAAAAAAATAAATAAATATACAAATTTTAATGCATCTTCATGTAATAAAAAAATGAATTATCGAATTCTTAATATCTATATGATTGTCCATTCTTAATTTTTACGTACCCTTTAATTTTAATCAGGAAATATAATTTTGGATATACATTATAAATCGTTTTGCCGGTATAATTTATATTATGTCACTCCCTTTGAATGACATCAGTCGGCAGAGAAAAAGTGGCTGGTTCTCCTTTTGCAGATTATCGTTGATACTATGAAAAATCGTAGAATGAAACGCAAGACGTTGGGATGTCGAGAAGGACGCCGGAAATGACTTAATTGGGTTGAGTTACAGCCTTGGCCGCATTCTTCTTTTCTGCATCATTGCTGCTCGCTGTATTTTTCCCCCGAGTGTTTCTTGTTTTCGCAAAATCTTCGATGCTTCTTTATTTTCTGTAACAATTAATACAGTATACACTGTTATTTGAGCATCAATATACACCATCTACATTACTATCAAGGAAGATTGAAATTTTAATTAATGCATTCAATCCTTTGAATATCTTATTCAATTGGGTCATTCTTTCAGGTCCATATTTATATTCCTAATGACACAGAGAAAACGTGTACATGCGAGTCATTATTGAATAATTGCAGAATGTCCCCCGGAAAGTAAAGCCATTAGCCAATTGTCCTGCGGATCGAAATAAATTTAATTTACATTGCGTTTATCACCATAGGGGTTACAGAGTTTGTTCTACATTCTTCCCATGTTTACGTAGAAGGGCTCTGGGTTATCCATGTGCGAAAGGTCAATCAGGGGATATAGTAGATATAGTGTTTATTTTATCATCTTTTTAAGATAACAAAACATTAACACAGACTCAAGATCTGCAGTACTCTTGCAGACACGTCCTAATGATTACCTTAATTTTATTTTGTTCGTTAAACCCGGTAGTTGAAAGCTTCTGAAAAGTCGAACCCCGCATAGATTTCTTTGACAATTTTCTATTCATGCGAATGCGTACGAAACGAATAGAGATTCGTAACGGGGAAATAATTCCATCCATGAATTTTCCCGGTGGATGAACTTTCGTGTTTCCTTGCTCGTTTACATTCATAGTCCAGTTACATGAAGAAGGAAGTAAAAAAGAAACCGAATTATTTAATCGGAGTTTTTATTTCTTTGCAATTTTTCTTTACAAAGATAACGTCTGCTGCTCAGACAATAGGTATAAAGTATCGTGTATACTTCGCACATCGACCAAACTCGAGACAGAGACGTTTTCTTTCAAGAATCCAGACAATATCCTGTCCTATTTTTATCTGGTCTATCCTTTTCTGTCATTCTCACTGAATTCTTCTGTTTTATTTCGCCTCTCTCATTCCGTATCTCCTCGAGGCTTTCTCTCGCTCTTATCCGTAGGTTGCTTACGAAATAGATTGTAGTTAAAGGCAGAAGGTGAGCTTTCCGCTTTTAGTTTTTACGATACGCCATACAGTCGCGGAAAACCCCTAGGGAATAGAACTACGAACTACACGCTAGACTGACATTATCAACAGCGATGTATTGTCGTAACGATTATCATTAGTGTCGACCACTTCGTAAAGCCTCTTGAAAAATCCACTGTGTCCACCCGAGAGCTTCACGTAATACGTAGGGTCTGTTTTCGTTCTCTTGCGCGATCCTTGTTCGTGCATCCATAGCAAGAATATCTGTATATACTGTATATACCATATGTGTACTTTGAAAAATGTAATTTGCCACGGGCCTCGAATATTAATTAACGTACAGGTTATATACATATAGACTGTATATTCGTGCTCATAACTTGGTAGTACATATTCTCGTTCTCTGAAATATAAAGCCAAAAGTCCCTATGAGCATTTTTTTGGGTACCAATTGAATTTGTTATCTGCACAGTTTGCCAGGTTCTGTAAAAACTTTGCAAAACGTATAGTCAGGTCGTGGTTACTCTGTTACTATTTATTCATGTTGACGCTATATATCAATCAAACTTTTATTTAACAGGGAACGAATATGTGATCATAAAGCACCACGAATTTTTTACTCGTGTTTAAACGCGAATTTCTAACAGTTCATACCAATTTATAACAACAAATTCTTTCAAAATTTCTTCTCCATTTTTTCTTGATACGCAAAGGGCGGTTGCCGAGTACCCCAAACAATGGGGAGAAAAAAGAGGTAAAGAATTCTCAAATGTTCCACAAGCACTTAAACTATGCCATAGATTTAGTATTGTA
>JARPRG010000332.1:1225319-1264548 GCA_031001745.1 Hartigia nigra | reverse complement strand
CCTCATTGATCAAACTCCTTGCTGATAAAAAATGACTGTAGTCATTTAAGACACGGGTGAGTTCACATGGTACTAAAAAGAACCACCTACGTAACTCGTAACGCTACCCGAACTTAAACGTTCTGGTATAACCAGCGCTATTTCACCACTGTGTAAAATCCCCTTTCAGTCGACACAGCAAATTTTCTGGAACTCGATGCGATAACGTGCAAAATATTGTCAATGGCTCCTATATAGCCTATATAGAAGTCATTAACTGGCCTCAGGACGTTGCACTTGTACGCTCAGGTTCGAGGGTCACCCGCATTTTGATAACCTTCAATAAACAGCTAATTTCTGATACGAACTAAATTAATTCTGAGAACAATGAACTTCTAATTATAATTAGCGTCTGTGCTTTGCGTACTATAATTCCCATAAGTGCGTTTGAGGTCTACCGTGGCTCAAAAGTCCTCCTAGGTTATTACTCATATATTTGTCGTTTGAATAATTTTTGACACAACTCATGGGATACGGTGCGTTATGGCGTAGCGTACGAGTGGAATGTACATTGAGGGGATATTATCTTTACGATTTGGTCGAAAAAACGAGAAATTCATCGTAAAGGAAAGAAACCAGAAGCGGATACGAATATGAACCCAATGGAAAATTGTTCCATCTATCTCACAGTCGTAGTGGAAACTTTCTTGGCACGTGGAGACAGAGTGACGCCGAGCGTCGCGACGTTAGCCTTGAACCTTGTCCGTAAGTATCTCCAGTGTTGCCCCAGCTTTCTAGATTTCCCCGAAGGCCACGGTCAGCATACAAAATTAACACAGACCGTGCGAATTTTTTTCATTGGTTATCAATTAAAATTTCATATATCTTATATCATTCAATGTTTTATTGATATTCGTTCGGTTTCATTTATTTCACTGACGTTCAACTTGAAAGTAATTATTCTACCCTCATATCGTAAACTTTATCGTACTGCGTGGATCAAAATGTAACTGCTAATTGTCCTTTGTAATTAATTACTACCTGGACTAGTCATTAATGAGTATCCACCGTGTACTCTGTATATTTGTCGTTCAATCAACGAGAGACATTTCCTTCAAAGGACACTTCAAACTACCCCTATACATATGTAGTATAAGACGAATGTATTTGCCAAAATTCTACAAGTTATGCGTTTATGTCAAGGATGGTAATTTGTATCGGGATATCTACAGGATGACCTGCAAGTGGAAATAGTTCGCTGGGCGCCCGTTGCACTTGACCCTGCACTTGCACATGACCCCGCTTCGACACTGCGGAACCGTGACCACGCTTGGATTCCTCTCTTGTTATAGATATGTTCCTAGTATTGTATGGTAGTATATATGCAGATCAGTACAATTACATATCAAGATATGTAGTTTATTCCTATGCATGTAGAAGATACATGCATTGTTTAGTTGCATAGAAATAGCCTTTATCGGATGCATTTCAAATCGGTGAGTTTATGGTTGAAAAAGATTTGCATCTTCAATATGCATGCATACTTTACATATATCATGTTAAATAGATTATATCTTCACTATCTGGTATCAAGTAGTATATCGTATTTGATATATCCAGTAATTTATTATTGATTGGTTATCGGTCGTTTTCAAAGTTCGAGATGAGTTCAAGTGACGTTAAGTTTCTTAAAGCTCGAGGAGGAGGAGCTTTTGATGGTAGTTTTGAAATTTTCGATAAGTCAAGTTATCGGCGTCGCTCACTTTTTATGAGTCTAGGTAAACTTGAGATAGTCATTATTTGATACTTTCGTAATAACCATAAATGGAATCATGGCAATAAACAGTTGATGGCTGTGAATTTTTATCAGAACTTTTTCAGTCATCTCGCCGTATTCTTGTATAATTCTGATTTGGTATTATAATCCGTAACGATATAAGTGATTCGAGAAAATTGCTGAAGAAATTATTTAATTTATCTGTTTTAAGTATAAAAATCGCAATACCATTGTAATCTGAATCTGTCTTATGAGGAAAGTAGAAGTATAAAGTTGAACCTGTGGAAATATTTTTAATGTTTCTTAATTGTGCTGCGACTGGCTATTAAATTTTCATATTCGAACACAAGATCGTCAATATTATTGTTAATTGAATAGTAGACATGATTATAGAACAGTTTGAATTAGGCAGAAATATTTTTATTTTGCAACCATAATAATACAGTTTCAAGACAATTATTAAACGTATGGATTTTACGATATACGATACTATGATAAAATGAAAATCTTGTGTTAATCATATGGCAATTCAACGTGATATAATATTTCGAAATATTTTATATATTTATATCATCGGTCTACGATATTCCAAAATATGACAATAGCGATCAGTAGTTAATTCGAAACGAGATACCACGTTACGAACGTTACGATACCACATTTTTCATAAAATAATGAACAACCGAGGAAAGGAGAAGATCAATTTGTGAAGATTTTTGCATTATTGCTTAAAAATTTTTGATTTTTTCAATATTAATATGCTTTAATATTCTGCAAATACAAAATTTTGTTTCACAGGATTTAAGACGTTTATAAGTAACCTAGTAGGAAGTTGTTCTTCGATAAATCTGTAGACCGATTTTCCTCGATGATTCAGCTCGTCTCTAGAATTTGAAACACGGATACATGTATAAGCTAACAATTTCATTGTCAGAATGCATAGCGCAACGTCTCATATTTAAATGTAAGCAAAAAACAATTAACCGAAATTATTTTCAGGAGAAATTGATATTGCATGTTTAATCTGTAAAAATGAAAATCAGCTAGAAAATTGAATTTTCATCGAGGTATGGCAAAAATACTGTATACCTTAAGAAATTTTGAATATTACTGAGTTACGGCGAATAAATCCCAAAATACGCCACCATCTTATATTTCGGCATAAGACTCTTCCATGAACTTCGCAAGTCACAAGCAGGCTCGCAAAACTTCAATTTTCCAGCTGTAAAAGCCAGTCTAAACTTAAAAGCGTTTACGAAGATTGACGTTTCTATGTATCTGATTTGCGTCCATATAAGCTCATAGAATTTCCAAATCTCACCCTTCAGTTACGTCAATACCAACATCGAAGAAAATGCAATCTCATTTGAATAGCCCGCCAATATTATATTCCTATAAATAAAAAAAATGTCAAACGAAAAAAATACCCCCGTAAAAGTAGAAAGCAAAGTTTTCGAAGTTACTGAACTTGAAATAACCTTCCACCTTCTTTAAAATGTTAAATGTGATACTGAGTATCGAGCTTTAACGTCAAAGAGAAACCGCAATGCCTATACTGTCGAAATTTTTGAGATACTTCAGGATCTCTTTATATTCTTGGCGATCAGATATAAAATTTGCCGCCATTCTGGAGACGTCTCTGCACGTAGCACGTGTGCACACTTGTATACTGTCTAACCACGCAGCACCTTTATCAATTCAATGCAGTTGTCGTTTCCACACGTTCTCACAGTTTGTGAAATTGTCAATTGTGAACTTTAAGAATTGACGAAGTAAACTTTTGCTTCTCGCTTATTGAATTTTTGTCTGGAACGAATATAGGTATATACTAACTGCATGTATTTGCGGTTATGTCGCTGGAATCGGTTATACCCATACGTATATGCAGCTACAAGAGCAGCTAACAGAGGAAAAGTATATTCAGAGTTATAAGAAACAGATATACCTTTCGAAAGTTTTCCAGGAAACAAGATATATACTATATATATATATATCTGCAGTCATTGCACTTTGCAAACCGTCCAAAGCTTCAAGTGCATTGTGCATTCGCGATAAAATTGAACTTTATTAGTTGCTTTATTTTACTGTGCCAACTTCCAATATCTGCTTAGAAGTAATAAGTTTTGACGAATTGTCATAATTTTTGCATATTTTGCACGCTCTCTTTGAAGATGACATCTTTGTCTTTCGGCTTTGCATTAATTTGAGATTGTACACTATACTGCGATGAGTTTATTAAATAAGATTAAAGACAACGAGAATGGATATTGCATCTTGCGCCAAGAGAAAGACGTGTCTTGGTGCAATCGATTTAAGTACTGTAAATGCAATATCGTAGGACGTTCATAGAAACTCTTGTGAAAACGTTATCATAAGAAAAGAAGGAAAAATTCACTTTAGACGTTTTGAATAAATTTCAACATTTCTCGCAATATCCATTGCGACCATCTTTCTTTTAAACTGGCCCGTTATTGCATTAAAAAACAGGAGGCGAAAAGAAGGAATGAAGTCCAATATTTCCGTAGTTCTTTTCAAAGAATATTATTTTCATGAATGAAATTTCATTTTAAAATTATTGCAACGTAGTAACAAGATGGCACAACGTTAAAAAAAAATTGTATTTATGTACCTACATATAATCAACGTTAAAATAAATTTAAAAATCGCAATATCATGTAAGAACATATTTATGGTATTTATTTTTCATTTTTAATACAAAGTATGCGTTAAACGGACAACTAAATTTTTTCAATAAAAATGTCTTCCTCTTATCAACCCTTTGATATTTTCCCTATATCGTGGCATTTCGCTTGTCTGCGTAAGTACAACGTTTATTCGACCTTAATTTCAAACGTTGTGTACGATTATAAATTTGCATTAGCATAAATAACTAGAATCTTCGCATCAGTGCATTTTATTTTGTGCTACTGTCATTAGTCTTTACAAGGTTATTTCGGTCTGCTAACTCGGAGAGTCAAATGTTCGGATACGATTTCGCTTCGATCAAACAATATTTTATATGCATTGTGATTGGCTCATTTATATTACTCGATTATATTATTATTGGAAAATTATCCAATTTCAGATATACATATATAAAGCTTTGTACTAGTAGCAGCTACTCCTTTTGGGTAAATAAGGTAAAGAAAGGAATAGAAACTTCTATTGAACTACAGTATATTGCTCGAACGTTGACTTGTAAATTTTCTGACGTCGACTGTGTTATTGTTCAGCGTTCGAAATATCTCTTAATGCGTAGATTTCGTTGAAATAACGATCAAAACTAGCCCGCATACGCCAGCCAAGGTTCCCGGAAGCGCAGTGACACAATTAATTATGAGATTCCGATATCTAGCATGACGTAATTGTTTACGAGGGCTTTATACGCAACAGCGTCCAGCTAAATGTCGATCGGTTTCGTGAGTCAATTCGATTATGACATTCTAATTTTAGCTGATGAGAACATGAAAAAAGATCATCTTATTCTATTTGATAATCTAAGGTTCGTAATAACCGTATAAATATACATTTCGATAATTACACTAATTACGTATGTAATTAGGATCAACAAGGACAAGCCAGACGAAATCGGTCTGATAATACCTCATTGGGATTATCTCGATCCAAAACGCTATACCCTCGAGGGTAGGTTTTTGGTTTTATATAGGATGAGTAAGAAAACCTTGAAGAACCATAACAAAAAGCGACCAGAGAAATTCTACAGATTAAAGTAATTTCTAGATATTACATCGTTCTTAATATTACCTGCCATTACCATTCTTTATTACCCGGCTAAATTACTATAAAAGCTTTATACGAAATTCCTGTACTAATTACTGTACTCCACTGTACCCCTACTAATTTCCCGTATATCAAAAATACATTTTAATTTAAAAATAAATTTCACCCTCTAGCACAATTTATGGTCGTTAGTTGGAATTCGGTACGTCAAAATATCCGACTCATTGTTAACCCTAAGAATATCGATTTATCCTTGATCCAATGACGTAGTGCTGATGTCATTATCCATGACGAAACACATTAAAGTGGTCGGGTACGAAATTGAATCGAATAATCGAAATGCTTACGTGTATACATTTCTTTCACTTACCAGGAGTAAACATTGGTCTAGTTAGTTGCAAACTGTGCCAAAACAATGAGCTGACATAAGTGACCCGCGAATAACGTGATACAGTATCGTCGCAAAGTTTGACCCTCTAAGAAAATGTCCATAACGCATAGAAGCCCGACTGACGTTGGCCAAGGATAGCGATAGAAAAAAAAAGCTTGTACCAGGTAGGATAGAAAGTCATTATTGTCAACAGCTTATGCTAAACCCACGCACTATCCCACGCATTCGAATACTTGATCGGGTATTTGTTTACCATCGACGCCAGGCGTCGCAGCGGTTGGTCCGACGTCGTTCCTAGCGTGACGTGACTCTCGTACGAGAATATGAGCTTATAATCCTTACCTGGATACCTATATCTATATACAGTCTAGAGCATCTACTATGGTATGTATAGGTATACATGTTTTATGCTGTAAGGTATGCCTTATATGCTTTAAAGCGCCATCCAATATCAGTAGGATTGATATTTTTCCAATATGTAATTTGGAAAATTTCTTTTATGAATTCCGATTCCATGATTCTTTGTCTCTCCGATAGGAGATAATTGAGCATGGCTTATCGAATCGAGACTTTCTCACCTATCTTTTTTGGCAATACCATTTTTTCATTCGTCACTTTTGAGGCTCTGCGATTATAGATTATACGGATGAGTTATCGATGTATGGAGATTTATGGTAACCGAAATATTACGGCATGTTACGTTATTCTATTTTTATTGTGCAATGTCGCTTTGACGGACAGACAATTTTAGACGCGTCAATAAAAGATTGCAGGATTCCAAAAATATTGACAGCTCTTCCTCCATTATCATTCTGTACATTCTATATTTAATTTGATTATTACGAACATGAAATTCGGTCCCACGATCAATTTTCCACTGATATATGTATTCCGGGTTAATCAGACTTTCTATTGCTTATACTGCCTACTGACTCCTGAGACCTGCATATCTCCAGATTCACACGAGCATTTCGATGATTAAGGAAGTTCCCTCATGTAAATTGGAGGAAATCTATCCATTTTCTGTAACATTCTTTTTATCTTCTTCTTTTAGATTCTTTAGATACTCCAGACAAAAAGTTCACATACCCGTTTACTAAATGAGCAATTTGTATTCCACCAGACTTCCCATTCTAACTCGGTAAGTTCGAATTACATGAAACTAAACCATAAGTTACATCTCGATGTAACTAACTTACGTCATTAAATTAATTAAACACCCCCATTCGAAAAACGATGATTATCGATATATATTAACTACCTAAATGCGTCTGAAAACCCTGTACGCACAAAGAAATGTTTCCATAGATAATCAATAATCCCAAATATTTATACATTTTTTATTATTATTTTTGAAAAGTATATAAACATTGACACATTATACAGGATCTGTCTTGTCACGTTAATTTTTTGTGCTTCTATCAGAAGTCTGAATTGTCTATTAAAATAATCTTCAGAAAGTATCTAAAGGCGTGTTCCCACCGAGACAGAATAAGAAGCAGCTACTTTCTCAGATTTTAAGTTAATTTTGAAAAAGGTATCTCGAATGGAAGTCTTTTGTGCTTGAAGTGCCACTTGTCTTGTTAGAAACGAGTGAAGGAATGTTCGGTTTCTTGTTGTTAAGAATATTCTGCCGCTGTCATCCCTCTGCTCTGAGTAATTTCACCCCATGGAATTACATGAGAACCACGCCAGACATCGCTTGTATTATCCTGGCAGTCTTGCTGAGAATGCCAACGATTTGGCTCACTTCCAAATCCCTCGTACCTCGTATACCTTATACATACTAGTTTCTACCTTGCTGTACCCCACAGATGATATACTCTTTTCTCTTATCGTATTTTCTATACGCATAATGCGCCTGCGCAACACCTACTCTGTGCCTAATAGATTTTTGAAGTATGCAACATCAAATATTTCTGGATATTATTTTTTATTTGGTACAAACTGCCCATGTATATATATATATATATATATATATATATATATATATATTTAGAGAAAATTAAAAATTCCTAAAGACGACTCATCCTCGACTTAAACTTGCTAGAATTCCTAAAATTATTTAAAATCCTTGCTTATGGTTCATCTCAGAAGATTATTGCTCTATGAGAATCTTGTTTTTTTTTTTAGTCAATATAGATAGAAATTTATAAAACCTATTTCTTTGCTCGCTTGATAATATACCGAGGTATGTACCTTTGTCAAAATGAAAATTGCATCGATAAACTTTTTTCGTATTTTCAAATATACTAATAGAATAAATGGAGTATGGGTTGACATTATACGCGAACGATAAAAAACGATTCACGGGATCGTATATGAAATTGCACATCGTATATGTAGTCAGTCCACGAGTTATATGTGTTTTTTTTTTTACAGTTCGCAAACAATAGATTCCTTAGAAATCACACGTGAGTTTGTATAAAATTACGGAAATATATTTTAAAATAGAAAAATAAAATATAAGTAGTTCAGTTCAAAATCATGGACATGCGTGATTCGTAAGAAAAATTCTATGCAGAGCCACGTGTGGTTTGCTTAAGACATTATTGTTTTCGACCAATACAAAAAAATACATCAAACTCGTGAACCCACTATACATATTACACCTGAAGCAAATTGAATCGAGGTCTAACAAATGTATGTGCCGATTGTATTTTGGCCAATTCATGTAATGGAAATCCGATTGATTGAAGAAATTATTTAAAAGGCACATTGATTGAATCGCGTAAATGCAATTTAAATTCTATACATGTATTCTATGTGTACCGCAATAAACAGCTGAAATGCGAGAAACATTATTGAACTGTACAATACATCACTGTGTTTAATTATCAAGATTCAACTACAATGAGAGCGTCGTGGCGAAGTCTAAATAAAACTATTATATTAATTGATTCACAGTGGAAAGGACACCCTATATAGGTAAATTCAGTAGCACTGAATGTAGGAGGCTCTGGCAAGAGAATTGTAATGCTCAACCAAGTTCTGCACAAATTTGAGAAACAGGTATTATAGTTGATTGACAAGTATAGTGAGAAATCCAGGGGCCACTTTTATATTGGAACTTATAAAAAGATGACCCTCCTGAGACACCGTTCCACCTGAGCCTGGAGAATAATTATTTAAAGATCATCATTTTTAAGAAGATTGCATCTCCAAGTGCACTATGTGGAAACCTATTAAATTATTTTATAAGAGCATGCGCTACGATCTTATTCGTGTGAATTAAAAATGGTATTTTTCATGGCAGTCGAAAAGAATTTTTTTACAAAATTCTAATAAGATTTTTTAAGCAAGAAATGCACGTGTCCTATATATGTATTATACTGTATAAATTAAATATAGAAATCATCCATGAAATTCAAGTGTGGCACGACATTTAGATATATTGTGATTTTAAAATCAAAGTGGGTCAGCGGGTTTATTCGATTATTAAAACAATCAAATCGAAGTTAAATTAAATTTTCAAATCGAAATGGATCAAGCTAAATACACGTAGACATTTGTCCTCTTATAGGAACCTTGAATTAAGGGCGAGTGTTGATAGTCCGCGCGTCACTGCATTTAATACATCACCCACGTTTTTACCCTGACCCATATCAGTTACGCACAAACGGCTATTCGTTATAGAAAGTTATAAAAATACATACAAGTGTTCCGCAAATGTATCGCCATTACCAATTGTTTGTCTAGAAAAAAAAAATCTAGACGGCTAAATATACTGAAACATTTACAAACATCCCTTAGCCCATTTCAATGGAAAGAAACGTCCATTATATTATTGACCACATATACGTATATATCCCGTGAAATAACAACAAATTTTTTCCACTTTCAAGACTCTCGCACCATTTAAAGATGGTTCTGTACATTTAACTTCAAATGTACATATACATTATTTATATTATTCTCAAAGTATATAGAGCATTGTTCAGAAAATGCTCCAAGATTCATTCGTGCTCCAGGGAAGTTCATAGGGATTTATGGTACTCATCAGAGCGTTGGTACCTGCTCTGAAAAGATTAAGGCAAGGCGAGAAAGAGGGGATTCGAATCGCCAATAATAAATATATCGACGTAGCAACATACATACGTTTGAACAAGACTTCATAGTAATTTCGCGTGAGGTTTATTCTTTGAGGGACGTATCGATTTACTTTCCCCATTAGTGTGGCACTGTGTTCCATCTCTGCAGGTATTATCCAAGAAAATGGAATTCTCATTCCCACAAGACTTACCAAGCTTTTCTCGTAGCTATCACAGACGATTTCTAAGCAGCACCATAGAACTTTGATCGCTGCCAAAAAGCGAAAAAGAAAAAATATTCGTCGGAGTATAATCAAAATTCTCAGACAACAATAAGCCTGAGTAATCGAAACCCAATAAGAAAATTCGAAGATTATCACCGCCATGTGATCGTAGTAAAGGTACTAAAGAAACGAATGTCAGTCCTGGTCGTCAATACGTTTTACGTAAGTTGAATTGGACACGTCGTGCTGTGACAAATGTGAAAAAAATTGCGTGCGACGTGAGGAATTCAATGTTATATATAGTTGCGTAGCAGGATAAATACACGAGACATAAATATAAGTGATATAATTCCTAATTGTATGAATGATCTCGACTTTTTCAATTTTTTTCGTATTTTTATGAAAATTAATTATTTCATCTTGCCGCAAAAGAATTGACACAAGCGAATTGCGACTGGTTGAATATTATTGTGAACAAGTAAATCATAGTCGAGTGTACATTTTTTCGTATTTACGGATCAATGAGATGAAAATTATTCCTCGCGAAAAACAATGCAAGAGAGGGTGATTGAGATAGGCAGATTAATATGAAAAGGGGGATTGATATAAAAAAAGATATATATGTGTATACGATCCCTGAAAGTCAACGTCAAATAATAGCGAAAGAGGGAAACATAGTATAACCTTTGAGGTTATTATCATAACTCATTACGTCATTTTAGTAATAAGTCTTTAAACTGATCTCTATAAAATAATAAACAACCCTCCAAAACGAGGTGAAGTCCTTTTCAGAATATTCTTGCGTGGGTAATTAAAAACGATCAGACACTATTTCATGTGGCTTTTGGTAAAAGAGCAAATAAGCAGTACGTGCCGTATTGCAATAGCAAAATTTCGTAATAAAATACTGATCAAAGAATAAGTTCAATTCATTCCAAAAATTCGACAAGTTTTTTTTTCCTACAGTTTCTCTCGACCTTACACGACATTGAAAAATTCAATGCTTCTTCAGTTCGATATCGCTCTGTTTACGTATTTATTTTACAAAAAGAATTATGTATTATTAAACACATATATTATCTACTACTGCTCCGTATATATTTTTATAATATTTATGGCAAAATTTTAATTATTATCAATCCTTGTTATTATCCATGAGCTCCTGAGTGTAAGAGCCGACACAGATTGCATCGGCAGTTCGTCAGGTTACACTAAACCCTTTTCAAGGTCTAAAGAAATATAGGTCACATTATTGAGGTCAACAGGCATCATCCTCGACCTCCATATACGATGATGGTATCCATGATATGACCCCATGCCTCGATACACCCTGGAGAGGCTTACTTGTAACTTGTTATGGTGTTCAGGAATTCTACTTTGGTAGGGGAGACTTATGGAATAGCCTGCTAATGGGTCATGGTTAACGATTCGCAAGTGCTTTCAGCCAAATTCCTGATTGGCAAGTATTTCATTGAGCCAGAAAGACAAAGGTAGAGTACCTGCGCATCTCTATATGTATATGATACGAAATGCGTTTTATTGAAACTGCACAATTTGTTGTTAACCAAAATTAGAAGATGAAAAAAGAGTCTCCTTGCTCAAATGCGGTCCAGAAGGTATAAAGTTATGTCGACAACGCGGGAAAAATTCTTGTTATGGACTAGCAAATACCCTGCAGCAATCATATGATTAATTCGTTGCTCTCTCTTTCTCGCTTGAGGGAGACTTAAAATAGTATTTCTTTAAAATATATTTTCTTCTGAGATATTGAGCATTCCTTATGTTGTGCTTTATACTCCAATATTTTTATCTTACAAGAAATTCCTTTATGTTAAGGATCCTCTTTATACTTGAATTTCATGCAGCGAAACTGAAGGTTACCATTTATACTTTATACTTTTACTAATAAGTATCTATGAAAAATAATCGGCATTTGTATTAATAGAAACGATTCAATGATAATTATTCACATTAAATATAACGTGTTCGTCGTTAATCTTCCTTTTATATCTGATTATAGACTTTGTCCAGCTTTTTGTACAAAAAAAAAATTCTTCGTGATTCTTGATAGTTTGGGCCAGGGGGCATACGTAAGACAAAGATTCAAGAAAATTGATGAATTTTAAACGACGAGAAAAATGTGGAATATTGGGAAAAAGGTGTGGCAGGCGACAAAGTCGGGATACTAAAACTATTATGGAAAGAACGCTGTACAATCAAATAATACTTTATAGACACCAATAATTTAAGCCCTCCTGAACCGTTTCTTCCTCATTTTCCATTGGGCCAGCAAGGAAGATTCTTTTTTATCATAAGAGTCGATATTCGACACCTGCCAAATAGAAGTCGCCAGAAGGCGTTCCAGTTTTCAAAATACGTCCAATATGGCGAATCTAAATTGCATGCCATTTTACATAAACAAATTCAACGTCATTTTAGCAGTCGCATATGCTTTCACGTGATTCCAATGCTCACTCTAACCTTTACGTAACACTAGGTTAAACTGAATTCCCAACGCTCGAAAAAGTTAGTTGTTACCAAGGATTACAGTATAGAGTAAATAAATTCTGCAGTTACGCATAAAACAAATTCCATTGTGTGTGTAACAATGCCGCTGTGTAACAATATGGCGGTCATATAGCATATCAAGCAATTAACACTAAACAATTAGTAACAAGAGTAATTATTAGAGCGAAGCAGAGATTTGCAAGTCAATGACGATTCTGACTGCTTTGTAGATAGAAGTGAATGCCTCCAATGAAATATTTAAACATACAGCCAGAAGCACACAGAAGCTTCGCCTGTGGGATTATATAAAATATTTCATCCTTCCCGTCCAGCCTCCACCAAGTCACACGTACGAGTTACTACTCCTAGTAAAGATACCTTCGTACGTGTCATACATGAAATAATAATTGCGTAATATATTCTCTTTCGTGTAGATCGTGACATTCAGTCATGCTTGCGCAGCTGCATCTTTTTTCTTCTACTACCCAGAAGCCCTCATCGCTCTCGCCATAATAACATTAGACGGGTAGCCGGCAGATTTTGATCGTTCTATTACAGCGCTCGCTAGAGGCACTGCCATCGCAAGACCTTTGACGCTCTTGCAATATTCAAACTAGTAACGAACCCGTACCACACGAGAAGGGTCCATTATCTTTCGGTTTCTAGTTAACGATAGGGTAGCTCAATGCTCCCTCATATATTCCGCACGTAATAATTACTTTCACGTTCACACACGTTATCTGCTGTATTGCACGGTGACACTCGACGACCGCGTAATTGTCAATCCTCGAGGTGAAGGTCAAGAAATTCTTTGACGGCTGTAAAACACATCGCGATAACGGACAAGGATGAAGTTTTAAGGCGTTTTGGCTCGACAATAGAGAAGTTCTGTCCTGACATGTTTAAATTAAATGAACTTTGGGCTAAATGTTACACTTTCCAAGTATGGACTAATTAGTTTGCCAGAGCTTCCAAGCTTCATGAATGTATTATCAAGGTGGTTTATGACCTTAGAAATATGTCAATTTGAATCATTGATGTAATTGCGGAATTGTTGGTTGTGCTTTTTCTCTGCTTTTCTTTGCGAAGCACGCGGTGATGCACAAAGGAACTAAGTGAGGCTTGCGAGGATATATCTGTTATTATCGTTAAAGGAACTTTTGAAAATCTTTGCTCAAAGGACTTTCCTTATCATATTTGCCTTCTCTTATACGTATTGCGTGACTTGAATTCTGGTCGAAAAATGATATATATATATATATATATATTTTTACGCTCGTTTGTCCTTTTTGTTAAAAGCAGCATCAAAGAGTATTGGACCAATCATAAGGTCGTATTCTCAACATCGAGATTACACCCGCATAATTGATTATTTATTAGCAATGTTCTTTGAGAATGAAAACTGAGAGACCAGCGTAGGCAATACAACTTGGTAGATGTATATGTATGTACATTATTCATTTCCTTGATTTCTTGGGTCGCATTAATAGAGTTATTGAATATAGAAATCAATGGAATATTCCTGTAGTTGTTAACGTGTGATAATTCATCCTTAATTTCTATAAGCAACGTCTAAGCTTATGACAAGACCAGAAACTGACTCGTACATCAAGAAATTGTCCAGAGGGCTAAGGTTTTCAAGAATACGTTTTTCTTTACAGTAAAACACACTGTGATACTTCTACAAAGCTTCTTCTTGATAATGGTGATTGTACTGGACAGGTAAGTACCTACTCGTATGCTATGTAAACCGAGGACGTAGCGACGACAAGATTCTTCTTGTGCCTCTAGTGGAATTTTCCCCGGGTTAACTTGTATGATACTAGAATATCAAATTAAATGCAACAATAAAGCAAGGGATTTGTAATTCATTGAAAGATACTAATATCCAACGTGAGTACCATTACGTAATAGAGTGCTGAAAGCAGATTCAGACATGAGACATCGAGTTCAACTGCATTCCTCAATTCTGTATTGAAGAATGTCAACGCAAAATTAATGAGAAGCTTGTAAATGACTATCGATTCCTGTAACACACTTTATTACCTAACCTTACTTTAACTTTTTATACCAACTAGCAAAATTACAGAACGAGTGATGGAAGTAGCTACTCTGTGGTTCTGGATGAATTGCTCTGCAAATTGGGATTAAGATAGATACTAGAAAGAGGACCAAGGACGATCCTTGGTCCATGGCCTAACCGTCGTTACGAATAAGTATCTATCTTGCCAGGTCAGCTAACCAATGACTGCTGAATCTTTTATACAAATTATTCCACAGCTTTTCGTCTTTAACCAATTACTTTGATTTTACCAGACGCCCTAGGGTAACGACCTGGCTCGTGGTAAGCAATTAGTCAGGACAAACACTGAGTAGACGTAATGGTCTCGTTTCAAGGTCGTATTTAACAATTAAGAATAATTCGATAATAGATTCCCATCTTCACGGACCAAAACTCCACAACTTCTATTATCTTTTCAAAATTTGGTTAATCCTCCACCTCCGTAAAACGTCTTCTCACAATGCCGATATTTTCCGGGAATTAGTCATATAACGCAAGTTCGTTCTCGTATATTCCATTTTTATCTTTCGTCCTTCACTTTCTTCCCATTTTCTATGAAGAACATCGTCTGCTATGAGCAAGATTATTAATGTAGGTACTACAACTTTCTGTGATTGCTCGTTAAACTTTTTCAACTGTTGCGAAGCACAAGTATTATACTGACCAGAATCTCCCAAAAAGTTACGAATTAAGCTATACACATTGATGGTATACCGAGTTATTAATATCAATAACAAAAATAACGTGGAAGGATACGAAAGTTTTTCTTTTTTTTGCATCCTAATATCTTTTAAACTTTTATAATAAATTTAACATTCTGTCTGATGCGTTAAATTAATCGTTATTTGGGTATATACGTAAGAATAGTATACATGCCATATGTTTACTATACATACCAATGGCAGTTGGAGTCTACCGTTGAGGTTGCAGACTTCGCATATGAGATGCGGAGGTCAAGGTTATCTACATAGATTAGCTAGATATATACATATACACGCGCACGAACATATGTATACATTAACTGCATAGAATATATGTATATGTGTGTTTGTGTGTGTGTACGTTCTATGCGCACGCGACTTGCGCGTTAGTGTCACGATGCAGACTGATTCCTCAAGGTAGGCGAACTACTACTACTACTACTAGTCAATATACGAGTTAGTACGTTTAATATGAAACAACACGATTCAAGTTTCTGAAAAATCAGATTAAAAAACATTAATTCAAAGGCAAAATCAATAATGACTATAAAGCATCTTCTGTTTACGAGAACGAAACTTTAATAGAATTTCTTACAATTTCTAGTACAGTCACTTTGTACCCGAATAATCATCACCTGTAGCAAATGTGCATAGTTATTTTGATTAGTAAAAATTTCCCAATTGTCCGACTGATAAAGTAACTCTATGTATTTCCCTGTTTTATTTTAAGTGTAATCACCGCAGAGATTAGACAACGGACTATTTTGGTATCAATTCTGTCACTCGTATCAGCACAACCCGTAAAAGATGTTGGCAAACCTGATACGTCGTATTTTCGTACATTCTAGATGAAAAGTATGCTAATAGCCGTAGGGATAACGTCAATAAAACGTAAGACTCTTGTATTTTCTACCCGTTTGCGCTTCATTCTAGATAGCCACTATATACAGTCCAATCTGATTATAAGCCACTCGTTGGGGCTGTAGGAAAAATATTTCTTAGCATTACGGCTTCTCCACCAATGCGAGTATAATGGTAATTTGTGGGAGTACTCATATTATAAGCCTTGAGAGGACTCTCTACTGTCTCTTAGTGTACACGTGTTTGAGCTTCTTATATATACTTTTAACTAAAGTTTCATTTGACACTTACAACAAGATGTGCGTCCCAAAACTTGAAAGTGCTTTGTAGTGGGAAATTTCCGCGCTCGGTGAAAAGAAAACACAGAGAGGAAGGTGCTTATAACAGAGAGACTAGTGATAACCAAGTTGGATTGTAATTGGATATATTAATGTAGAAATATATACACAGCTGAAGGATCGACTGTAGTAGTACTGCTTCTATTATATGACTGCCAATATGGCGGGCGATAATTGCATGCCTGCAGAGTAATAAGATCATTTTTATTTTAACGTGATTTGATGCTCAAATACTGTAACACCCGGTCGATTCTACAGCCGAGTAATGATCGCTAATAGAAATTGATTTTCAATACCCCGTAAATGAATCTTCTCACATCAGTGCATTAGTTAGTTCATTAAATTAGCTATATTCAATTAGTCAAGCTATTCGCATCGACGCGAGTTTTGGATCAACGGCTTCTGCAGTATTTACATACTGAATATATAATATACCTACCGTATTGAAGACTGTTGTACGATACGATGCTGGACTATTTGTTATGTTAGTAAATTGACGTGATTGAATAATATATCAATAAGTTTTCTTTATGTTCACCTATTATATTGTCCATGTGTTGCGTGAAAGAATACTTTCTCCACGGCAGAGAATTGAGTATGATATTTTGTGCTTTTTTTTCTAGATTCTACGAGATTTCGTTACCCATTTTCCCCGATGGAACAGTTGACCAAAGAAAGCTCCGGAAAAGCCAGATGCTGCCTGTAAATATTACACCTGACGACATAGCATAATGGCAATTCTTTTTTTCTATTGATATTGGCATTGAGGTTACATATTACCCACTGGCGAACGAAGCTTTCATCTGTTCTGCCAATGACGCAGGCACATTACGCGTATGTTTATTTAATCACATTCCACTGGCTCACACAGAATAAATCTAGTAGCTATTAGAGATATTAAACTCTCTGGATTAACTTTTAATCCAGCTGTACCATTTTTAAATGACAGAAGAACTTTTCTCTTGCGATGCCAGAGAATTGCCATTATTGTCGGCAAACTTGAAAGAGATAAGATTCCCTTAAATTTACGCCAAGAGACATATCGCGGAGGAAACTGTACGGTTCATGGGAAACGACGACTATTTCAGGTACGGAGCCAGTGATACGAGTTAAATGATAAGAAACTTCATTTTCAGTGTAAAATATTCAGGCGACGGGATAAGAGCAGAAGTGACACATGTCTTAAGTATAATTAAATTTACACGTCAAAATTAACAATCGTTTTCAAATTCCTTTCAACAGCTTTCAGTCTCGCGTAGAAGGTCCTTGTATTAAGTTTAAAGGGTAGAAGCTTGCTATTAGATACACAGTATCTACAATCTACTAATTTTCGTTATCGCGGAGTAAACAAAGTCACGTTTAAACGTAATTACCATTTAAATAAAGTCTTTGCAAAAAAATAAGGCAAAACCAAGTCAGGTATAGCAATAAGAGAATGGTACATATGCGTAACCAAGATAGTAACACGCGTAACATTCTCGCCTGGTATCTGTTTTCTTTTAATTTTCTCACACGGTATTTCTTGAAAATGCATACCTTGCAATTCCAATTTAAATTTGAAGCCTTTTCATACAATAAATTAATTTGCTATTTACATATATAGATATAGCCTTAAATAATGAATCTGCAATTAGTTTCAGCATGGAAATGGCAATCGATTCGATCCATATCCAATCAAATATTCGTCACTGATACAGACTGTCGCTTTGACTAGTTCACGAATCATTTCCTTAATAAAATGACTGATATATCGATGCGTTGAGTATGGATAATATACACATTGTATATAGCTATGAGATTAGTTATTAGTGCATACGCAATCATACAAGAAAGATTCGATAAACGTCGAATCATCCTGAAGAAATTGATTTCGATTCGATAAAACATAATTGAAATATGTCAATCACCGTGTCATTACGCAGAATGGATAGGAAAATTAAATGTCAATTACATACAGGTGCATAATGATAGTTATCTTATTTGGTGATTGTAACGCTGTGACTGCGCAAAAGAGTCACACATAGAAATGTAGCTCTATTATAATCCTGTTGAAGAGGCCATTTGGAAATTTTCCAAGAATTTTAGATTTTTCAGAGTAAGATGGACAGTGTGAAGTTTTAGCTTGTTACAAATGCAATAAATACTTTACGAATTGACACATGTTGATAGCATCCTGTAAATTCGGTGTGAATTCTTAAAACAATTATATTTTGAAAGATCGCATTTATATATTGTATATAGTGTCTACCCTTAAGACTGAGTTGCAAGTTACGATAAGAGGCAATCGATTTAAGTTCAATGTTACATGTGTCCGAACGCCCCTGCCTGCCAGGGAACCAGTCACTGTGTAATTATGGATGCCAATACCCTTCGGCCTAGATTAACATTACATGTGTTCCCTGAGTCGGTACCTACTACGAGTGGTAGTTTAACTAGAACGCGATAATAATAATTAGAACTGTTAATAGATCAATCGCTCATTTGAAAATGTCAGTTGAGGGTCTGAAGGTTTTTTTAAAAATATAGGTACAGCGCGGGCATATAATGTATATATAATGTTAGCAGGGAATTGTTTTCTATCACGATTTTTTTTATCGTGTCACTAAAGTGGAAGGTTACATAAATATTAATTTAGGGTTCGGACGAATACTTATGAGCGACACAGGAGAAATTAATGAACAGCCATCTGCCAAAGCTTTGTCGCTGTAAGGGTTGGCTTTTGAAAACAGGGTGCGACTAAGTATTATTTTTATTTGACATGTGAGACGACGTAGAAGAGAATTTTTACACGGGTTGAGAGCTAAATCTTTTTTTTTTCTTTCTGAGATAACCTTTTTTTCAAAGATGTCTCTTTGGCGTGGACCATTGTAAAAGGTTGAATTTTGTTCTTTTGTGTCTATTTATTTCCATCCGAACACGCATAATGCAGACGTAGATATTCTACTAGCTTCAGGACACACTTGGACACTCTATACAATATCCATTGACTGTCCTAAAGAGAGCGATTTACCTTGTCTCTTTAAAACTTAATTATAATAAGCTTGATAAATGTTGTAAGAAGTTTCAAACGATCTACGAGTTCCGACAAATATCGTTGACTGGATATAAAATAAAGTTCCACGGCGGCAAATTTCAGTGATCCAAAATTTCAGGCGAATGTACAAAAAGAATCGTTGAAGTTCATGAAAATATATCAGTCTGCTTTGATTTAAAAAAAAGTATCAGATTATTCAGCGACTTTTAACATGCCTGAAAACTCTCTTTAAAATCATTAGTATATCCTTTAAAGGAGGAGCATTTACTTTATTTCAACAAATCGTTGTGATCCATTTTCATGTGAAAGAAGCTTCATTTATTCAATAAGCAGTGTCATTAATAATTTACACGTGATCTTTTTAATTTAATTCTATATCTTTGCCAAGATAACTATAGTTCGTTAAGTAAAACACGTTCTTTTAGACCCGTATCATTTGATATATTATTCGTCTTTCACCATCGCGTTACGTGCCAAGTAGATAACATGGCGAATTTCCATTACAGTATAGGTACATACATACACGCGTGTAATGCAGTGCTTCTTTTGAATAAAATATTTTCTCAAGCACGTGCGCAAGTCCAGCACACGGAATCAGTGGGAGGTCACGCCGAGTACAACGATGAAAGTATTTAATTCGCGGTTAGCCAGTACTACAGATACAAATTCAAAGCTTCCACCAGCACAAGGAGTAATTGGTTAAATTGACTTTATTTGATAATTACACAAAGATGCCATATCATGGAAAAAGAAGCTTTAAAAAATTACGTGCTATCGGTAAGTACAAATACCAACGATCAAATAATAATCGTTCGATATAACACGGTGTCATCGATTAAAAGGGTAAAAATTTTAGTAATGCAGTTATCGCTTTGTTTGCAACAATAAGAGAATAGATTTCTGTACACGGAGAAAAACATAAAAGGCGATTACAACTCACCAATGTGAATGATGCACTAATACACTAAAGCCGTTTCAGGTTAGAGTCGAATCACTTTCAGAGTTCAATCCTCGCGTGAAGTTCTCAACCGTCAAAAAGTTTCTTTAAGTATCTCCTTTCTACATCACTCATATGCGTTTCAATTTTCTCATGTCACAAATATCCTGCCATACTCGTGTCGCCGGTATCTCGGTGTACCGATTACGTAACGTTTAGCACGTTCTCGAGACTCGTAAATTGGCGCGAAAGGGATGCGAAATGTGTAGCATGCTACGGGATGCCGCGTGCCAACTAAAGCGGCGTTCTCCTGACCCTTACTGGCATCCCGATGCTTAGCCCCCTCTACACGAAGTCGTGTGCGAATTTAAATCCACGTGCTGCGCAATCGTACACGGCGAAGCGGGAAAAGCGAGCGCGACTGCGGATGCAACGCGATCGATCCGTGAGAATACTCCACAAGGGAGTGGAAGTGGAAGTGGAACATGGAACCAGGGGAATCGGTATTGGACTGAAAGAGAGAGAGAGAGAGAGAGAGAGAGGGGCAGTGCCCGATATACTAGAAGTGAGAGAGTGAAGAGAAGGGAATCCAAGAGAGATAAAATGAGACAGAGAGTAATGAAATGGACAAGAAGCAAAGGAAAAGAGAGAGAAGGAGACACGGCACCCGTATACATTTTGGGGAGTTCACGGTTACCAAGGTTAGAGATCTCATGCGCGATAGGTCGTATTGGAAACGCAGACCAAGTTAAATTCTAAGCCTCGGTCAATGCTGTCTGATCAAGTCACTGGCATTGCCACTTATACGGAGTTAGTCATTTGAAACGTATAAGCTCTACATACCTCCCCCCCCCCCCCCATCAATTTGATATCTTGGTCTACAGAAAAGAACTTCAAGTGGTGCGTTCAAGCTGACAAGCTTGGTACATGAATGTCATTATACTTCGTAGTCCGAATTAATTCACATTCCAAAAAAGAGGGGGGGGGGGATGCATATTTCTTTGTACAAAGCAAATTAATACGGGATGTTGCGATCTAGAGAAAGAGAAGAAGAACGTGAAAAGTTTCCAGTACTAGATTTTTCTTCTGTTTTTAATTTCTTTTTTCCTTTTTCGTCTCTAACATCTGAACGCACCGCTGTTTCTTTCACGTCTGTTTTCCCTTTCTCGAGTAACGGCATTACGTCAACCTTGAACGAGTTTCTAGCCTCAGAGTCGACATTCCAAGTAATCTCATCCTCGAGAACTACGGAATATGTTTTAGGAAGTATATTAGATAGCATTAGGTATAGGTCGATGTAAAACCCGCATGTCACATGACCGACTCGTCAAGGTCAGGAATTTAAACTCTTATACCTGGCTCTATCGGTCGATCCTACAGAAACGTTAATGGAACAAAGAGTAAATTTTGGAAATAAAAAAAAACTATACACTAAGCATTAAACGGAAGAAGCAGCGTCGATTTAATCCTAATACGACGAAGCATGTGAATGCGTATCTTTAAATATTTTTGCACCTTTTTTCAAAGAACATGCGAAATTGATTTTTTCTCAATGCGTGATATGATCCTCTTATCCTCAATGGTCATGATGAATGAACTCTCGTTGTACAGTTTTGTCCCGGTTACGCAAACATTGACGTCAAACGTCCTCTTGCATGTAAAACGATAGCCTAGTATTGAGCGGGGGTTCCCTCTACGGTGTTTCGTCCAATGCCTTTTTCTTCATTAAAGTTCCATATGTTATCGATAGCCATACTCGAGCTGTATAATCAATGACTTTTTTAGTAAAGATATATATTATTTTGGAAATCTCTTATCCAAGTGCTTTCCATATTTCTTCAATGCAGATTTTAGTAATTGTGATTACGTCATAGAGAATTTTATTATTCAATAGTAACACTACGCACATTGAATATACCGCATATATTAAATGTACTTTGTGAAATTCTGTGATATCCTCAGTTTAGAAGAGCTTTTAATATAAAAAATAATAATGCTACTTTAGAGACTGAAATTCAAGTTGTTGACCGATTTTCATATTTACGATAAATGTCAAGGTCTCACAGCAATCAGGTTGTCTCGTATATTGGATGATATGTATGTTCGATTCTTTCTTAGTGTATTTTTTACCATCCGTGATGTTTACGTCCATGTCGATATCACTCGAGTGCCAGTGCGAAATTATGGGACGAGTGAAAGATGTGAAGTTTAATAACGTGCTGATGCTTTTATATATGATACGTGGAAAACCAAAACTTTTAATTTGATATGGTATGATGAAAAATTCGTTAGAGAAAAAAAATTAACTTTGAAATAAGTTCTCGTACATTATCAGAATGAATTGTAAAATTATTTTTCATATTTTCGAGGAATTTCGCTTTATTCATATTTTATATTGACCATTCTTTCAACGCTATATTAAATTACGATTACAAACGCTACACGCATTCCTGTTTTTCCTTTTAAGGGAAATAATACCCGAAATATGAATATTATCAAGGTGAAAAACCAAGAGAAAATAGAGGAACCTACAATAAGATTATTTTATTAATTAGATTTTTTTTCATGATATGACTCAATTCTCACGTTCGAAATTAATCATTTTTAGCTTCATCATCGTCCGAGACGTCTTCATCAATTGAATTATCCGAAACATATTCATCAACTTCATTATCATTAGTGTCATTCGTATCTTCATCTGGATGACTCGAATTTGCTGTTTTTCCCTTTTTTCCGTCATTGCTTTGTGAGTTAGAATTTCTTTTCGAGTCGTCATCCTCATCGCCACTATAAACTTCATAGTCGTCCGGATCTTCAGGATCTTCATTTCTTTTAGCAACTGGTGTCTTTTTCGATTTGGACGAAGCTTCAGGAGATTTGCCTCGACTTAAATGAAGTAAAATTATTTTTTTTTAACAAAACAAAATTTCTCACATACAATTAGAATTTTACGCGATACAAAGGTGCTCGCTAATACCTATCCTCGTGGCTTCTTGATCGTCCTCGGTGTACTTTTCTTTTTCTTGAAGAGCGACTTCTCGTTCTCGATCGGCGTCTCTTGCTACGTCTTTTGCGTCTTCCTGCATCTTGAATTTCGCCTTTAGCCAAATACTGTGAGGAGTGTTCGCGCTTTTGACGCGAGAGTGATCGTTCGTTGGCGTTCATGCCGTCCCTGCAATCTTTGACGTTCGTCAGAGCTGAAGAAACTCGAAGTACACGGCAATTTGAATCCACGGGTATCAAACAGCCTGAGCGAATTCCAAAGGCTAAGGCGTCCCGTATATATTTATTCGTGAACTTACTGCCTTCCTGATGTTTCCTGGAACGTTTCTCATCTATCGATGTGAAATGAGTTTAGCTTTAGATATGTGTATGATTAAAGTGAAAGCTGTGAAGGTTCCAACGGAGTATACTCGAAATACGTGATTCAATTTTCGAGAAAGTTTGAAAAGTCTTTGATTCCACTGTATTTTTATGGATAATAAAAAATGAAATTGTTATATAAATTTTACATGAATTAACAACGTATTGAAAATAATTCTAAAGGATTAAAGTATCGAAATTCAAAGAAATTCTGAATGTTTTGAAAGGGGAAGTGTGACGCTGTTTAAAATTTCGAATTACCAGAGGCCATTCTGATTCGATTGTCCGCATCAGAAGTGCTGCTTTGAGGGCTCACTTCGTCAAGAGACCCGTTTGAATTATTCGTGTCTGAAAAATCCAATGGTACAATACATTTTTCTTACGATTCGATAAATCTCGGTGGCTTTGCGTCACCTAGGTACTTGTAGACGAGATCGGTAATCTTGCTCTCACGATGCTGAGATTTGGCGGAATGGGGAACGTCAGATTTACGGCCAGATTCCTTCGCGTCTTTTTCATACACGTCGTTGATACCGTTTTGATTTCGAGGTGCACATTCTGAAGCTTTTTTGGTATGACTCATTTTTTTTTATACAACCGTTTCAAAGACTGAAATATTGCTACATTTGCCGCTTCGGCAAATGGACGAGTAAATTTATAACTTTAAGGTGCGGATCGTGATGCGTGATTTTACCTACGATTTGCCGGATAAATGTGACAAAAGCAAGAGGTCTTACTGTTTTGAAATTGACTGTTAGAAAAGAAGCACATCGGGAACATGAAGTCTGTCGGATGATATCTTGGACCTGAGAAAAAGGCGATTGGACGTGATTCAAAACTGGAAACTGACCAAGCTGTCCGTGACAGCTGAGTGGATAAGCTATCCTCGTGGAAAGTTCCATTTTGTCTTTGATATGAAAGAAATCTCAGATATAAATGGGATTGGGTGTGAAAGAGAGAATTTCCTATGATTTCATGCACTATGTTATAATAACGTTGCTCTATAAAATAACGTTAGAATTTTTATTTCTTATATTAATAATTTATATAATTTAACCAAAAAAAAATCAAGTGTAATTATATTTTTTTATTCTATTCATTTTCATCAGCTATAGTTGTCAAGTCATCCTCACCAGTTAGTCTCTCTGTGGGCATCGTTACGACGTTTTTCATATGCTTTTTATATTCTTCCTTTTCCTGTAACAGACGTATACTGTAATTTCAAATTACTTTGACATTTTTCGGAAAAGAAATATGTTATACATTGGCGATATGTTTTTTTGCATTACGCTTTTTTCTTTCAATATACGTAGCCGATCTGTTCGACGTTTCAGTCGAATTTTTTGAACTTGACGCAACCTTTCGATTGTTATCAATCTCTCCCATTTTTTTCGTTACAATAGCCTTATCCTCCCTTTTACGTCGTTGATTAAATGTAAACCATGGTGAAATTCCACGACGAAGCGATTTTCGATCGAGACTGTTACAGTTTGCATCGCCCCTTCGCAATTTCCTGCGTTGGCTTCTACTACTTTCGTCATCCTTTCCATGCGCGGATTGGAAATTTGACAGAGCTGGTGACACGTATAAGAATTTCATCAGTGTCATCGTAACCAGAGATACAATAATCGTAAACTATCTAAATCGACCTGTGACACACTTTACTAAGAATCGTCTATAATTTTTCTACTGAGGTATTAAATAAAAATTGTATTACCTGTTCCAACCCTAGTTTTGATATAATTGTTGGTAACTTGAATGAACGACGGACGCTTGTTTAACCTTGTTATTATATCCGATATCCAAGACAAACTTTTAGGTACAATTGTGTTTCTGTTCCTCGGAGAAACGTGGGTATCAATTGTCAGTGGTCTCGATGCGTTTTTGGCGTTAATATTTCTTTGCAATTTTTTGGCATATTTATGTCTGGTTTTGAGAGCAGTGCCAGAATAATTGCGAGATATTCCATTTTTGCACTTTTGAGGTTCTTTATGCATCAGCCGATCCCTTCGTAGTAATCCAGCGCGGCGAATTCTGTAGCGATTACAATGAAATCTTCTTTGTTCAGCATTGATAATAGCGATATTACCTAAAAATCCATATACCACTTCAGCCACGTTAAGAGATTTCTTTGATTGTATACGATGCAAGACATCTTGACGTTTTCGAAAACGAATCTTATTGCAGGATGAATTTCCTCGGTAATCACTATCCAGACCAGAACAATTTGATTTTCTAGAACGTGTCATTATCCGATATTGTTTTTTTTTAGTGAACAACGTATTTTTTGGTAATTTTCGAAAATATAAATTTTATGTCAGTGAAGAAGTCATGTTCGATTTCACCTGCGTGTTTATTCACAAAATATAATATCTAACAATGTTTTCTGAACTTTGCCACGATCAGAGCTGACATCTTTTTCTCCTTTCTTTTGATCTTCTTCTCGCTAAAAAAAAAACATCATGACGTAAGACGTTTTGGTATTGTCTGAAAAGGAATCTGGACCTCTCGTTACCATGCGAGTAGAATGTAAATGAAAACCGTAAATAACAAGATTTTGACAGAGATTGTTTCCCAAATCGAAGTTTAGCACACATTCTGCAAAGTTAACAATCATTTTGACACAATTTTCGCAATAATTAATTAAAAACAGAAGGAGTAATCCGACCCAAAATTTTTCGCGTTTTTCGAATTCATATTCAAATTATCGGGTCGGTTTTGACTTAATTATCATGAAAGTGGTGTTAAAATGATTTTTAGCCTTGTAAAATGTGCGATGAATTTCGTTTTGGGAAAGAATTTCAGTAAAAATCCTGTTATTTGTGATTTTCGTTGACATTTTACTCGTATGGTAAATAAGGGCTCTAGGGTCTGCTTAACCTTACTCTTTGCAGTTAGTAACAAAGTTCTAAGTTTGTCACTTCGTATTGATAGATCTTCAAAATGCTAGAACAAAATCAAAACTTTCGAATTATTCTTATCATTCCTTTTTTTACAGAATACTAGTAGTAACGATGACCGATAGTACTTTGATTGCACTTTTCGAACTACTCTCCCTCTGGTTATAGAAAAAAAAACTCCAGAAAAATGGTTGCTGACATCACTGAAATCATCGCCACCGATGAACCCTACAAGAAAGCGAAGAAATTCCAGAAATATTATTATAAAAAATTTCTCAGATTTCTTCATTGAATCGAGTAAGTTTTACAGTACGATAAGTTACAAGCAGTCGACGAAACTAATAAAACCTTTACTTCGCTCTCGTAACTATACATACATTACTAACATATTATTTTTCTTGGAATTATCACGAATCAATGCAAAAAGCCAAACACTGCTTACGATGATGAAAGACACTCTCCTGAGAATATCTGACACGCGTAGCCATAGACAACAGAAGACAATGGAAAAAAGGACAAAGGGTACTCGATCCCCATTGAAGTATTCTTTATCTTCCAGAATATTTCCTTTAAGTAGCCCTTTATAATTTCAGACAACGGGAGAAGCTCATCTCCTTCGATGAATATTTCGTTGTTTACAGGATGGCGAATCGCAGCGAGCGTTACGAAGCTTTACGGCGACATTACGGCGGCGATTGATGATGTCCATGGACGAGGGTTACTGCAGATATTATAGGTACTACCAAGGTGAAAACCATCATGTCATTATATCGAGAAAATAACTTAGACAATTATCCTTCGACGTAGTATTTTACTTTTTTTGAAGCGTAGAAAAACCATGTAATTCTCATAGCATATATTTTAATGTTCTTGTCCCTTTACGTTTTAGTAGGAATAACTGCTTGAGATGACATGCAGTAAAGTATATCATTTGAGTATGAAAATTCGCTTTCCCACTTAGCGGCCATATTGTATTTATTCTTGTATAATGCAGTTATTCGACAATCTCTATAGCATTCTCTATAGTGGATACACATATATGTTACATTTTCATGGAACAATTCTATTTAATAAACGGCATTTCGTAATTACGAAGCACGTTGCCATTTTACGTTTTGGCTTTTGCCTCCACGTGATCGGTACGGCACGAGGTAGTATACGTACGACTAATTACAGGGTGTATATAGATATTCTCTATTTTCGGAATGTAGGGTAGCTCTGTTTCGTCACAACGTTATCCTAGGGTAATAATCTCTTGGAATCCGTAAAACTGTAGCTATTTAAATACGAAATACAGTGTGGGTTAGGGCTTTGACAAATTGAACAATATCGAAATCTCCGGTCGTCAAAGAGGATTTCCATAGATTCAAATAGTCAGTTTGAATCTGTAGGATTTCCTTAATCACGTGAACGTCGATAAAATTCGAAACTTTTAATTAAAAAATCAATATCGAGCAAAGCACTTGCTTCGTTCTTACGTTTAACCCTTTTAAGTCTTACGTTTGACTGTACCTTTAATTAATCAGAAAACAATCACAAGAAACTTATAACTATAAATATAGTTTAATGCAGTGAAAACGGCCTGAACAACTTTATGATATTGATCACGTTTAAAATCGAGGCTGTTATCGATCTCCTTTGTACATACCTGACATAAACTCCAGCCTTCAATTTGTGGTACCAGGTAATACAAATAGCGAAAATTTTGAAGTATCACAAGGCAGATATATGATATTACTTGACAATGTTGATCAAGTAGACACATGTAACTTGAACTTGAATAAGATTCGAACAGTAGACTATAACCCACGTAATATGTTCAGTCAACCTTTTGTTAAATTGACAACAGCGACAAAGGATGTCGAAATAAAATATCTGATGAAAAAATTAAAGATTTTAAAGAAAGAAATCAAATGCTTTTCTATTATGGTGAAATAAAATAAAAGTCATTTTTTATCAGACAAATAGTCATTATATTAACGATAAAAATTTCTATATCAAAATGCATGTCGAATTTTGGAATACCTGATTGAACAAGTTAAAGCATACCTATGTGTTTCATTCGTAAGATCTAAAGTCTTTAGATCTTCTACTAACTACTTCTACTGCTTCTACTTTATATATGTATATTAATATACGCAAATACGAGAGCCACGAAAAGTATTTAAGTATACAGTAGAGTTTCTGTCAATTTAATTAATGCGGAAGCATGTAAGCAAAGCAAAATACTAACTACGTACACAGAACGGCCATAGTAAGTCCCTCTCTCTCGCACCCGTTATACCAGTGACAATGCTTAGCTGAACCGCCCTCCTCGGCCTTTACGCAAGCTAGGAGAATGTAAGCTGTGAGATACTCTAATGTTAAAGTTCATTTTTCAAGATCAACATGAAACACGCGTTTATCACAACTCTTATATATCAGAGAGGTAATTTGCCTCCTAATACATTATGAATATGTGCTAATATTGGATCTAGAAGAATTGTTGGTATTCCTGATGATGAAACTTCAAAACTTTTATAAGCATAGAGAGCAAGTCTACATTGATGTATATGGACAATAACGCTTACCGACTTCTGTCATTTCATGTAGACGTTAAGGAAATTCGAATATGTTTCAGGAGCTCTGATAGTCTTGATTTTACGTGCGACTATCATACCTGTATATTTGTGATGTAGTTGATCCGGAACACTTGGATAATTTGACGTGTCTTGCAGCTACGTAATAACAAAGGTAACACGTATTTGCATTTGCGCGTGTGGCAGACGTATACTGTATATTATATATATATATTTTTTACGAAAAGACCTGAGTAATTGCTGATTGCAATATTTGACTCTATTTTTTTTTATTTAAATCGAATTATAACGTATGAATAAAGCGGAATCCTGTGTATATATATATATAGATATATACACACAAGATATACAAATATATATATAACAATGCCATCTAATAATGTTGAATACAAACAGAAACGTAATGACAAGAGAGTGTCACACAAGAGCCATGTCGTTAACCAGTAATTGCAATTACACCGCCCGGTTTGATAATAGGGCAAATGTTGGATATACGTTACAGCGCGCCAATTTGCACTTTGTTATTTGGTTCTCGCACGATTGTATTTCTTGATGAAATGTACGTAACCTCATGAAGATCCTCAAACGTTAAAAATCTATTATTTCGAATTTCGTTTTGTCCTCGATGGGATTAATTATATTTTGCATTCTTTTTCACGTTGTTGCTTATTGAGCGAGAGTTTGAAATTTCGATGACGCGCGGGTATACGTATATACGAATACGTGTACGTTATATATGTACTGTGGGATATTAAATAATTGTTTTGTGTCGTTAGAATGGATCGTGAATATAATGTTTTTTCGAAATTTTTATCTCGACTAAATAGAATATTATGCACAGGGAGAAAGGGGTAGTTTTGGCGCACGAATATCCGCAAGAAACTATTTCTTTGTGGATTTAGGAATATCAAGAAACTAGATACGGCGGAGTCTTGCGCCAAATTAGAAATTCTCTGGACACGAAGTATTCTTAACTAAAGAATCCGAAAGCTATTGTTAAAGTTTCTAGTATATTTTATCGGATACCAAGTTATTCCGTTGGCACGTGTATATGCCACTTTCGAAATAATGTTTATCAAGCAAATATAAATTCGTCGGAAATAGTTATTTTTATTTTCTCTGCTCTTTTTCAGTAGCATTCTGTCAAGCCTCAAAAGTATAGATAAACAATAAAAGATGATATCAAAATAAGAAAAAAGATGCCCTCAACGTTCGAAGAAAGTTCTCGAACTTCAACGTTATTTATTTAACGAGCAAGTACTCAGTGGCTCTCTCTTTGATTCTGTTAAAAATCATTGGCTTAGCGCCGTATCTATCCTGACTTACTCGATCTTCTACATTCAGTATTTGCAATTTCATTGACACAAAAAGAAATCTTTTCTAAGCTCTGCTCTTCTTAGAACGTTCGTTTAGTACAACAGCTATGACCACGAACACGTAGACTTCCTGCTTATAGTATAAATGGCATTGTAAAACGTTTTAGGCACTCGAAATGGCGAAAATATTTTTTTATTTTCCGAACGGAAGTTAAAAGAAAAATAATATTATGCCCATTCGATGCGCAATCAAAAAATAATCAATGGTTCTTAGATCAGATTTTCGAAATTGCGCACCGTTTCGTTGCAAATCGCAAACGTGCATCTTCGCTGATACACCCTGTATATATATATATAAATGCGTGAAATGTCTCATGGCACTGAAGTTAAAAATTCAGACTGGTTCAAGATCTTACCTTTTCCGGTGAACGAAGAAGAAAATGAAGTAAGCAGAAAAGCTTGATTAAGCGATAGGCGGAAATTGTATTGTGAATGCTGCTTACTGCTTACTTTTTTCACTGAAAGCTTTCATGACTCTTTGTAACATTTATAATCTTATTTTCATTATATACACATTCTTTATAGGATCGTGGCAAATATTTTCCTGATCATCCTCTATTTCGAATAATCTTACAATTGGCTACTGTTTTTAGTTTAAAGCTCTTCAAATTGTTTGACCTTAACTTATACTCTTGGAGCCATTGGACTACTTCGACATTTCAAATCGGCTAAAAACGTAGTATTCTGGGAGCTGGTTTACTTTAATGGAACTTTTATTTCGTGAAACATGAAAAAAAAAAGGGAGAAATCGACCTTGCCTGTCTGTCAGGGGTGCCAGAGCTGTTACTGCCATTCCTATGGGCATGCTTGAATTACGTATGAAATTGCGCCAATGTCCCTTGCTGTCACCCTTCAGATTCATAAAAGATCTAGTATTATCGAATATTGTGTTCAACAATGTTGTAACGAGATTTTTTTTATAACGAAGAGAATTTGAGAAAAGTGTCATCTTAGAATCTGCATTAAAGTTCTAAATCAAAAGCTGTAAAAATCATTAAAAAATCCGTCTGTCCTCAAAAGTATAATATTTACGTAAAAGGATTCTCGATAAGACACGGGGAATTATAATAATAAAAAACGAGCAGCAGTGGCGTACCAGCAAACAGTGATATTCACGAAATATAAATTAAATTTCACAAACACATAAAAAATAAGGTTCAACATTTCCTGGAAAAGTAGCAACAACACATCGGCGATATGCGGAAATGGAACAATCACGAAAGTTCGTTATTAAAAATTTATATGAAATTTCAAAGTTCGCGCAAAGCCCGAAAAATTTATTTCACTGTAATATTCATGTTCTGTACACAGAAGCAAGAGTAACGAGAAGTTATACTTACATACAGTTACGGGTGTCGGAAGCGTACATTCTTCGCACAATAAAATAGCAGCTGGTTTAGACGATGGATAAAGAAGCAAAGGGAATCAGATTCTAGAGTTATTTGAAAGTTTTTTATTTAACTATACTATACCGGTTTCATGTGGTTTCCTTAAAACAAGCAACAATGCATAAACCAGGCGTTGCTGCGACTGCAAGTCTAAAAGCATGCCGTGCGTACATATTTACTCGAGTCCTTCTCTCGCTTCACGTGTCATCCCATAATATAATATTATTGCGCGTACTGAAGTCTCGTGCTTACACACTGGCATCGTACACTGGCGTGGTAAAACTTTGTGCAAAAGACAGTGTCGCAGCCGGCAACTGTCGGGCTCTGAATAATCTGTAGAAATTGTATACGTAACATCTGGGTCGAACGTGCAATGATTATTGAAATATTTAGCACGCACATAATACAAATTTTAATGTTTCTTTTTTATTTTGTTTTAAAACCAGGTTTACCCCGACCATGTATTATACTTATCAAAGACTAGCAGATAGCTTTAAAACTTGTAACCTGAACTTGGTAATTCTGCGAACTTGCAAAGTTACAGGGAATACAATGGTTAATGAAGCACAAAACTTGGTATAATAAAGGGTTAAGAGTTATGGATCTTTACGGAGTTTAGAATAAAGTGATCTTTCTGTACAGCTGTTACCATGGCAGGTGTACGAATATGAACTCTTTGTCATTCAAGATGTAGACGTAGTGCGTGAAGTGATTAATTGAGATAACCAATGATTAACAGTCAAGTAGATTTACGTGGCTTAACCATGAAGCTGACTATAATAGTATCATGGCCGGATAGCAAAGCTCATTAGAGAAGCCTCCCTTTTGTACTTCCTAGCCTTGAAATTCAAACTGTATCGGAAGTTAGAATTAAATTATTGTAGTCACGTGTAGCAAAGTTTCCCGGATATTGGAGATGTGCTTTGGAGAACAGATACTCCACGTCAACGAAAACGTGACGTTGCAATTAACGAATAAATTCCAGCACGGAAATTGAAGCCTAATTCATTCTATTCTGCATGATAATTAAAACTTAAATAAAATATACATCATAATCAGCTTAATAACATTTTATGAAAATATAAAAGAAACAAAATTCTGAATGCAAAACTTTTTAGCACGGATGCAAAAATCCAGTTTTTAAATAATGATACACGATATGGGTATATACGTAGCTAATAGAAATTTACATAAGTAACCCTACCTTGACATCCTATACGTTCCTCATTATTAGTAATATAGGTCACACTCACCTATCACAGTTCCATGCAAACTGGAGCAGCTATTGTCTATTAAATCTACGTGACAGGATCCCGAAATGAATTTAGCGTAGAGGCGTATCGCGCTCTGCCCCATGAAAAGGATGTCGAATTGCGTACCCTCTAACCCTTTCAAATTCCGGTATAGAAGTTACGGGCCACTTTCATTTAATCTTATGACTAATGGCTTCCCCTTAAACTAAAAGGAATCTCGCGAATTTGAGTATTCAAAGATATGCTAAAAAACAGCTATCTAAAATATATACATTAGTTTATATAGAATCTTCGTCATTGTTAACTTTTTTTTATGATAAAGTTTAATAATGGATACAGCGCCAGGATATCTTCTCTTATATTCAAGATACAGCATCCGACGGAGATATATTTTACGTTAGGGTACGTTAAGGGATCAGGTTTCAGGACTTTTAAGGGCTTAGAGGCTTTTGGATTCCCTCAATGGTGACAATAACTTCGAAATCGTAAAGCTGCGTTTTATGATGACGACTGATACAGGAGAGCTACGATAGAGCTATTGGATTGAAACATCGGAAGCACGTTGTCGTATTTACTATGATTACAGTAGGGACTGACATAAAGTTTAACGTTAATCAATAACTTTTATGTTCGCTAACTTGAGATAACTGCCTTTATGCAGTGTCTACAAAGAATTGTCATTCGAGAAAAATATATGAAATATATTTTCACTTTATTGAAAATAATTGGAAAGAATAAGGATTCTATAGAATCATGGCATAGAATTTGCATGAAAATAAGAATACTGTCAATCGATGTTGTAACGGTACGGATATGTCGAGAAATATTCATAACAGTAGTCGTAACTACTGGATAACAAGGAATATTACACAGCAGAATGTTTCGTAACATTTATTTCTTTTCCGATTAAAAAAAGTAATGTTAGACGTTTCCTGTATCTGTGCCACGATCTACGATTTGTTAAATGGATAAAAGGTAATGTGTAAGAATCTGAAAGTTTTGGGAGTTTTTTAAATTTATCGCGGAAACGTGCTATTAGCTATATGGAATCTTTGAAACGATAAAATTGCACTTGGCGTCTTTCCATGTACCTGCAATTCATTGCTATTACGTTACTTACCGGGATTGCCATATTTTTCTTCAAAACACAAGTACAACACAATGAAATATATTGATCTTGCTATTATTTTTCATATAACGAAACACCATATTGAAGGTTATACATTTTTCGAAATAAATATCCCTAATGCAGCTTCAATATACTGCCTGTATGTAGTAACATACATATATAGTTGAAACGCTTCATGATGAGAATTGCATAACTTTGAAAATCTTAAGTTTCCTACGGCGTAAAACATTGTTCTGATTTATTTTCCTAAAACGATATAAATTCTTTACGAAAACCACGATATTCGACAATAGAAACTGTAATTCTTGGAAGAACGGACATTCGACAAATGCATTGATTCGTGGAAGGACAACTGAACCAAGAATCTCGTTTGGTGAATTTTTATTATTTGTCTTAAGCAATATACTTGGATACGTATCCCCGCGATTCCATGCGGATTGTTACTGCAATGTCTTGGTTTATCGATAAACGTTTTATCATTGCACGTGGAAAACTCACGTGTAAGTGGGTATATTGTAAGGGGATACACAAAAAAGTAAAAGAAAGAATGCTACTCGGTATGAATGCTGCAGATAACGTTTTGAATATATTAAGTGGATTTCCGTCTTGATGTAAAATAGGTATTCACTGCTCTGCTTAACCCCTTCTCGCCACAGTTCACTCCGGACTAAACCATTGCTTCCAGTTTCCTTATGAAATGAGAGTTATCTCAGAAAATGGTTTTGGATGGGGTTAACTCGATGCTTCTGATAAATCCTTGATGCTACAGTTCCAATTTCCAATTGCCGTCTTCTCTTATAGCACAGAGCTGCTGGTGCCCTACATTTCTAAGCGGGCTGAATCATTCGATAAGAAATAACATTAGCTCTTCGTTTCTTAACGCAATTGCATCGTTTATTACATTGGAGGTGTGAAAATTCATTAATTGCAATACTGCAATTATTTGTATTGCGAAGAATAACAAACAAGGAATATGGTCACCGTGGGAACACAATAAAAATAATATACGTAGAGAATTAATTTTGAAAAATGAACCTCGCATTCAAGTAAATGAACTTTGCGAAATATTAGCTATGCCTAAAATACTGTGACGTAACAGCAGGATTCTGCGAGACTCCACCTCCGTACTAGAGGGTTATCGAAGTAATTCTTGCTGTAACTCACAAGTGGTACTATTCTCAACGACTGATCAATGCGTCAGATCGAGCGGCACCGAACAGACGGGAATGTTTAGTCTATTATCTTCAGTCAACGGTGTCGTGAACACCCATAGATCGAGTTAACGACTGAAATGCTAGCGTTACGAATGTACGGTAATATGGTTCTGAAAATGCATTTATAGGTTATAATTCGACATTAGAGATCATAATAACAATTAATACGCGCATAATTCTGACTCATCCCTTTACATTTACCGACAGCTGTTTTCTACCTTACCGATTGCCAGTTACGCGCAACCCGGGAAACGCACCTTGTAAAAATTGCATCCTAATTACATAAATTCTATGTTGTTATACAGCAGCTGTCTAAAAGTTAGATAAATATTATAAACGTGTTTGATTATTAATTGATAATATCAGCATAATCAGTTAACTACTGGCGGCTTGCATCACCACCATAACCGCTAGCCGCATCTCCATGGCGCTTTTCTCCGCGCAAGTCTGATCAATACTTCATCTCCACCCTGTAGCAGTCTCACTACGGATGCTATACTGAAGCACTAAATATTTCGAGGATTCCATAGCTTTTATATAAATATTTACTATACAGAGTGATGACTTGTGCCCCGTATTTCGAAGATGTGCCATTATGGAATTTTTTCCTTTATCGAGTGTCTGTTTAAAGTTGTTCAAATTTTATGATATATTATCATAGATAAATTAAATGAAATAAGAATAACTGTCCTTATACCCTATATGCCGAAGGTAAGAAAATCTCATTACGATCGATAAGTTATGCTGTACTTCAAATAGAACGATTTTATTGGATTTAATGGTTTAGACGTAAATTTGAAAATACATCCTTAAAGATGAAACGGCAAAACGTGAGAACTCTATCATTGGTAGTGTGCACCTTTACCTATCTCTTAATCGGTGCTGCAGTATTTGACGCTTTGGAATCGGACACGGAGAGAAGACGTTGGGAATTTCTTTCAGGTAATTAAAGTAAATAGCATAAATATAAAATTTACCTATGTCCAGAGAAATTATAAGAGAAAGAGTGAATCAATCTTTATTATTTTTAGAGGTTCGACGTAATATGATGAGAAAATATAATATTACACCGGAGGATTATCGTATGGTAGAGATTGTCATAATTGAAAATAAGCCTCATAAAGCTGGTCCACAATGGAAGTTCGCCGGTGCCTTTTATTTTGCTACTGTCGTACTGGCGATGATCGGTAAATGACAGTAATTAACGTTATACGAGAAATTCTTCGCTGTACCGTTTTTAATAATTGTCAATTTTCAGGTTACGGCCATTCCACACCCGTAACAATAGGTGGAAAAGCATTTTGTATGGCGTACGCCATGGTGGGAATTCCATTGGGTCTGGTCATGTTCCAAAGTATTGGCGAGCGTTTAAATAAATTCGCATCAGTTGTCATTAGACGCGCCAAAAGATATTTAAAATGTCAAAAAACAGAAGCAACCGAGATGAATCTTATGCTGGCGACAGGGATGCTGTCGAGCATAATAATCACAACAGGAGCTGCAGTTTTCTCAAGATACGAAGGCTGGAGTTATTTTGATAGTTTTTATTACTGTTTTGTTACGCTTACCACTATTGGTTTCGGCGATTATGTAGCTCTTCAGGTACAATCAATTACCAATCAAACATATATAAAATCGAAACTTATTATCAATTCGTACCACGGTCAAACGATACAAAGATTTATACTTTTTTTTTCAGAACGACCAAGCTCTGTCGAACAAGCCTGGGTACGTCGCATTGAGTTTGGTCTTCATCCTCTTCGGTCTAGCAGTTGTGGCAGCCAGCATAAATTTACTGGTACTCCGTTTCATGACTATGTAAGTCATATGGAAGTATGGAGAAAAACTGTTTCATTTTCACCTGATAATTATTAATACTCTTCTTATATGTGTCCTTCAGGAATGCCGAAGACGTACGACGTGAGGATAATGAATTGCAACCAGCATCCCATCACGTTTTGACTCTTGACGGGGAAGTTGTGGCGGTGAATGGGAAGCTCTTGGCCGGCCATGTTCCTATGATTCATGATACCGATGATTGCGTCAGCGTATGTTCCTGCACCTGTTTGGGTACTGGAACTACAGAACTCTTGGATTCTTCAGGATATCAGGGATACAGGCCACCGTCGATCACAACTGGTCTTCGCGTGAAACGCGCATCCGTCTGATGGAAGGAGTTTCGTCGTCGCAGTTTACGACGTCGATTATCTCGTGCAGATAGTCGCGAACTACTTGGCATCGATATATAACGTTTTCCAATATAAATGGGATATTTTTACTTTTCAAATTTTTTAACCGTACGTTATAAATCGAATCGATTAATTTTCATACGTCAAGCCTGTTAGTGAATAACAATTTGATTATCAAGGGCGGTATCGGAGAACACTAAATATGACGATATTCAAATATTTTACTAGAAGATAACGAAAATAGAAGACGATCTTTCATGGCCTGATTTTAATTATTCCGTATTGGCACTATTACATGCCTATTAGGTAATGAGGATTAATCTTACAAAGGAATTATTTTGCATAAAAATACGTTTGGCTAAAATAAACGATACTACAGGGTTCTCTGACGTGGATTGACTAGCTTAGGTTTTGTATTTGAAAATCAGAATAGTCAAGTTAATTGGTAATCATATTGGTGTTTTAAGATTTCTACTGAAACTGAGAAATTTTCGTGTGAACGTTTTGAGCGTACGCGAGTGCATCGATGGATTGCATAATTCAAATGACTCATTAATCCATTATAAAAATATACATATATTTATAAGTAAACACAAAAAGACTGATTACGGGAATGTATTGAAAACAAATAGTCATTATTTTTTAAATATAAGATTATGTTTACTGCTACTTATACCAAGGAAATATGTCATTGCTGTATCTTGATAGGTCTTTACCGTTGACAGCAAAAAATACGGTTAATATATATACGCACAAAGTGAAAAACTGAATAATGTACCCCATTATGGATTAGTAATTAAAATATAAATTAGACATTTTCATAGAAAGCATAAAGCGCGTAAAAAGATTATGGAATATTGAATTTTCATAACTAAAACGCAAAAAATGATACAGCTCTCTGAGCGTGCTGACATTGTATAACGCCGTCGTGTATACGTGAATTATACGAAAAATAGTAAAACTATATGTCATTGTACAAAAAAGATGTATTTTTTAATTTTAGGAACTTGTTAATAAAATCGTTTTATGTAATGGATAACTATTTTTTATTGTATAGTGTTATACACCCTGCAAGTTTGTATGGTATTACTGTACTTTTCAATGCAAAAATTACTATGTAGAATAACTGTAAAACTTTTGCCGTAATTCCTCAGTGGTAATCTAATCGTGGATTTATGGTAATTAAACGTAAAACATAATTTCAGTAATCCAAGCAAATTATCGCTGCAAATCGAAGTGTGTAGCGAAGTGTGT
>JARPRG010000332.1:1202019-1218628 GCA_031001745.1 Hartigia nigra | reverse complement strand
TTGAATTTTTGTGTATCTTTGCGAAACTATGACCGATTTCAAAAAACCAAAGACATATTTTTTAGGAAATTTCTTTCCCGTTCGAATGGTAACGGTTTTATCCCGATATAAATATAAATTTCACATTTATCCTATGCTATAGCCAAGATTTCAACGATTAAAATGTGCTATTAAACATTGCAAAATGAGTTCTATAAGGGGTTAAATTTTTCATTTGAAAAAACGTCTGATTTTTGCGCGATACTCGGGGGCCATCAGCTTGGCGCGCGTGGTAGGGCGGTTGGCCCCCGAGTACCTCGCAAAAATACAGCATAGGATAAATGTGAAATTTATATTTCATCGCATTCCTAATGAAAAATGGCGGAGAATGTTAAGGTGCTCTCGCGATGTCTCAAGTTCTTCGTGACGTCATCGTCTCTGAGAAAAACAATTTTGGGGAAATCTGTGTTACCGTTAAGGATGGTTACTCGCAAAAACTGGACCAGATTGGTCAGCGCATTCGGAAGTTATGGCCAATTAAGTATTTTCAATTCAAGGGGGTGCAGCCCCCCCCCAGAGTGATGCTACAGGGGTTCAATGCGGGTGTTTTTTGACTGCCGAAGGTTGCTCTTTCTCGTGCCATAATAAGAAATATGAATTTCCTTCCGGAACTACTAGTTCTCGCACTTTACGAAAACTCCCAAAATGCATGATTTCACTCCAACCCCTCCCCATCGGCCATTTTGTATTCGATCGGGATAAAACCTTTACCATTCGAACGGGAAGGAAATTTCCTAAAAAATATGTCTTTGGTTTTCTGAAATCGGTCATAGTTTCGCAGAGATACACAAAAATTCAAGTGTTCCACTTCAATTGCGCACTACTGTATATAAGATACTGTGGAATTTTGAGACGTCAAGAATTGTGGATAAATTTAGTCAGTGAGTAAGCCACACGGTAAATAACGGATAAAAATATTTAAAAAAAAGAATAAGAACAAACAACTCGTGTAATCGTAACAAGAGGCTCCTATGTTTATACTTTCGATAAGCAGATGTTTTTGGTTCTAAAGAGAGCAGCGGACAGGAGCTAATTAGTTTTAAAGGAAGATACTTTGGGCAAAAACCGCTTTACTCGTCTGTTGATTTTACAGAGCTTTGGAAATGATAGGAACAACGTCATCGCCAAGAATTCTAAATTTAACTCGACCCGAAGAGACGTATCGATCTCTTTCAGTACCAAACAATATCGTTTTGAAAGATCTTCGACATATGGTTAAAATTCTTTACCCGATATATAATCGAATAATTTTAAGACAAATTATCACCTGTACTCCAGTTGTCATTTATTCATCAACAGCTGTACTCACCTGGTATTTTAAGTTTTATATCCTCGTGAAAAAATCGTTTATAATCCGCAAATTTAGTATAGAACAACAAGTATTACATCCGGTGTCCAATAATGTAAACTCGATTGTCTCTATATCTTTTTCTTTTTGCAATAAATCTTTCGCTCGATTTGCGGATCTAGCGCCGCGTTCCGCGCACAAGAGAAGATGGTGAGAAACTGTGCCAAGAACAGAAACGCGCCACGCCAAACTACGGATGGATGTATGGATACACTTACTGTATCTACACCTACCGCGACCTACACCTACACATGTTTAACACACCTAGCACGCGCGTCTCGTGCAGCAGAAAATTCTCTCGCACTTTGTATGTGGTGTGGGTATTTTTAATGGCGTGATCACATACAGGTATATATGTATATATTTAAATGGTCATATAGGTATAGACTATATAATAACGCAGCTACACATTGGTGGGAACGCTACGACGCATTTCACGTAAACACATGGATGCTCATGTGAACGATTTTGGGTATCCCAATGATCTCGCAGTGATTTTTTATTTTGTTGAGATTTTAGGCGCGTGATTAGGTACATTCACTTGACTGTTGTGAGAGGAATTCCAATATTGCTAGTTAAGGTCAAAATTCTCATGTCGTAATCCGGGAATGGTTAAAGAATTTTCTTATGGTTTTGTTTAATAGAGAATTTATTACGAAGCTGACTGGGTTTTAGGTTTGGGACTGGAAGGTTTATCTGATACGTTATTTTTTATTTTGTCAAAGTTTCAGAGATTTGTTCGAACGTTTCGAATGATTTTTATATCTTTATTTATAAAGAAGCAAGAATCTGCTAGGGATTAGATAAAAGAGAGAACTTAAACATTTTAATTAACATTTTGACTGCCACGTTGGTCATATATGACCGGCCACGGTTTCTCCTGTGACGCCACGGCGGTCATTGGTGACCGGAGCCCCCATATGTTTTGAATGATAAATAAAATCCTCTGGCGTCCTAAGCGAAACATGTGATTTCGGCGTGGTAGTCAAAGTGTTAACGTAAGAGATATGATTTTTTTAAGAGACACTTAACTTTTTTGCATTGTTTCTAGCACCATCTGCTGGATAGCTCAAATAGTTCGTTATCGTTATATATTGCCGGTAATGGTGTAACTTACCATACGTCCAAACGTACCATCTCAAGTGACCAACGTACCCATTTGATTCTTATGGTAAAACCACGTTCAGGTGGTAAGTTTGAGTCTAGTGACCCAGAGTATGTCCTAGTAAATTTTCGTTATAAATTCAGGGCCTGTCTGGATGCCAATAACCCATACAGGGCTAGCAAGACCTTCAATGAGATCCCGAATAGCAAAATGAAATTTCCAGTTGGATGTTTATGGTAAGTCTGTAAGAAAAGTAAGGTAATGCCATCTTACATACATATATTGAACAAAAATTGATAATACAAAATATATACTTGAACACTTTCGAGGGTTAAATTTCTAGTTTGATAATGTCAACATGGTAATGCATAGTGTAAACAAATGATTACAACCTCTTTCGATCTGTCAAAACTGAACATGTTCACGTTAAAATTCCCAGTCTGTGTAAAAATCCTACGTTATCAGGATTTTGCTCAATTATCTTGTTCCTTTCGAGTATTTTAGAGGATTTTGGTTGACATCTATATCTTCCAATTTCTAATGGACTTGCTTCTGAGACGGCTAATAGGTGTATCTCTTCACACGGAACTACTGATAACGACACTTCTAAATCTGGTTATTAGCTAATCAACGAACACCGTAAGCAAAGTAGAAAATTAGAAATTAGTTTGTTCCTAGGTGGCGTGCGCAATAGTCACGAATCCTTATAATCTTTCTGAGAATTTAAACAAAATATGGAACCTTCCAGTGGCTAAAGGGAATCCAGATGTGACTGAAGATTTCATATATTGGATTAAATTTCGTTAGTTGGCTGCAGCAAGAAAAAGAATCATTATTGGCTTGTATATAAATGAAAAGTAAATCATCGAGGATCATTTACTTTTTACAGTATTGTCAACAATTACTCGTGTACGCAGCTATACAGCATACATTTACTTTATATTCCTGATCCTCATGTTGGATCCTATTCTCACATGGCGTCGGCCGATTCTATTAATGCCATGGATGATCCTGCAAGTGATCGGAAAAATATTAATGGATTCTCTTGCCATTCTAATTGGTCTTTTATTGTGCTGGGTCGAAAAGTGCTCGTATAAGAATTTATTCGAATTTCTCATAGTCCAAGCAACGTCCTTAAGTTAGTACGCAGTTCCTTCTGATTCTTAAATTATTTATTGATAAGCTTGTTGCACGATTAAAGGATTATTGCCTTTGTTTTATTTTAGTACTGTTAATGCGTAATTGGCTGTCCGTAAAGAAACTGTACGTACGACTCACGCAATATCAACAAATTTTGGCCCGAGCCAGAGCCCAAAGGAATCGGATACACAATTACGAGGAAAGTATATTATCCTTGGATGAAAGGCAGAAAGTCTGCAGCCTTTTGAATATTCATGAACTGAAATTACCCTTGCATTCTTTGGAAAATCAAAAATTGACTAAATCACTGACGACAGTGCTAACTACGGACAGTCAAAATTCTGAAGAAATTGATAAGGCTTCGAGTATTACTTATCCTGACATCGACCTTAGTCCTGCTCAAAAATTTATGAAAATCTTTGGGATCACTGACGAAGATATCATGAACGTAAAAATTAATGGCAATAGGAAAGTTTCCACAGCATCCTCAGATCTGATATCAGCAGGTAATCAGATTCCTGTGAAAGAAGTACAATGTTTGTGTACAACGGAAACATGCTCAGGTGAGGAGAAAAAACATAGTGAGAAATCCAAGAAATTAAAGAAAGAAGAAAGAAGTATTTACTGTGATAAAATTACTTTGAGAAATGATCCTGTTCGCCAGGACTTTTTTGACGATGGCGAATTTCCGAGTAAATGGTCTTCAGAGGAAGATCTTGATGAACAGAAGATCTTACAGAATTTTCTGGAACCGTACGTAAATATGATAGAACAGGAAAATTGTTCAACATTTTATCCTGCAGATGAAAAAGTATCCGAGAAAGTAATCCTGCAGGAAAAGCGGAGCTACATCGAAGAAGGCCAAGGGGCACTTGGTATGGTCACTGAACTTCTTACAGAACCTGAACCAGTAATTTCTGTTGCATTGAATGATAATCAGAATAATTCCACAAAGTGTACAAATTTGAAAAATATAATTCGTCAATTGAGCAATGAGAATTGGGCAATGAAAATTGGGCTCAGAAATCAATTGAGTTCAAGATTCAATGAACAACATTTAATGCTAAGTAATGCCCTTTCAAAGAAAAATATTAAGTCCTGGCTCGAATATCCTGTTGAATGTCAAATTGAAAATTTTAATAAATTACCTCAAAATGGATCCAATAGTGTCTTGAAATATTCCAAAAAATGTAATTACTCACAGACCAGCTGGAAACCTGAGGGTATTTCGAAACACGTTGGAACGGAGAACAGTAAGAGAAAAAAGGATATGCAAATCAATGTAATGGTTTCCAATTCGAAAAAACAGAATCACCAATTCAAAGTTATTCCGATAAAAATTGCAAAAGCTAAAGATCATCAGGAAGTTATTGATGAGAGTATTGATTGGGGTACAGTTACACTGGCTCAAAGTGCTCGTCCCTCAGGATATGAAAGGATGAAATCCAAACTACCAGTTTACCCGAAAAAGGATAAAATGTCCTTTCATAATAATGATACTGAACCTACTATAAGTTCAATCAATAGAAACTCCTCAAAGACGCAGGATCGAAATAGAATTCGAAAAAGGTCGAAAGATCGGGATTCCATGAGATCTTCAAGGATCAGCAGGATTTCTGAATCATTAGAAGAACGGGAAGCCAGGGAAATAAAGGCTCTCAGAGCTTACAATGAAAAAACATTAGTAAAAGATAAGTTAAAAATGGAGAGTAAAAAACGGGATAAGTCTCTAAGGGATATTGGTGTGATAGTCCCTGAAGATTTAAAGGATCCTTCGAATTTTCCGATGAGAAATATTTCCATAAATTATGATCCTTTGGAAAAAGTATATCATCCAAAGTCTCAGGATGTTTTGGTTAAAAAACTCAAGTTATCTGGTAAGGATGCTTCAAGTATCCTTGAATTTTTAGATACGTATAACGTTATGCAATTGAGAGAAGAACTGGAAAAGATCAAGGACTTCGATATTCCGGAACGAAAAGAATGCAATATATTAGAAACAAAGAAAATTAAGAATTCATTATCCTACAACAGTCTGTCTAAGGATTTACAGAGAAAAGTCTCCGAAAGGACTACTACTAGAGAGTATTTTAGTGCAAATATTGAGACTTCGTCCTTTAAAGAGGTAAACTGTCAGGAAAACATGTCCATATCTGTAATAAACGAAAGGACATCACAGGACCATTTAAATTCCCAGAATAAGCGGAACACTATAAAAATAACTGAAAAAAGTGAATCCTTTAAGGAGGTCATTAAAAATATTAATTGGATATTTTTTACAAAAAATCAAATTAAGTCGACTATAGGTCCCATGGAAAATTTGCAAGATAATCATTGGCAAGACCGAAATGAATATGAAATCTTAAAATTTGATGATACGTTGCACTGGTTGATGAGGGTCATGTATTTTACCAATCAGGACGTAACCAGCACTTTAAAGTCCTTGGACTATAATCGAAAGTTTCTTAATGTTGAAATACTAATGAAGGATTTGAAGGAATGGAACTTCGTCGGTGTTCCAAATGAATTTGTCAGTCAGCCTTCTGCAGAAATCGATTTGTCACTTGATGACTCTGCTATTCCTTGCGGATTTAAAATATCCGAGTTAAATATTCTGGAGGAGGAACCCTGTATGAACGCAGGAATTTCGCTTGAGGATTCCTCGGAAATCCAATCTCATACAAAACCAAACATAGAAGACAATTGTTTTAACGTTTTTAACAATTCTATGGATTTTAATGACACAAACAAAATTCGTGACAGCATATACGTTCCGCAGCATTTCTTTCTGTTTGAATCCTTTATCAAAAATGTTACACTTCCAACCAAGAATTTCGAGAAAATTCAAAACTCAGAAAATACAAAATCGCCTTCAAAATTATCCTCCAGTCACTCATACAGTCTCGATTCAAACGTACCATCTAACAGTTCTAATCAAACTATATCATTAGGTAATCAAAGTATGATGGAAGAATTTTCGAGTGACTCTTTCGACAGGCATGGTGCAACAGACACGTGAAAAAATAATAAGAATAAATAAAATTGTCTAATTCTCGTAAAAAATTGTCCTTTTATTTCAAGGAGTCACACATAATTAAATGATTATGTACAAAAAACATAGTATCAATCTAAAAGAAAAGTATCTTAACACGTATCATTGCCATAACTCTGTTCGGATTCAGGCACAACGTAATTAGGATCGCACACAGTGTTCCTAATAGCGTCTTTAATATTAGCTTTGAAGATTCTATAATTAACATTCCTCGAGTCAAGATGGCCATAGAGATACATAGGTAATCTATTAGATAATATCCAAACACTTTGATCATCCTCATGATCGACCTTAATGTCATTAGGGAAGACCAATGAGACATTGCTCTGCCCCACCACCCCTAAATTCTGCGGTATATATTCCTTCCTGGTATCCCAGCACCACACCGAATCCCTGGTAACCATATTAAAGAACATAACACCATCTTTATCAATGGCAGATCCCGAACTGTGTCCAAAGTCTTTAGCACGGGGTCTGCCAATTGGCACAAATTTCTCTGGATTCTCATCAGCAGTCTTTTCATCCCTCAGGACTGAGGTGGACACGGCGAACTCCCGGAAACTGGACATCGGATGGAAAAACAATGTCCGATCGCCATTGATATCAACTGGACTAAGGGCTATTCCGAAAATACCATCTGTCCATTGAAAATGGAGTCCATGAAGTTCGTAACGGGATGAAATAGGATCTGGGAAGAAGAAGTGATGTTGAATCCTGAAGGACGTATCCTTCGAATAATCATACGCGACCAGACCAAATCTCCAGACGTCGGACAGGTAAGCGATGGCGGCGTCGCAGTTGCCATTGCGCACGTCGACTATTATGTTTGAGTAAAGAGAGTCCTGCTTTATCTGCCCCTGTGGGAGAGGGAAACGTCGTAGTAGGGTATCCGTTTTCAGGTCGAATACGAAGACCTCTGGTGGACAAATTTGATGCGGGTCGCTTGTAAGGTTAACTTGACCAGAGTCTAGGACCCAGAGTCGGTCGCATTCATCTACCTGAACGCGGAAGACGGAAGTGAGTCCTTTGCATTGTTCTGAAATAATAAGATACAAATAGAATACAAAAGCTATCTGCTTACTCAACCAGAACCCACGAAAAAATTAATGTTTATTACCTGATTGATGCCATTCCCAAGATGGATATGGTTCAAGCATTGGATTTATACTTCTTGCATTCTTGGACACTGTTGCCAACGTAACGGGTATACCTTCCTTCCACCTGGGTAAGGTCACGAAGACTTTGTCCCGCCATAACTCCAGACCCAGAGGAAGACAGTTTTCAGGTATATACTTCCCCTCGTAAATGGCTCTTCTGCGTGCTTCTTCAGTGCCGAAATCAAAGTCGACCATGTTCCAAGAGAAAACCTGAAAAAACGTAAACATGTTATATAATTAACATTTTTCGTTTATTTAGAATATTTTAACGTCAATACAAATGCACGTAAATACTTACCAATTCCATTGACGGACCAGCATACTCATCCATAAATTGATCGTTATTTGGAGGTGTGTATTTATGACTGGTCTTATATGCCTCATCCCTTAAGTCCACACTACCCCTATTCGCATTGGATATTTGCTGAACCGAATTCGGATTTACAGCATTTGTAAATGAATCCAGATCTCTGCCAGAGATCACATTGTTTTTAGAATTAATATCCGGATACGCCACTTCCTCGTATTCAGTTAGTTTTCGATGTGCCGTAGTTTCCGGTGAGGAGGGATCGCTCGGTGGAAAGTTTCTGGGAACGTCCTGAAATACCGGCATCGTATAACGAACAATGAAACATACATAGATACGTGTATATTTGTACAATAGAATATTAAACTTCAAAAGAACAGGCAAAATAAGAGAAAATATAAAGATATAATACATGAGAAATATTCATACAAGAAAAGAGATACGACTATATATCAAAAGAATTTCTCGTAGATGTAACTAGAATCGTTTTCTGTATTTTATTTCTAATTTATTTTATGTAATCTACCAGAGAATATCCCGTGGGATCGCTTGTAGGCCATGGCGCCTGCAGCTCTCTGGATAATAAGTCAGGACCGGTGTGTGCTACGTATTGTCGCGCTCCACCCAGCAGCAACGTTGACACCAGCCACGGTATAACGTTGGCCATGCCTGTAGATAAAAAGAAAAAAGTACGATGGAATTCGAATTCACGAGGATTTCGTAGCGTCAGCAGCCATTTATGATATCAACTGTTGCGCAATGAGAACACATCATATTCGCCGGCGACCCAGTTTCGATATAACGAATATTAAGTACTGCTCACTCGTTATTGGTCAAGGAAGATTCAATCGAATTACGAAACGACGAACAAAAAAGTATTGAATTAAAAACACAATTTGATAAAATAATAATAATATTCTTTTTATCCAACTCATATGTGACTTTTCGCAATATTATACAATAATTATATTACACTTCTAATACGTATCTTCGTATATGACAGATTATTCTTTTTTTTTAGATATTTTAAAATTTACCCCTGACCTGTCATATCGTCTGGCTCGTTAAACGTCAGAATTTAAAAACAAGTTTTTTATGTAATTTCTTATACGACGTTTAATATCACTGAAACTGTATTTAGTGCGTACTCCATCCACCTATGCACACGCTGTCGTGTGCAGCTTGCGACTACCGTTATGTATCCAAACAGAAGATAATTCACATGAGATGAAACCGTCCCGGAACTTAGAGAATGGGTTACACACTATCCCTACTCAGAATATCTAAAGGAAGAGGCACTAGGACACTCTCGAGTCTTGCTTGGAAACGGGGTCAGTGGCGTATACGTTCCAGGGGGTCCCATGGAGTACACACATACTTTATAAGACGATACTGAAAGAGAAAGGCATCAATATTGTATAGATATATACAGCATCATCTATAGTTTCTTACACACGCATTATTTGACATAAGATATTGCAAAATCCTTGAATAATTTATACACAGTTACTGATTAACAGTTATCACTATTACTGCGTCATCTTAAAATATGCAAATCGAAATCCTCATTTTTCCATGTCCACCACCGGCGATATTCCAAGGTCATGTGAAAGCTTTGAAAAGAATCTTTTTTTTTAAACCAGCTTGAAAAATGGGTTTAATTAATTTTCTGGAAAAACAATTAAAATACTTTTGTATGGCAATGCAGGAGAAAGGCGAGATCTTAAAAGACAGAGTTATGTAACGTATTATTATGTGTTACTTTTTTTTCGATGCATTGGACCAATTGATCTTTACTATAACGTGCGTGTACAGAAACACATATTGCTACAAAGAGTCTTGCATAATTTTTAGGGTTAATAATGAACAGTCCCCATGAAGAAAAATAAATGATGTCGATTGATGGAAAGTTGGCAGAAATCAACGACCAGATCGAATGATTTCGAAGCTCGCCGATTGTCGATCTAATCCTTCCTGCGTCAAGTAAATGTCAATTAGTGATGATTACGCTGCGTCTATGGCAAATAGCAGACGCTTTTGCTTCCCAGTACTAAACGAAGCAAATATATAAGTTGGCGTGTTACGTTCAAACGTTTTGTCATTCCTTTAGCGGGCAGACAAGAGCGCAGACTATCAGGGCATTACGAAATTGGGCTGGTACGCGATCTTTTTTGCTAATCAAACTGTCCACTCTCGATGGATGGATTGGTGGACAGGAAAGTCTGTGTACTTTTCATGATTTTTTATTTAATAGTTTATTACTAAATGGTAGGGAGAAACTCGTTGTAATTTTATGAGCCATAACGGTTACATTCAGCCACCTATAGGCAATATACATGAACACGTATTCTCTATGAATCTACAGGGTGCTTGAAATTATTGGTGCATTGTTTTTTATATAGAGAATAATCTGAATTAAAAAAATGCAGCGAAAAACTTTCTTGTGTGAAAAATTCAAGAAGAAAGAAATAATGAACCTATTAATGGGGGACGTAAGAATTAATATTTTCTAGTTTCATGATGTTTGAGTCTTCATTTTGCGACTGTTCGAGAAAACAGGAGGCTGAGTCGAAGATAGGAGGTTGATACTGAGTATTTTTTTTAAGAATATGAAGGTGCGTATTATTAAGACACTGGTGTTTCGATAAAACAATGTAATATTTCGTAAAGAATCTGAAGGCTAACGGTTTCTTATCATTGTAAGAGGAAATTACTCGAAGTGTTGTTTAACGGGTTTTGATTTATTGATTACACCCTGTATAGGAACTATAAAGTGACAATTTTCGGATTAAACAGAGGATCAATGTTTATTATGCGAATTCAATTACAATTAAAACATCGCGAGGATTCAAGTATATAGCTCTTTTAAATATACCTTAAGCGGCCATAATTCAACACAACCGGTATATACTGGTATCGGGAAATTTCGTCTTCAGTATTATTTTTTTGGCAAGAGAACTTGACCATAAATTTTTGTCAAAAATTCTTTTGCCATCATAAAATTTAAGTGCCTCACCGTAAGAAAATAAAGAATATTTATGATTACACAAGTTTGTTTGTGAAGAATAAATTATACTCACGATTTTGATTTCGAGCATACTGCGACCGTTGTCTCTGTTTTTCCAAAAATTCTCTATGGCACCGATAAAACGAATCGTCACGTAAATGATCTTGAGAGTGAAAGAACGAAATCCCAGATTCTGATCCAGTTTTTGCCCATTTGTAGACCCAGCTGCTGCTGCCCCCGACAACATCGACATCCCCAGAGACGTTTCTTTGTTTTCTCGCCATCACATTTCTCGAAAATAAAAATTCTCTTACATGCGTATCCTTCAAGATCCGCTCGATAAACAAACACGAACACTTGGTACTATCACCCAGTACATTAAACAGACCGTCGAGAAAGTTCAGGGAAATAAGTCGATCGAGCGTAAAAAGTAAATCTGTCCCAGTAACCTGCCCATTTGTATTGGACGAATAATTGTTTTTTATTATTGTACGTCATTCATGCGACAAAAAGAGTTCCAGTTACGTGAATATACTGAAGAATCGCCTCGAATTGTATAACGAAATTTAAATGACATTTCTTTCACATCAAAATAATATTCGATGCGTCGTCATGCTTATTAATAAAAAGAGATGAACAAAGACACGTGAATTAACGTTCGGGTAATATTAAAAAATTATTATTTTTTAAATTATAGTTTTGATTACTGTTAAACTATTGATTAATTAAACACTTTGGACGATCCCGAAAATTTAATGGTCGTCTCGGAAGAATATGCAGATCATCCTAACAGTTAAACAAGTCTAGTCAGTTCACCCGTCAGTAATCATTTCGTCGTTGTCACTGATCATGATTCAATTTAATTGTAATTTCACGTGGATCAATTGCCCGAATTTTATATAAAGTATCCTTATATTGTATATTCGTTTTCGTTATCCTCAATTTTACGTGAATTTAAGGACAATGACACTCGTGATGATCATTATGAGGAGCAGTGGCTACGGACGCGGGAAACTTCAAGGAGGGACTGACTCGTTTCTAACGTAACCTACTGATCACGACTCGTTCAGTAGTAGAGAAAGCATCATCAGAGATTTATCACTAAAACTTTCTTAAGCATTAGCGTAAATTAGCACACCGGATACTCAATGATCATCAATATCATCACCGCAACCATCATCCACCATTTGAGAGAAAATTAGCTCGGGATATAATAATAAATTTCGAAGTGAAAATATGCTTCCAAGAAGCGCAAGAAAAGTCATAATAAAATCAAGCAACTATTATGTAATTCAAAATTATTATTAATGTTTATTACTTACGACTAAAAATGGATTCAATGATTATCATTCTCTCAGGACAACATCGGGTAAAGGATAGAATCAATAAACAGCCGTTTGGAACAAAGATTTTGATAGAATTGAAAATTTTTGAAAATTCACTTTAAAAAGAAATATTTAATTAGTTAATAAGGAAAAATAAAAATGAACAAGTCAAGATTTTGAGTAGTCACTAAAATCGCAAGTAGCAGAGGATCACTGAATGTATTCAGATCATCGACTATTTCTTATATAGTCAGTAGAACAACTATCCACTTATGACATCACAAAAACCTGTTCTAGATTATTTTTCTCTGATGGGAGCAATCTCCAAAATCATCAGTAACAATCACCAATGGAGTCATAGACTCCTTGAGGAACTCCTCGATTCTCTTGAATCCATCATATCATTCATTCTCTTCGCGATACCGAATATCGGTGGTGTAGTAAACCGCACGCCGGAAACAGAATAAACCTGATTATTATTCAAGTAGTTCAAGCGAATCCGGAATAATTAGTTACCGTGCATTTTGTAGAGATAAAAAGTAAAAGGTATTTGCACGGATGTCACGCTTGTCTAAAGAGAACAGAATATTACAGTCGTAAAACTAATATTTGTTACTAGTACACAGTATAGCTATATACTAGTATATCCATACCATTAGTAGAGCGATAGTTTTGAAATTGGAACAAGCATTAAATAATGACTGAATTAGCTCATGACCTTAAAACATCATTTGAATCAAGGATTACCTACTGCTTTATTTAAAAGTAATCATCTTTCAAGTCATTGCATAATTTGTGCGCTAGTGTCACGGAGTTCGCTATCTTACGATTGCGCATGATCTTCGAGAAATCGTCGATGATGGATCGTCCATCGCTTTTGTTTTATTTCATTCTATTTTTTTCTACCATTCCAAATCATTCAAGCAAATCGCGCGTGGGAAGGTGATCGTTGAATAAATGATATATATCAATAGAATCGAATGATTTTCGTTTTTTTTTTGCTATCAGTGAAACATTTCTTCGTTCCTTTATTTATGATTATTATAATTGAATGTTATCAGTCAATGTTCATTAGCTTCATCAACGTCTTGAAAATTCAACTGGTTTTTGAAAATCCTTCGAGAGGATGCCCTCTAGCATCCCAAGGTGGAAGACAATTAGTATCAGCTATCAAATTCTCAACCAATCCTTCCAATATACGGAAATTCACCTCAGTGAAATCCATTGTACCAGCCATTATCTTCTGAAAGCGATTTGACACTATCAAGACTTTTTCTGACCATCTTCCAATTTTTTTCACCTTCATACCGCTCAAAAACTGAAGTCTTTTCTCATCCTGTACTAAAGTGACCTAAATATTCGTGACAGAAAGACAATGATATTAACGATGAAGCATAAATAAAAATTGAATAATTTCACGAAAGAGAAATTATAAAAGCAACTCACAATGTTATCCTGATTGAATTCTCTCTTGTAATTCCAACACGACAGTGACGTATTCGCAGTGGGTCCAAAGAATAGGGCACCGCACGAGGAAAAAGCTTGAGCTGCTGATTGGCTGGGCATTTTATAATTACTCTTATAATAAGTAACAGATCTGCTCCATGAATCTGACAGAGCTTCGGTACTGACGGCAAATTGATTGAATGACGCCAAAGGTTTGAAATACAATAACTTCGGGTGTGATCTATTCTTTTCTGTGAGGTCCATTCCAAGGATTCCATCCTCCAAGAAGAAACTCTCGCCAGCAATGTTAAAGTTTACCGCACTTGAATCAGGTTTGAACACATTGGACTCCAGGCGCCAGATATTTGTACCGTTATATACTATAAGTCCGTAACCTCCAACATCAGCTATATAAACCTAATAAATAAATACAAATTTATATAATATACACAAAAATTAAAAACAACTTTAGATTTCCGTTGCTGTTAGATAATCACATTATAGTTACGACAGTTTCCTCGTATGTCCACTATAGGTGTCACTAGGAGTCCACCGTTGGAAGAAGAGTTTGCAAAATTACTCGGAATTGTAACCCTTTCAATTAAATGATCGTTGTGCAGGTTGAAGACCAACAATTGAGCAGGGCAGACTTGATCCGAATCGACAACACCAGTATCCAACACCCACAGTCTGTTACAGATATCGATCTGAAATGATTCATAATAATTAAAATTTATTTATATTCATGTACTATATTCTATTTATGTAATTATTTTGCAATCGAACACATTTTTACGTACAGTTACTCTAAAGACACCAGTGATGCCACTACAGTCGCGTCTACTAGCCCATGACCAATTAGGATAAGGACGCACAAGTGGACCACCCTCACCATGTTGGTTTGAGACAGTTACTAAACTCGCTGGTACACCTTGTTGCTTGATAATAGTCAAAAACGTTCTACCATCTGCGAAATAAATGTTTCGAGAAAATAATAAAAATTTCCTAATATTGCTATTAGATTTGTATTAAGACAGAGAGGAAAAAGAAAATAAATGTAAATACCTGCCGATTGGTCAGTATCGATAACAATACAGTTGGTGTAATTGTATTCACCCGAATTAATAGCTTCCTGTTTATGTTTTTCATCAGTAAACAAGTAATCGATATACTTCCATTCGTGCACTGCCCTGAGTTTGCTACCATGAGCCACTAATACGAGTGCAAAAATGTATAATAATATCATTCTTAGTTAAGTTACAAAATTGAAAGAATGAAATACAAAATGAGTTTTTCAACTGTGGCAAATATATATAAGACAGTAGTCAGCGTACTAAGCAAGTATATTGCAATGCAGCTGATAAAATATACGATTTACCATGTTATCAGAAGCATACTTACTTATTCATATACAGTGTACACCTGCTATATAAATTTGAACTATATGAATACATATACACATGTCATACGTTTTCTAAGAACATATAATAAATTGTGAATAATGGAGGGGAAAAAATGAAAAATTAACAATAAACGGTTTCGACGAAAATAGCAACGTACTTAAACGCCTTGTTAAATTTTTACTTCTTGTATATTTCCATTTACTTCAATTCTTATCATGAGTAAACGGTAGCGCACGGTAATTGCTGATAGTATTCTTTTCCTTAAGCTTGTACAAGCGGTACAGTCTCATCAATTGAGAGTAATAATAACAAATTGTTTAAATAAGTCCAAGGCATGAAACCGAAATGAAGAAAGTTAAATTCAAGGACGAAAAAAGTGCGTCTAACATTAAAAGAAATAATAATTCTACAATTGTTCACAGCGAAGTAACAAAAGCATAGTTGCCCAGAGGTCGTATTTTGTAGCATTTTGCTGAATATAATTCCATATCACTTTTCCTATGTTAATGTGATATAGCTTATTTTATTTGTTAAAAGATCCTTCTAAAAATAAATAAAACTGAACCCCTATCATAATTTGACCCATGAAAACGTTCACGTTTTTTAGAGTACCGTCTCCTTTCATTAATTTAATAAAAAGTTTGTCATATATGATGGAACATTGATGACGATGAAAAACAATTAAAAGACACATATTGATCAATTAGGAATTATCGAGTAATATTGTGATTTATCTGCTTATCTAACAGTATATTAGGCCACAATTACGTAATGTAATAGGGCATTAATTACATAATATTAAAATAACGATATTGACAATATACAATTTCCGCGTTAATTAACACGTAGAAACAGATATAAAGATACGACGGTGATTACGTTTACACGTCATGGTTGAAACGACGCACTTCGATTATTAATTCAAAAGAAATGACCAGTCAAAAACATGTTGTTTAGAAGAAATTTTTATTATTACATAATACTCCTAATAAACTAGTTTAGACACAGTATATTCAATGTGCCCAATGCTATCAGTACCTATTGACCAAATACGAATTGAATATGTAAATAGATTCTATACGATTCAAATAAAAAAAGTTTGTCCTCGAATTAGTACATAATAAATTTGCATTAAAAAATGTATAAGATATTAATAAAACTTTATCGACGAATAACTTCGATCTAGCAATTGGAGAAACGTTCCATAGGCCATATACCAATGAATACAAAGATTCTTAAACTTTCCATGATTTCTTAAACACTGAAATGTTTAATTCATT
>JARPRG010000332.1:1130678-1201919 GCA_031001745.1 Hartigia nigra | reverse complement strand
CATAGGCCATATACCAATGAATACAAAGATTCTTAAACTTTCCATGATTTCTTAAACACTGAAATGTTTAATTCATTCTGACATACTGCATTGTATTTTTTTTTTCATTATTTGATAAATTTTGTACCTGGCCACTAAAGATATGCGACGGTTATGTATAATGTTATAGTTATTCTAGATTTTTATTATTATTACTATTATTTTCAAATGCACTGTCTTTATTACATACCAGAACGCCAATCAGCTGCCAGCACAAAAAGTTTCCAGGAAGCAAGAAATAAACAGGCACGATTTTAATAGCGGATGTTAGAGTCACGATATAGATATACACGTTTCCAATCATTGCACTTCAAGGTGTGCAAATTGTCTTGAGATATTAAATTTATTTAACTTAAAACACACGTAAAATACGTACGTCAACAAACTACCCGTTAGAACGAAATTCGGTAGCAATTTTTATTCAATTTATTATATTATCTATACAACTTTTTTCGGTGTTATATTGCATCTACATCTTTTACGCGTGCACTAATTATATAAGATGAGCACTGGCTATTGAGCGAGCATAAAAATGTCAATTGATGTTTGATTCTTTATTATTGTTATCGTCACATTTGTTCGTCATTCTCATTAGATACATTACGAGAGCATTATTAATAATATGGTTAAATAATCTATTTAGGGATAAATAATAAATATATAATAATTTCCTAGTCCACGTACATTCATATATATCGTGGATATGTATATATAGTTTCTGACAAACTAGAAATTTGTTCTCGAGGAATTGCCAATTCGACGGGTGTCAAGAAATTGCCAATCTCCATGAATTTCGTCAAAACCGGCAAGAAAGCAAATTCCTATCTCGGCCATGTTACGTCACCGTCCGAGAGTCACACTTCTGTCGCACGCTAGCATATCTAAAGATATCCGTTGTTCTCGATTCTTAAATTATAGGGAATTGCAATACAATAACCAGGAAATATGATAATTTAAGAAGAGTATTTGAAGACGAGTCCCAGATGGCACCTCGATGAAAAAAAAAAAAAGATAAAAATTTATATAATAATTACGATCAATAATTTCACTTAATGGCATTCGTATCCTGGTTATATGGAGATGTGCTTAAGTCCTAAAAATTTGATTGTGCTATTTTTCCATCTCTTATTGATCCCCAAGGTCACGCAAGTGGACGTACGTTTTTCATGCATGCACATCTTCATCCACATGATTACATCTCATCCGTGATCAATATAGAAGGTGTAGCGGGCGGGTCTGATCCTGCAGAAGGGATGATGGAGGCCCGTATTTGTTTCCTTATTTTCTTATTTTCTCCCATCATTACTGTCCCATTACCACGATATACATGAAGAGTACGGAATACACCGGTGATTTTGATTTTCGATTTTAGATTTTGAGTTTTTGATTTTTTCATTTTCAAATATCAAAATACAATTAATTGTGACACCGTGGTATTCCGGTTTTTATTTTTGATTAAAGTTTGATCAACTCCTCAGGGACTCACGTCCTTTTGCTATTTAGTTTCTACTTAGTAAATAAGATCGGCCCGTACCCTTCTGTGCTTGGACGTTGAGCGATATTGTTGAAGCCAAGGCTGCTAGTGTCGCATTTGGTACCGCGTACCAGTTCGTCTACGTACGCAGCTTGAATTCGAAAATTCGTTTCATTTGGTGTCAATGAACCGCTCATGAATTTTTGAAATGATACCGTCAACACCCATAATTCCTGACGGCCATTCCTCGCTGTGATTATCTGTAATAGAACAGCTTGGCCATTACTGAAATCATTCGAAGATCATCGAAAACTTTGATATCTCATAAATGAAATTTATTATATACCTTTAGTCCTGATGGGAATTGCAACGTGTCTGCATTCACCGCAATCTTCTCGATGTTATTGCCACCGTACGAATAATAACGACTATTCCAACAGCCAATAGCAAGATCCGACAATAAACCAAAGAATAGGACACCATTTCGATCCATAGCTTCAGCAGCTGACTGAGAAGATCGTTCTTTGTCGAAAACTTGAAAGGATCTTGGAGAAGCATCGAGATCGTCATTGAACATTGTATAATTTCTATAAAAAAAAAAGCATGATCCATGGATCATCGTTATTCTACAGAATAAATTTTAATAATAATTAATTAATCAGCTATAATAATTTTAAAAAATTACCTAATTACTGAAGTGGGTACCCATGATTCCACGCGACTGGCCAACGAATGGAAATACAGAATTCTGTCATGATTATATTTGTAGGGACTCAGAGCAAGTCCCAGGATACCGTCCATTAGGTCAAAACTTTCGTTTCTAATATTGAAAGTCCCATATTGTGGATAAGGGTAGAATAAATTATTATGAATCCTCCAAGATTGATTATTGTACATATCATATACGATAAGAGCGAATCCTGTGACATCAGCGATATACGCAAACGTATCTCTACAAAAGCCCTCAGGATCTCTAACGTCAACGACAACACTGACGTATAGGGAATCGTCCTTGAATTGATCTCTGGGGAATTTGTATCGCGTTAACAATTTGTTTGACGTCAATGAAAATGCCAAAATTTGTGGACGACACACTTGACGATCGCCCAATTTTCCTGTATCAAGAATCCAAATTCTGCTGCACGCATCAACCTGTTCGAAGATAAAAAAGAGAAAAAGGAAAACAAGAAATATTCCAGTATACTCATCATATGGTAGTTTTGTTCTAACTTTCATTAATTGCAAACAAAATTAAATTATGTATATAACGTTACCTGAATTCTATAAACGCTGGTTATGCCGTCACAGTTACCTAATCGATTCCAGCTCCAATTTGGATATGGTGCTATTATTGGATTTCCATCTCGAGTCTCGTTGTGAGTAATATATCCAATCGTTACGGGAACGCCATCTTGAAAACGTGGTATCGAAACGAACACCATAGGGCCTCGTTTACCTAAAACTATTGATGTACGTAGAAGGTCAACTTGTTTCTGTTTTCTAGTTTAATTATGTAACATTGATAGTATGACAACACTCAGCGTAGCCTTGGTAGTTTACTACGAAAGTATACGTGCATGATTAATGTTTTAGTTTTTATGTAACTCACCCCCGTAAAAGACGTCCGCATCTATGGGCAAGGGAGCACCTGGTATAAATTCACCTCTGCGAATAGCAGATTCTCTGGCATTTTCACTTGGAAATGCAAATTCGAGAACTTTCCATGAAAATACTCCGCGCAGATTGTTTTGCTGATTTGACTGACAATTTATTGGTCCTAACAATGTGTAAAGTAATACTGCTAAAAACGTGCGCTTGACAGCACTTGAGTAGGATGCCACTTTGGAAAGTCTGGAAGATGAATATTAAACATTTATTGGAACGTATGTTGATCTTCATTCTCATTGTTATAACATTACTTTCATATACTTCTAGGTGCTATTTGTTTAAACAACGATTTAAAATTAAAATGAATAAAGCTACTGGGTTCTTTTATTTTAACGTACTCCGTATATATAATACATTTCAGGGGGCCATTCTTTTAAGAATTCCAATGTAATTGAGTCACCCGACATTTTATTAGTGCATCGACCATATGCTGTTACTAATATTAGCACAAATGGCATTGGGATAATATCAGGCGAAACGAAACAAAGCAAACACAGACAAGAACGCATCTTGTTTCGGCTAGTGACAAGTAAGGTTTTATTAACCTGTTGCCAAGCCATATATAATTATTATACACGGAATCGTTTAAGACACAGATAAACGTGGAAAGGGAAAATAAGAGGAATATAAAAAAGTCTGATGAGTGACGAAGAAAAGGAGATAAATATTTTGCAAATATGCACAAGTGATGGTATGCCTCATCTTCGTGCATTGTTATTCGACTCGATGTTAAGAAGGTAAATAACACTTGCACATCACAATTATTATATAATGAAAATCTAAGGACTACTATGCAAAAATTGTTTGTCCTTCAATATACGTATAATGTATGCAATACCGTTTTAATAAATAATATTGTCATATAAAATGAACGTATAACAATGTTTACACTGATGCTTATTATATCCGTAATAGTTGTTTGTTCATATTATATAGCTGCGCATTCTATATAAAAAGTGTATGGTAATTGCGCAATAACCGTTTAATCCAAGAATCGTCCCATCCCATGTGGTGCGCTATGACACGTCAAATATTGTGGCCAAAGAAGAGCAGAAAAATTAGAAAGGTTTCAGAGCGACAAGGAAAACAGGAAAGAAAGAAGAAATAGAAAGAAAGTTCGCAAGCTTCTGTGTTCTGCAATTTTACGCAACGCGTTCCCGCTAGGCAGCTCATCATTTGTATCTTATACACATTACATGTGGCGTGTTACTATCTACACGCAATTACTTCCGTAGAAAAAGTTCAACAATTATGCGAATCCACATCTGGTAACGGTCTCATAGATTAATTAGTAGTTAAATCAACTGATGCTAAAATCTGAATACCAAATTATTGTGAAAGACACTGGCGTAAGGCGAAGAAGATTTATACAAAAATGTCGAATCTTTTACGTCATAATTACAGATCTTCACATCGCTGATAAGTTTAAGTATCGCAGATTTATGGAATTGGATAACTAACTAATGTCCATGACTTTACCTGTAAAGAATGTTTTTTGCCGTCATTGTATACAAAAATTTTTTAAATCCTTAAGTATGCTGTTTTTCGAAATTCCAAGCAATTGGTGGTTAGAGTTTCACTTTGGTAATCCTCCCGTAGTGTATTACAATCTGATAACATCAAGGAATGTAGTACACTTTGATTCTTCTTGTTGATCTTTTTTCAAATTGACTTTTTATCTATTCCTCCTCATTACAATAACGAACACTTTCACCGCACTAAATAATCAAAGCGTTCCTATCCTGTGTAGTTCGTAAACCTCGTCCCGTCACGGTTTGCTTCTCAATCCGTCGCGACGACGAGAGTCGTCAATGCCGTTTTCTAATTATTATCACTGGCCCCGGCACGGATATTCCGGTGATGCCGATCTGACCACTCGGACGGTCAACGGTCGACTGTGATTTCCACAGACATCGGGCGAAACCGCTTCTAATGTCGGCACTGCTTCAACACGAACATTCGGTCATTGGACATTTTTTCTATAAAAGTCTGTACTTCTTATTTACTTCCTCTTTACTGACGATATTGACTATCGATATATGCAATAGTACTCGTTAACTATTCATTAATCGTTCCGACGATTTTCCATTACATCACAATGACCATACTGGATTCATCTGCTTCAGACTTCATTAAAGATTTTGTAATCGCTCTGCTCGAAATTTAGGAATTGTTTTCAGTCTGCCTAAGTACTATTACTTGTTACTTCCAAAGGGGCACCTTAGAAATGTATTTTTTCATTATATCATACTGATTATGGTATACGTTTTATTTTTGTAATTGTAGCCACCACTGTGTGCATATCTTATCTGAAAAAAGTAGACTGCCATATTATGCATTATGAAGCATAGCAGACCTTCCTTCCAAATATTGTCTCTGTCTCTGATCATTACGTTTCCCATTCTTTGATACGGATTTGTTTATTGGACATTTGCGTTTTACTTATGGTGTCCTTTATGTATTCCGGATAACGTGAACGTTTCGGAGAAAATAGATTAAGATATTATTGGCGTACGTGACTATATGGTTCTAGGAAAATACGTGGATTCTATATATCTTAGCCCTATTATTATTATAGTTATTATGCTGCATAGGTCAACGGAGTTATAAGGTCGAGAAGTTCACACGTGATTTAACTTGACTGCTTGAGATGCACGTGACTTTGAATGATGCAGCAGACGTTATGACTTTTGTAGTTTCTTTTTGGGAATCACAACGGTTATTGCTCAATTTTATTTCAGACGTTATTCAAATGAGTTTATTTTACCGCTTAGTAACTTTATGTACACGTATACGTGGGTAGAATGTTTATTATCGCTTGCATATCTTATACGTGGCCATGTGGTTTTATAAAGTAACGGTTACTGCATCGTGACTAACTAAGAAGTGAAATCAATAATTATAATTTACAATCATGTTATAATTCTGGTATAATTGTGTTATCAATTTTCTTAAATTAGTATATTAGGTCTATGCTATAATCTATTAGTTATGAATTGATAAATATATACGGGTTATAACGTGTCAGCTGGTCATGAATCGTTAACGCATAAATTGTTACGTGCAACCTGATATTACATTACGTTATATTCATTTGAGTAGCATTTTATAGTTTCAATTAATACAAAATTGTATAAAGCAGATAGCGTTGCTATTTGGAACGAATTCAAATAAACAATAAAGTCATCGAATTTCGTTGAAAAAAATCAAACGAGGTTAATTAGAATCTTTTTCTAGGTCATTCCCTTGTTGCGCGATCAATGGATGTTTACTAGCCGAAGTATTGGAGGACCCAGAGTCAATCATTCGAGCGAATATCCTAAAACATTTTAATCTTTGGTTTCTCATAGTATTTATTCAATTGTTCCTGACAAACGTCAACGATTATGACTACTGAGTCATGGCTAAGGTTACCATTTTCGATCTTCTCAAGGTCAATTTCCGGTTGACATTAATGACACCATTTTCAACGGAAATTCCCAATTTACAAACCATCGCCGCCTAAGTACATGCTCTCCTCTTCTACTTAAATGTACGGCTGGTAATCTTAGCACAGGCGCATTTCACTCTGGTGTAATTGTTATGCTTATTGTGTCTGATCTGCAATGTGTTGTGCAACACGATATATTTCAACATTGAAATATAGTATGAGAAAAATACATTATACAGTGATTTGTTCGAATTACTAAACATGTCCTGTTCTAGAATTCATACATTACAACTCATATAGTCGAAAGTAGCTGTTTCATATTTGTTCAGCATATATTGATTCATGGTATAATGGCACTCGATAGAGAATTATAATGAAGGTGAAATATCTTAGTGTGTCGTAAAATTTGCTACGGTCATTCATGGAAATTTTATTTACTCAATAGTTTCTGAGGCCCAATAGTTATTCCCTGTTTTTTTTTTCTCTTCGCCGAACTAGGCTACTATACATCATTGTAGTAAGCTGCAGTAACGAAGTGGCCCTGGAATTCGATATGGATGATCGTATAGCATTGCGAATTAACTATTTAGCATGTACAAACTTTGAACGCTGTGTACCTTGACAGTGGAATGTCACTCTTCATTGTTGATGAATTGCACATAGAGAATGATTTGCTGTAATTCCACACGTGTTTGAGTAATTACTCGCTCATGGAAATATGATATTAATCTATCATTAAAACTGTACTATGAGATTGAACAGTAATCGTTTGCTTTACGATTTTTCATTCAATTTAAAATACTTAACGTGCCTCTGATAAAATAATGAATTAAAGATTGGGATGAAATGAATTTTTTATCGTTGATAAACACGAATATATGTACAACACATAGTTACGGAAATTTATTTCAAAAATACGAACTGTACAATAAAAAATTACAAAGATGACAAAGTTATCGACTATTTCTATAGGCATCCGAAATGTATTGCAGAACCTTAATGGTCTAACCTGAGTATCCATATCTCAAAAGATATGAATAAACAGGCTATGTCGACGGTCTGTTCAAATGTTACTTAAATGAAAAGAATTAAATATTTCAAAACAAAGAATTCTACCAGTCCAAGAACACACGTGGAATCTTTAATGACAGATGATAAAGAAGACAAAGAGATGCTGAAAATAAAACTAAAAATGATCATAGGACCACCAAACTACAGTAGGACCTCATTTATCCGTGGTCACGTGGGGAGAGCGTACCTCGAATAAGTAAGACCTCGGATAATACAGAAGTTAATCACGAAAAACCTAATATATTAAAATGTATAAACATTCGAACTTTGCGATCGCGCATTTTTCTTTGGTGCTGCATTAATAACTCGCAGCATGAGAACGAAACAAGCTTGTCCATCTTTATGCCTGTAAGAAACAATTCAAGAACGACTTCGCACGTAGGCATAACTGCTGCATTCATTTTATCTGAATTCTTCCGTATTATCCGTACATACATCTCAGTTAATACGGAGTGTACGGATGAACCGGGTGTCTCGGATATTGCGGTTCCTCGGTTAATGGAAGGCCGGATAAAAGAGATTCTACTGTAGCTGCATGTCCTGCAAATTTATTTGTCTCATTAAGAAACATAGTCAGAAGTATTATACGTATTTAGCTTTTATACGCATGTAACTTTTATACTGAAACACACTGTACTTATATACATACATGGAATTCGCCGAGGACAGCGAAAAAAAAAGGAAATAAAAATCCATATACAAGTATTCGTCCACACACGAGCATATATATATATATATACCAATGTGTCTTGCGTAAACGATGAAATTTTGGGGCTACGCATATAACGTGCTACAGGTCCTTTCAGTCCAAAAACCCCGACGTCGCGTCTGTATCTATACCAAGTTGTCGCTTAACTTAATTTCAGTTTTTTTCAATTCAGCCATTTTTTGTTACTAGTTCATCCACTACAGGTATAGCGTATTGTTGTAATAATGATGACGAGCGTCAAATTGACGATACAGCAGTCCAATAGGTGTCGGTGTGCTCACATCGGGACGAATTCGCATGATTCGCAGATTTATCTCACGAGGATCTACTTCGCGCTTGAAGAACTTCTGGAATCTTGAAGAAAGAGCCCATACATTACCGTTATCTCTTTCTACCCATCGTACCTCGGCGGTGAACTGCAACTCTTCGGGACTGTAGGCGACAATTCTAGAATATAGGATAAGTCACTGTTAATATAATTCGCGTTAAATGACAGGAGCAAAAATTAATTGAATACGCGAATGAATATTGATCATTATATAAAGCCATCATTCATTACTCGTGACTTCAAAGGCAATTAATTTATCATTGTATAAAAATCATGGGGAAAGTTGTATTGCATTTTAACATCTTATCAGTAACGATGCTTACCTAATATACATGTTCTGTATCAATCTTTTTTTATAATTTATGTATATGTAGCAGTTTATCATTTTGCTTCTGCGATCAACACATTACTTTTTTTTTTTCTATGATCCTACAGTCTAACGTTTCATTATATGGAACGGTATCTTCATTATTATAGCAATTTTGCCATTTACTTTCTGCAATTGACTTTAAATTACCTATATTACGTACGGTATCAGCCATTTTATGCGTTCGTTTTAACATATAATATAGCTGCACAGTATATGTTAATAGGTAATTTTACTATTTCATATATATATAGTTAATGCAATTAATGTATTAATTACATTTTATTTATTTCGTATATTCATGTTTCCTCATTTCTCTGCATTCTTACCTCTGTTTATTGGTCTGAGGATGCCAAGCTGCTATAGCTGTTTCCGTAAGCGGTGCGAATAGAATAGTATCGTCTCGCGGATCGACTGAAAGCCCCACACCCTGACTGGACTTCCGGCCGACCAAAGTCACCGGAAGTTGTTCTCCGAAAGGTGGTGGGCCTGCTTGAAGAGCTGAAGTGGGCACGCTGAACAGTTGGTCGGTAGCCAAAGGTTGATAGTACAAAACTCCGAGTCTTGGTGAGAAAGCGAGACCGACGATACCATCGAACAGTTCGAAGGTATCACCACCAATCTATGCAATAAATAATTCAGAAATAAGTATATTAATTAGCCAGTCGTCTTTTTTTGCATTAATTAATCAATTAAATCTCTTGCCTGATATGTTGAATAATCGGGATTTGGCAACATAGATGCATGACCTACTCTCCAGCTCTTGTCGGTGGCGCCATCGTAAACGACAATGCCTAATTATTAATAAAAATTAATTACGTAATTGAGTTCATCTTTAATTATTCCTTCTTTCCCAGGTAAATACCGACCTGGTGAAGCAGTATCCGATATGTACACAAAGACATCGTCACAGCTAGTGGCGGAGGTGTCGTCAATAACCAAATTAGTCATAAGACTATTAAGTCTGACAACCTAGTAAATAAATAATAATAATGAAATGTAAAAATTATTTAATTACACAGTCATTAATGAAAATTACTTCTATATCCAATATAAAGTACCTCTCGTGGAAAATTAATCTGTCGCACCAGCTGATCGGTTTGTAAATCGAAAACGAGTATTTTCGGTGGGCAGGGTGTTTGGAAGTCGTCAATGGATGTCATGACTCCACTGTCAAGGACCCAAAGTCTATTGCACCGATCTGCCCTTACACGATAGACAGACATAAGACCTGAACAGTTCAGATCACCTCTACCAGCAGGATGCCAGTCCCAGGACGGATATGCCTGTAATTGGGGACTACTTCCTAGTGGGACGTCACGTGGGATGTAACTGAGGGTCGCTGGAACACCTGCACGTAATCTAGGTGTCGCTATGAAGATCCTATGCCAGGCAATCTCGATGCCAGTTGGTACCACATTTTCAGGTCGAAATTGCTCCAGATAAGCCGGGTCGTAGGGTAACGCAAAGTCCAAGAGCGGCCATTGAGCTATCGTCTCCAGGATATCGGCTGATCTTATATTCGTAGACCATAAGGCCACCAGGAACAGGCTCAAGAATATTCTACAGACACATACGGTATGCATTAGCATATTACATACATAGTTTTTAAGGAATGTCGATTAGAAACGATTAGAATCATGTGATTTATTGATACTGAAATATGGTTTATTCACATGGAACAATGACTGCTTGGTCAAGAGTATTGAAATATAAATATCTGTCGAGTAATAAAAATCTTGTGTATGGTGTCTAATAGGAGGATACGTTACTCTCCGGGTGTAATACTCGCTGATTACGGTAATTTTTCATGTATGACTGAAGGTACGGTTTCCATGGTGATAAAACTTGAAATAGCCTGAACGTTTATCGGGAACTACTACTGACTGGCATACCAAATTGGTAAAAGGGAAAAAAAAGCGAGTTTCGAAATGTTTTATAGATCTGCTTCATCGCGCATATATAGCAATATGTATGTAACTTTGAGGATTTTTGATTTGTAAACTTCCTACGTGAATAAAGTGATTTGAATTTCCTTGTACTTTTTTTCTCTTCTTGAATGTGTACAGGAATGCACCGATCGAACAATGATGTTTTCCATCTGTGGCTATCAGCTATGCAATTGTACTTCAATTACAAATTGCATATATGCACTCAGCTGGTAATTTTATCGATATACTACATAAGGCTCATATTATCGATCGTGTCTCTACGTGATATAGTTAATTTTTTAAATAACTTAATAAATTAAAAATAATGATAAATATAAAATTATATGGTTTACAATGCAATTTGATTGTCGTATGATAAAGAAGCTTTCTTTGATCTTTATTGTTTCATAAGAATATCATCAATTACTTCATCGATCGTTTCATTGATCATCATCCTCCTATTGATAAAACGAATGCTCCATGAAATTAGATCAATTATCATGGATCGTTGAGATGTGCAGTACTAAGATCCGTCAATTTCAAAAAATGAATCTAAGAATTTCACTTCGAGTTCAATACAGATAAAGTGAAAAGAATAAATTTGAGGTAATCTAAATGAAGAATTGACGAACCTTGAAATACTTTGAACAATTTTTAGATAGCGTCCGAATATTTGCATTAAAAAGTTTACCTTAAGAAAGTCACGCATGCCGTGTATACTTGCGAAACACTCGATTAAACAAATGAATAGGTAAAGTCACTTTCGTATACACGTACGAATTTTTTATTTAATATTAAGGTCAGTCGTTCATTAATTTTTCTTCCTACATACAACTTAAATCTAAGTCTTTAAAAAAAAACAACCCACCTCATTTCACCGTTCTTTTTCTTAGTGTCTTGAATACAACACAATAAGTCCCCTCAAAACGACGTTCAAAAAATCACACACTATCCCGTCCAACCTAGTCCACCTTGTATAGGTAACTTTTAAATACACTTTTGTAACGCCTTGTACACAGAACCTGTACGTACTCCGACGTGTACCAAGTCCCACTGATGTCTGTGGGGTCGATCTAATTTCCCTCTGAGTACAGCAGCGTCATAGATACGTAGGAGACAAGAGACAGGAGAACTTTACCTTTTTCTCAATTGGGCTGCCTCGTTGCTCGGATTTGTTCTATGTGTATTTACTATCCACATATGTATACATAAAATAAGAACGCATACACAAAGTACGGTCAAGAGTGAAACCCATTACACACACATATACGATGCCAATCGTATCTTTACATGTAATTTGAATATCCGTAGACTTCCAGAGTACCGGTGTCCCACGACATTTAAACGAAAGGACACACCCACTTCACGATTGGTTATCCAGAATACTTTTTATCTCCCGCCATTTTTTATCTTACGTCTTTCTCACTGTTTTTGCCGAAAGAGAGACGTCCTTGACTGTCGCGAGGAAAAGGTATGTCATACAGGATATTGAAAATGATTGTTTGTCGAATAGTCTCCGTGTTTTCTACCCTTCTCATTACGCTATTTTTGATTGATTTTTATGAACAATTGCCTATGGTGCAATTACGTAGATAAGGGTGAACCGAATTGTGTAGCTGGTTGTTTCACTAAATAATGTTTAATACGCCTTAAACCGATACTTGTATAACTTAATAGAAAGTAAATTATGGTAGACCTTAATAACCTTTCGAAAGGTCAGAATATTTTTTTAATACCAAGGACAACTGCTGGCAAACCAATGTGGACCAGTACATGTAGAGTAATCAAAGTTCGAGATAGTGTCTCAAGATAATTGTTCACGCGCCCAAAACCATATGACTCGGAATTTCGAAACCAGTAGTGACTCGAGTCAACTAGAATCCGTGGGACTTAAGGTCACACCTGTATCTACGTACAATGAGCTACTTCCTTTTTACGTATAATACAGAGAAGAAGAAAAAAGAAAAAAGTTAAAGACCCGGACGTATAGTTTTAACGCTCGTTAAATGTGGACAGTGATTAGACAGAGAAATTACTAGATGCACTTTTTCTTCGAATTCAATCTGCCTGACTATTACCACTACATAGCAGATAGAGTGTAAGCGCGCCCAGTCAATTCTGTGGTAATTTGAGCGAATCGATAACTCCTATATCGACTGTTCATGCTGCGGCTCTCTTATGAATAGAACTCATCGAGTCATTGTGACATAATTGAAGAATGAAATCTTTACGAATGGGATCCAACGTATTCATGAAATATTGATCATTGTTTTCGGACAATTAATTATTTAGACTAATGAAAACATCATACAAAAGTGCACAGGGTCAACAAGTAGGAAGGCCAATGACTTGACAGAATACAACGAAAAGTCATTATAGTAAAAGCATTCGTAGTACATGTATTGCTCTTATAATTTTACTGTTCATTTATTCGATTAATTAATCGTGCTTGTTATTAATGATACTTTTTGAAGTTATCGCTTAATTTAGAATTAAACGAAGTAAAACATTCAATGACTCTTGCTTAAGTCATTCTGGATATTGCAAGAAATACTTCTACCCTCGATGGAAATGTTTTTGAACTATAGCCCCGAGTTCAGTGTGTTTTTTTTACAGTTCGCAAACAATGTAATCCATAAGGAATCACTCGTGGATTTTTATAAAATCGCGAAAATATATGTTGAAATACAAACATGAAATATAGTTCAGTGCAAAACCGTGAACACGCTTTTTTGTAATGAAAATTATAATACAGACCCTTGTGTGGATTTCTAGAGACTTCATTGTTTTCGATCTGTCAAAAAACCATGCCGAAATCTTGAACCGACTATACATATTTAAGGTATATTCATATAACTATATCTGGCTACTTTAGTAACAGGCCCTACGACACTGTTACCGTTGGTGAAACGTTGCTCTCAATACGCTTTTCCAGTTTATTACGTGCACGATCAGTCTCACTAGGTACTTACGCAAAATACTCATAACAAAAATAAAAGGTCATATATTTTATTTTTAAGTCCATATTCATGTACCGTACACAGTGTACAGAACATTTCAAGAATTTCAATTTCCTGAAACTGAGTAAGCATTTACAGAAAGTATTGTATTAGTCGTTACACAAGACAATATTACATTACATAGGTTTTATCTGTTTTGTTTATATATATCCAGAGAACTAACCGTTTGATTACGTAGCATTTACCATTAGAGTTCCTTTCAAAAGATAACGACCAGTATATATATATATATTATATATATATATATATATATATACGTCCTTGCTAAGACGTCCGCATCAAAAGTCTCCTGAAAGTGTCTAACTGGCTGTGTAATAGGTATATAGAGTCAGTACATCAAAAGAACCACTCCCGGATCGTATATACATAGTTCTCCAACCAACTGGATACATAAATCATTAGAGTATAGAACTGATAGAGAATCGAGTCTATACGATGTTAGCAATATTGTGAAAGAGATTTGAAAGGGCGCGTTCTACGACTGAATACAGAATATTGTCACGGCAACGTACGCCCGCACGTGAACGGGTATTTTCTATTTGCTCGAAGAATCCGCAGAATACATGCACTTCCCATTATTTTAGGCGTCATTTAATTTTCAGGTGAAAGCGCACGTGACTTTTAGTAGAAATACAAGGATTTCAAATACGTGACTCGTTTATTTCATTATAATAGAATTTCTCGAAATTTCTATACTGTGCTGGATAAACAATTTCTTTTTTTTTTCTCTTTAAATAATAATTGGACATGTTTACTTTTGAAAAAAAAATATTTAAAATATCTTCGTTCATTGGTTGCATTCTATCTATTCATAATGCCACCGACTTCACGTATGTACACTTCGATTCATACCTATATGTATAACAGTATGCACTTTTGCAACTGTGCAGCGTTGCACCCGGGACAACGGCTCGAATTGCTTCCTGGAGCTCAAGTATATCGAGCATGCATCGACTCTTACTGGAAACGCTATTCTATTTTGCATATGTGGATAAGGATGTGGGGGAGTGCAGTTCAATCACCCGATACCAATGCTATTCGATGTCGGATTTAAAGCCATTCCTATCGGAGACCCACCCAAGTGCACTACGAATACAAATTGCATAACGATCCTGTAGAGTGATTGTACTTTATACATGTATGATATTGATACGTATCTCGCTATAGGCATGTGTTTACGCGTACAGTATATCCTGCCTGATTTTTTTAGTGAAATTTTCATACACAATATCTGTTTGTTACGTAAAAAGGAAAAGAGAAAGGAACTGTAACTAGTCGTTGGCTATAACGACCGCGAGGAAATCGATCCATTTCTAAGGAATCTGGAAGAAATACTGTGGTCAAGGATACTATTCAAAGATGAACAACAGAATCATTGTTAAAAGTATTTATTTCTACCGATTGTCGATCGTCGCAGGATCTTCCTCGGCGACGATCGTTCTTTTATGCTATCATTTTTGATTTTGTCCATTTTTTTTTCTTTCTATCTTTCTTGTCAATAATTATCCTCTTACATTTTTGACTAGCAGTGTTAGTTTGATAATCAATCGTGCGCGTAAATACGTTGATAGTTTGATACGTGTACTTCTCGATATTCTGTACGTCCCTGCCTCCTGGTTGTGGGATTTCTTGAATAATATATTTTTGGTAATAATTTTTTGGATTTCATATTGGGGATTCTTACGAGCGATGATGTATTTACAGGAATCCAAAAAAACGATTAAGCAGTCGACGAGGAAGTTCCTTGGTTCCCCTGGTCGATCCTCCATGATCATCTCAAGGATAATTCAGAAAAATTATTCTTGGCATCGTGAATTGTCGGGTCCAATCAGTTTCAGCGATTGATTAGCGCCACAGCCAACTGTGCCTTGAATGAAGTCTGGGAAGTTAGACTCCAGGATGCGCATCCTGCCTCTCTTGTAGTCAGGAACGACGTGGGTAGCTAGCTGGCATTCGCTACCCTGGTAAACAAGCTGGAAGTTCTCAGGTTTGAAGCAAGTAGTAGCATCCCATCTGTAGATATCAGATTGTCCTTCGTATCTGAAGAAAATGGCTGAACCATTGTCTGTTCCCAGGATAACCATTTTCTGGGGCTTGGGGCCCAAATCGTGAACCTTGCCAAGTGTAGAACCCTTCTGCAGGTATTCAGTACGGATGGAGAACATTCTGGTGCTGCTCAGATAAGTGAAGATCAGACAGCTGCTGCCATCGGAGCGTCGGATCAGAGCTAGGTAGAGGACATCACGACGTGGTGCACCCAGGGTGACGGCCTTGGGGAGTACAACTCTGTAACCTCGTCCTGAGGTCACATCGTATACAAGGATTGCCCTGGTCGCTGCGTCGCTTATGTAGACGAAAACACGACCGTCTGCGCTGTAGTCTGCGACGATGTACTGCAGTCTTGATGCAGGACATACCAAACCGCTGAGGTCGACGGTTTTAACAACCTAGTACACGAATGCATTGGTTAGGATTAATGAAATACACGTGCATTTGAATAAAGATAAATTTAGATGTGTAAAAATAATGTAATTTACCTTGCCGGTTTTCACGTTTATCGCTACCACCTTGGGTGGGCATCTGCGGATTGGTTCCTCCAGACTGTTCACGACACCGGTGTCGAGAACCCACAGAATGTCCTGGGGATCCAAGAAGACATCAACTACGCTCTGGAGAGCAGTGCAGGTACCTTCCTCTTGTTGGGACCAGCATGGGAAGGGCGTCAAGGTCGCTTGGCATCCCTTGTTCTTCAGAGATATTTTGGCAAGGGTGGCTGGGACTCCTGGCTTGTATCTAAATAAAAATTAATATTTAATAATAATATTTTGCTAATTGACTATTTATTAATAAATAGTACAGTACTAAATATGCGTCTTTTTAAATACCTGGGTAATGCCACTATGGCATCATCCTTGTAGATGGCCACCCTGGTCGCTATAACGTTCTTGGATATGTAACGACCACTGTTCTTGAAGATGCTCTTCGTAGTAGAGCATGGCCATTCGAATGAACCGCCAGTCCATTGTATGGCCGATGTTCCAGCGACGCAGACGACGGCGATGACCGCCAGAAACCTGAACATTTTTATGTATCGAAAATACTACTAGCTGCTCTATCCCTTATACGTGAGTGCGCGTCACTTTTTTGACTTTCTTTTTCTTTTTCAAAAATCTTTTTGGCACTGCGAAAAATTTATTTCACGAGCCCGACACCGTTCGGTGATGCAGACTGAGCCTCCTCAGTGTTACGCCATTTATATACACTTTCGGCGATGTACAATTGACACCGGCTAATTGTGAAATGTTTTCCAAAACAAAATTCATAACCCAAAAAGAAATGCGCTCCGGAATTTCTTCGCAATTCTGTTACGGATGGTCCAAGGATACACCTATACTTCAGAGTTTCGATAGAATCATTCAAATCATTAATCAATTGATACATTCATTGTACAATGGTTTATCGTAGTACAGTATTCTGTATGTTATGCAAATACTATTTTCCTTTCTTGCTTCCGTGCACCAAATTTTGCTTCGCAGAATGATTGACGTTAAACAGGAAGGAAAGAATCTTCCTTTTGCGCAACGATGCGCTACGCCGACTTCCTCTCTCACGAATTTCCTGTTTGTACGAGCTGTTTTCAAACGACTGTAAAAACTTAACGTGATTCTGAACAATTGACTTCTTGTAAAAATGACCATTGCGCAATTCTTATATTCATAACATCATGTTACTTTTTCTTTAGGCCACCTCGACGTTTTCATATTTATTATTACCGTACAGTGTGAAAAAATAAAAGAAATCCCTTTATCTTATAATAAATTATTGTCCTCATATTTTACAGTAGCACCGAGCAAGTTATCACGAGCTTAATGATACCCAGTTCGTGCGTGTTCTAAATTATTCGCGCAGTCGTTGCAAAAAAATACAACGTCAACCAGTCGTGGACACCATGCAACACTTCAAGACTCTACGAAAAGTCATAGGCAGGCAGATACCCATGAAATAAGTATAACGCGAAAAGTTATTGGGCCGAGCGATGTCGTAAAGGAACACACAAGAAGAAGCAACAAAATGAGAAAGAGAAATAACAGCAACAACAAACAAATGCTGCGTTAAACAATATGACGAGAACGTCCCCACTCAGCTATATATATAATGGCCACGAAAGAAGTTCTCATGTACTTTGCTCGTCCGTTTCCAGTCACAATATATCGTGAGTTCAATTACACACAATCATACATACATATTCCTAATCGATTTTAATACTAAAACCAAAATGGCGTTGGACCACCTCGCCTCTTTTTTTGTCAAACAAGAACCAACATATAAAAATGTTGAAACACTGAGATTAATCTTAATTAATAATTGTGATATCTGTTTTACAGTACAGGATGATGAGGTTCCTGACGAGCGCTCTCTGCGCCGTCGCCTTGGCAACCGTCGCCAGCGCCGCTTCCTGTGACCGCCAATTACTCCCTGAACTTTCTTACACCCTATCCGGACAAAATCTGAATTGGCCGTGCCAGAGCACGAAGAACATCTACGAGTCCAGCGGTCGTTACATACCGAGGAATGTCATTGTCACCAGGGCTCAGATATACAAGGATCAAGCCATCGTCGCTATGCCCAGGTACAAGTCCGGAGTACCGTTCACCCTGGGAATCATGTCCCTGAAATCCAAGGGCTGTGGCCCCGCTCCCGTGACTCCCTTCCCGTGCTGGTCACTCCAAGAGGAAGGTAACTGCAACGCTATTCAAAGCGCCGTCGACATCTTCCTCGATGTTCAGGACATCCTCTGGGTATTGGATGCTGGTATCGTCAACACCCTTGAACAACCTGTGCGACGTTGCCCACCTAAAGTTGTAGCTGTGAACGTCAAGACTGGCAAGGTAGATTATTTCTTTATACGATATTTTTATAATTTAATTTTATTCAGAACAAAACAAAGTCATTTTCTATATTATTTAAAGGTCGTCAAGGTCGTCGACCTCAGCAGCCTCGTCAGCTCAGCCTCCAGACTCCAGTATCTCGTTGTGGATTATGCCAGTGATGGTCAAGTGTACTTGTACATATCGGATGCTGCGACCAGAGCCATTATTGTTTTTGACGTCACTTCCGGACGTGGATACCGTGTTGTTCTACCCAAAGCCGTCACTCTCGGCTGTCCACGTAGGGACGTTCTTTACCTTGCTCTAGTCAGAAAGCAGTGCGGCGCCTCTGTTCTCTACTTCACTTACCTTAGCTCCAGCAGAATGTTCAGTATCAAGACTGCCAACCTCAGAAGGGGATCTGCCAGTGGTTCCGTTGTTGATGTTGGTCCTAAGCAGAACAAGATTGTTCTCTTGGGTACTGACAATGGTAGCGCCATTTTCTTCAGGAATAAGGGTGAGTTTGCTTAATTATACTTATCAAACTTCCATCGTATTAAAATACCATAATAATCTTTTTAATGACTATGGGCTTTCTGGAGACGCTTTATTAATGATTTTTATATTTTTTTTTTTTCAGGACAATCCGATATTTATATGTGGAATACCGATACCTGCTTCAAACCTGAGAACTTCCTGCTCGTTCAGAAGGGTAACGAGTGTCGCCTTGCCACCCAGGTACTTCCTGGTTACAAGAGACTGATGTGGGTAATCGAGAGCAACTTCCAAGATTTCATCCTGAACAAGGTCGGCTGTGCCGGAGCATCGATCTCTCTTCACCCCTTGGTGAAATCCTGCGAGGATTAATTTGCACAAATTACCGAAAAACCGGCGAATTCCTAGGCCCTTATTAATTCTATTTTAATCGAAGTCCCTAGCAGTCACGTTATAAATGTGTTTTAGAAGAAAAGAAAAGTCAAAACACAAAAAGAACCAAACGACAATCTTATTAAAACATTAATCCGTGTTAATGTTTTGGAAATCACCAAATTTTGGATGATCCAAAAACGTAACTCGTATTGTTCTTTTTTTGCTTACTTTTCTTTTACTGGCAAAGTTATTCTATTCAAAATTTCTTTACATTATTAATCATCATGTTATGCCGAATCGCGCTATTCTAGTCAAATAACAATTACACGTCGCCCGTTCGAATACTAAAATTTGTATTTTCGAATAATACATTCCATGTAGGAAACAGGATATCTGGATCCACCTTTGCACACACATATAGGCATACGTATTACACTTATGAAAGAGAGAAAAAGTCTCAGAAAGCGCGTTTCACGCGTTAGGAATTCCCGAAAATGTCGAAGTTACCTTTGAATGAGAAAATCAATGTAAATGAAAAAAGAAGAAGAAAACAGAAAAGTTGAACTCTTCCCAACGGACAAGTATGACCAGTGTTCGTAATTGAAATCGAAAGAAAAAAGAAAAGTGGAAAATTGTAAATTGTAAAAAAAAAAATAATTGGACACACGTGCATATCCGCAAGATGGCGAGATTGTGGTGCCGTAAGGTGTCAGCAAGCTCATCTAATGATAATTGCATGAATAAATGAATTCGTTATTGAAATTCAAGCAATTTCTTTTAAATGCCCCTCCGATTACTCTTTTCACTAAAACTTATTCCATCTATTAAACCTGAATAATTCCAAACAGTTTTTCAATGACGTTTCGGAACTGTCCGAAGTTTCAATTTCTTCGCAGACTTACTCGCTTATCTGCTTATTCAAGTTACTTATATAGTATTACATTAATAATATACATGTATACACGTATATAAACTGTCAGACTTTCACCTGATTCACTAGTAGTGCTACCGCTCTAATTTCATGAGTCTCCCACGCCAACTACTCGACAATGTCCTTGCGCAAACCACAAGATATCCGATCCATTAAACAAAGCCTGATAGTTTGACACTTCTGCCAACTTCGGGAAGTATACTGTAATCTTAGGATACTAGTTCTTTTATCTTTCACTTAAGCAAAACGAGTTTGTGGTTTAATACCTTTTTGTCTTTTGAAATGCTTTAGATTGAGGTAATGTAGATAATATCAAGGCCAATACGAAATATAAAAATTAAATCAAAATATAGCAAACATTTATTCAATACATATTAAAATGAATTTACAGTGTCAATCGATTATACTTGTAGACCTTAACTGTTCTAAATGGGAAACTGACGTTATGCGATTGTCCAAACTTTGAAGGGCTATGTTTTTTCGTACCATCTGGATAGTGAGAGTTCACTAAACCCCATAGGTTCTTCTGAGAATCTATTACGTAATCGGTAATACAGGGTACGTCTTCTCGCTGTAGAAGAACAGCATGGTTCTCTGCCTGAAAATCAAAATTGTACTGTAATATTCTAGATGAATAATCGCTGTTTGAAGAACAAAAAAATTGTATTGTAATATTCCGTATCAATATTAACCAATGATTGTTACTAAAGAGTCCAGTGTGCAGAATCATTGAAGGTTCAAAAAAAGTCAGTGTTTCTTAACGCCACTGAGTTACCATTACTTTCAATCAATTTAATTACTTTCAAATTCTGCTTGCCATCCCAACGTACGCTAGCTCGTTCCGTCACAATGAAATAATGTAAACCGCCTTTATGATCAGCAAATAGACCTGACGATGATCCCAGTTTGGTACCCAGCCAGGATACTGTGATATTTTGACTGGCCAACTGTAGAAATAAAATAGGACTTGTTTACAGTATCTAAATATTTGTAACGCCCTTCTCTCGAAACAGATAAATATACTGACATCTCCAAGAACAGCTGGTGGTCCTTCGTCGTCTCGAGACTCCTCCAGATTTACACTGAACAAATCCTGAGAAGGATATCCTGTCAAATATAATAAAGAGGATTTTCTTGATATGGCCAAATCACTACTGTAAATTTTTGGCACATTAATACCACGAACAAGACGCAATCTCCACCATCTACGTTGTCCTAGAAATAATCATGCATTTATAAGCCAATATTTCACTAATACTAAGTAAACAAATAACAATTTACCCAGACTGTACACAATGATTGACTCGTCATCGGGATCTCCGATATAGGCCCTCGATCCCCAGACACTTATTACAGGATCTACTATAAGACTCCGTAGATATTTCGTTGAAACTCCAGCGAATTTACATCTCGTTATCTAGGCGCAAATATTTATGTGAGGTTAATTGAGCGTTTCAATCATAACGTATGTTTATCATGAATCCTGTAAAAATAAATGGCATTAGCCACCTATAATCTGTACGTAACAGTAAACGAATTGATTGTTACGTCATATCGTGTTAATGGCTTCCTTAGAGCTCGCAATATTAATTGCTCAATATAAAGTATGGCCGCGTATACGCTTCTGTAAACATAAATTTTGCCGCGAGTGCTGAAAGATACAAGTTCTGCGTAGTTGTGCAATAAATGCAAGTTGCATAACGATATCGAAAAAAGTTTCACATGACTAATAAAAATTTAGGCATTAGAATGGTAAGGTGAGTAAATATTGAAAGAGGAGAAGAATAAACAAGCAATGAAATAATATTATCGTTGTGAATAATTTTTTTTTAATTACCTCTTGATCATTTCTACGTAAGTCATACAGGATGATTTTTGCTGGACAGTTATTCTGTGGTGCATCCAGGATCCAGAGTCGACCTCGTACATCCGTATCGACGGCTACCACACTTTGCAAATTTTTGCAGCTTTTTTGTGCATTTTGAGAATCCGAATTTGGAAATGACGATAGACTCGTTGACAATAGTCCAATTTGGTGACCACTGATTTCTGGCCAGGGTGCTTCAATCAATGTCAACTTTGCATCTAGATTCTGCTGCCACCTTTTGAAAATGTTAATTTTTAATCATTTTCTATGTACATTGATTTATCAGCCTCAAAAATATTGTTAAACCCTCAAACCCTACCCAGAGGTGTGAAGCTTTCCAAAAATTGATTTTTCAAAGGAGTACTGAAATATAGGTACGATTTAAGGATTAATTACCTGGGTACAGCCAAGAATGCTCTGTTCCTCCACACTGCAAATCTCCACGCAAGCGCATCTTCTGGTAAGTTCACAGAGGTCAAATTCCAAGAGGTCACATATGGCAGTAGCAATAAGAACCTTAAATTAAAACACAAAATCCAGTTACTAGTTGGGGAGTAACATACGACCATATTGAAAGACAGTTAAGAGACTTAAACTTTGCTTGAGACGATTATTAATTACGAATGCTAATAATATGCAACAGCTGGATCAGCGAAATTTTTCTGTTAGGATATCACGTTTGATTCTAAGGTGCAAACCTAATCATTTTAACTACTTACGCTCTTGCATGCAGAAATATACTACACGACGAAAACTGATTCAAAATATTTTGCAAACTGATAAAGTAATTTCTGCTACTTTTAATTTCTACATTGATAATCCGTTAGAAAGTACGCAATTAATTTGATAAAATACATCAAAAGCCTGAACTATAATCTTCCTGTTGAGTTTTCACTTTCAAGGAGCATCACTTTGGTGTCCGTCTCTGATTTTGATGAAACTCAACTATGTTGTTGAGCTTGAAAAACTAAAAGATGTTTTCACGTTTTTCGAAAAAACCGCGTTTAAGTGGTTAACTACTACTACTATGCATGTGCAACTAAGCTCCCATTGAAACTGCCAGAAAAATCTCGCTAGACGAGAGTCGCAAAACGAAGTTGTGATTTTCGGAAGAAATGCAACCGAACGTTATTGAAACGATTAAATTCCTCAATTAAAACATAAAAATAACTTATTAATAATTGAAAAGGCAAATTGAAGCAACATAGTGCGCAAGGGAAAAGTAAAATCTGGGGTTACGAGTGGTGATAACTGACATTAATAACTATGGCCCAAGAATCGCGCTATTATTTAAAGATAACTTCTCATGACACATGGACTAGTCCGATAAGACTGAATAATTCGGCATAACCAGACTCTTGATTAGTCAACATTTTTTTATTTAGAATTTTTAGTCAATCAGAAGTCTAATTATCCCCAGTTATCCGTCTTATTGCCAGTTTTTTCACACCTCTCAATAGTAGGATATACCTTTATCCAATTTTATCTTGCGGATAAAGTTTTTCGGAACTTACCCGAAGGTGAAGAAACCGGGCATTATCTGACTAATCCGTTCGAGGTAGGAAGGCACTTTAGAGTGAGGCAGGTAGAGATTCCGTTCCTCCCTAATATTACGTCATGATCATATCTTTTCCAAAGCGCAAGGTACATGAGAATTCTGTGAATTATAACAATTTTAACTTGGTCGGTAATTGTTTCTATAGTAACTTTTGCTGATAATGTTTATCAATACATTTTATTCAATAGTTCGCATGGTTTAGTCAAGATGTCGCTACTGCCAAAAGTTATACATTAATGGCGGATCCGTCGTGGAATCGTGGAAGCCCGAGGAAAAGGCAAATGGCCGCCGTGGTACTCGAAAGCGTTAACGGGTTTCTGGTCGTGTCTTTTCAGTGCGCGACTTTCGATTCGGCATGTAAGAGGAATGCGTTAATCTCCTCGAGAAAGAGAAGTCAATCGGATTCGGGTGTGGCGTGATGTAAGGGCACGTGGGTTCGTGCCCTTAGTCCTTTGGTGTTGCCGTGGTAGGCGATGAGCCTCAAGAAGTGTACTACGGTGATGAAATCAGTGTCAGAAAGAGAGCTGGGCGTGGAAGAGGTTAAACCTTTGAAAGAGATTATTAGTACAGCGAAGACGACGGTTACAGGGGCGATCAACTTCACCACGACCACGACGACAAGCATTCAGGATTGCCCTAAGCTTAAGCGTACATTTACCTTACCCAGGAATCCTTTTCAAAGTGCTACAACGAGAATGTCACGTCGGCGTCTCAGACATCGTGACTCCAAGGAGTCTACTAGAAATAATGCACAGCCTCTCGAACAGAACCTTAATCAGGGTACGCAAGGCAACCAGGGTACTGGTAGATTAAACACAAATGGCTATCAAGACAGAACTGGTAATAAGAAAGTGTTTAGAAGACCTTCCTGGAAGAAGTTTATCAATAAAATGGTACAACACATGTCCAGTGTTGGAGTGCAGAATCATAAGACAGTCCGGGATGATCATCTGGGATCTAGTGCAAATGACATTAGAGTACCTCCACCTAGACCTGCTCATATACCACCAGATAGAGTACCAGGTGTTATTGGATTAAGAAATCATGGCAATACATGTTTCATGAATGCTGTCCTACAATGTTTATCACATACAGACATATTAGCTGAATATTTTGTACTAGATCAGTACAAGGTGGACCTCTCCAGGAGGAACAAGCTTAACTCCAAGAAGTATGGTACCAAAGGAGAGATAACAGAACAGCTTGCATTGTTACTCAAGGCCATTTGGAGCTGTCAATACGATCCTGAGATGAGTACAGCGTTCAAAAGTGTTGTAGACAAATATGGTAGTCAGTATAGAGGCAATCTACAACATGATGCGCAGGAGTTTCTACTGTGGCTTTTGGATAAGGTGCACGAGGACCTCAATCAAGCAACAAAGAAAAAATATAAAATCATTAAGGTTAGTCCAATGACCCAACATAATTTCCTTAATCAGAATAACCTTTTTCTAAACTTTCCCCAGGCCTTCATCCCTACTATGCAATGTGCCTACGTTTTCCCTAGCCAAGAATTTCAAACATGTAACAACTATTATGCAATAACGTCAGGCACTCGTCTACTCCGATACTAGAACCTGAAGAAGATGCGCGCTACCGTTTATGAGCGATTGAAACATATACCAGGAACGATACCAAAATAAATGTATAATCATAATTTCATTTAAAATTACATGATGCTTTTAATATGAGAATGAGCAAGATAGGAAAAGAAACCTTGAGAAAACTTATTTAATACAATGAGAACCGCGCCAGTTTCTCGAGAGCAAACGAGCGCAAGACCTTAACCTAAATTTTGTACCGCGTTCGACGAAAAAAAAAGGAAATGAAAGAAGGAAAGAACGTGTATACTGGCCTTCATCGAGTGAACATTCCATACGTACATACGATATTATTACGCTTAGGATTTCCAGTTCTTTCATACGAATGCCTTTCTATCGCTACTTTCTACAGTGGTAATAACCATGAAAATAGCTGGTGGACGTTCCACACTGTAAAGAAACCACATACAAGTCGTAGGCCTAGATTAGCTTGAAGTGATAATTAAAGAGGAGAGGCAGAGAGAGGAGAAACATCTTTCTTAAGTTATTCTCCTTACTTAAAGCTTCCACATACTATGTAGGTACATAGAAATTATCAGTCCTGTTATATGCGCTTTCTCAATTTACGTTAGGCTATCGGAACGAGTGATGCAACGAAACGAGGGAGAATGACTCCGTCGATGGCGTATGAGTCATTGTGTAAGAACAAAAACAGCAAAAAACGTAGAGAAAGAGAAAAAAAGCGAAAGAGAGACAGAACGGGGTAATGCTCAAGACAGACGACCAGGAATGCGAGACTGGCGAGTTGAGAGAATGTCATCAATCAGCACAAGCATCCTCCGCATACCTCATCATCTTGATCATCGTCGACTCCTACTGTAGAGTATCATTGCCACTGTAGTCAGCATTATTATTATCATTGTAATCGTAACCAACCGCGGTTGCTGATATTTAAAGCAAACTTTGACTTACTCATTATATTCTGTTGCAACCGTATTAAGTTTCTACATATATAGAAATTATGGACGTGTATAGGGGCACAGAAGTATATGGTTACATTCACAATCTAATCGCAGTATTTATCGTCAGAGATCGAGAGAATTTGTCGTAATTGCGATAACACCCTAAATCTCTCCCGGATATTTATTGATGCATCTTTATCCCAGTTCGTATATATATACATTTAGGCAGGGCATATATTTATATATGTATATGTACGTAGCATTGCAAATTCCAAGAAAACAAGCATGCGTCCCAGTTAAATGTAAACAGTAAACCTCATTGAATTATGTCAATGCGTTAAACAAATTTTTCTTTCTCCAAACACAAAAGAATCAATAACTAAAGGACAATCGTTTCAAAGAATGTTTCATGCTACGAATTCTCTATTGCGATAGTCACTTTATTTTTATACACATTCTCTTTCCTTTTTCTCTCATTTCCGTCCTGCGAATCATTCTTATTAGTCAGTTTATTGCGTAAGTCCATGGACTCTCCAGTGAACCTTACCGTGACCGTTCTTTATGAAGGAATACGTCGTATTCAATGCATGATTGTTTTTCTCTCTCGTTCTCTTTCATCCTCCTCTTACCCTCTCAGTTAACGCTGCACCTTATTGTTTTCACACCGTGAAAACAATCTGACCTTCGGTTACGTTCTTAACAACTTCTAAGATCGTTTCATTTTAATAATCTGTTGACGTAATTTCCTGGAATTCATTTATTCCAGTGGCGGTACCTTTTTTGTACTTTGCATGTGGAGACCGTCATACATATATTACTTGATGTATACACCAAAATATATATCTGCATACTTGCACATATGATTATCACATAACATTTATCTTCTGTTTTTTTCGTGTTTACGCTAGTTCTATAACGATAATTATCGTATCAGAATGATTCTACCTTTTACGACCGTGACGGCCGTATGCCTGCTCACCTCATATGCACTGTATATTAGTATTATACATAACCACATGTGACATACGTGTACAATCTGGAAGTGTGTCTTATAACTAACCCACCGGTGCAAACGTACTCGAATGACATTGACCGAGTACTCGACGCCATTAAAACTCACTACTTTAGTACTACTTTTGCTGCTGTAATATAGTATATGTACATAACGTTTTAATGTTATAATATAATTCTGTGATACTTTCCTCTTTTTTTTCGAAGAAAGAAACTTCCAATGGTACTGATATTGTGAAATAGGTCAGGTCCTCGGTCCATGTACATTTCATATATGTAGATATATAATATCTTATTAAAAGAAACCCAACGTATTATGAAGGTTATAGGTCACAAAGGGTTATCCTTGGAGAATGTCTATTTCTGATACTGAAAACTTATGTCTTGTGTTACGCGCGGAATTTTAAGGTAACTTTTTGCGCTACCAACCGGGCCAGATGAAGAATTTTGAACAGTGGCCTATGCTGATTATCAAAATAGAATGGGAAGCTGTGTCTTCAATTTGATTATATTAAGGATGGAATAAGAGTGCGCCGATGTATGCGTTTATAGGAATAGTCTGTTGTAAGACAATGACTTCTGGTTAGAATTAATTGAGACATTGTTTGATTATGAGTTTATCAAGGTTTGATTATTTTAATATCGATGTATTGATCTGTGAATTTATCGTGTCAAGAACAAATATGAAGTACGTATGTGATCACGGTGAAGACTGTCAATCGGATCCTCTAATACGACCTCGGCGTGGCTCCGTGACGTGCCTGTTGACAAATAGAAAATGTGGGTCTAGGGTGCTCCAGTGGAAGATTCATTTGTTTGTTCCATAACCCTCAAGGTTTTGTCCCTTTATTTTACTTATTTTAACACATATGTGGAGGGCGTGTCTTATTGCCAGAAATAGGTCTTCCTACAGATTCTACCATATCATCTGGACCATCCCTCAGAGGGCGAATTTTTAGTAAAATACTTGATAAAATATGTCCGCGGTGTAATAGCTTTCAAGATAGATACGTTGAAAACAGTTCAGGAATTTTTAGATAAATAAAAGAAAACTCCCTTTCTAATAGTCTTTTAGGGTATAGAAATTATAGTCTGAATAATCTCATTTTTTTTATTCTTAAATGCTCTGAGTATCACTAAATGACACGTAGAAAGGCATACATTATTAATAGCGCATAGAGTAAATACTCATTAAAAAAAAAATAGATCCATAATTCTCAAAAAGTTTAGTTAATTTTTAACTCTTTCACCTTGAAAATCATTAGATCTCTCACACCTATATGTGTATATTTTTAACTCATTCCCACATTTGAAAATGAATCTCTTAAAGGATATCCGCATTGCGTAGAGTATCCTGTATTTAGACATAGAGGGTTCTTAAAGTAAAACGACAAGGGAATAAAAATAGGGAACGCCCTTCTGAAAATAGAGGCGGAAGTATATCTTTGAACAATTTATTCTTAGAGCGGAAGGGATTATAATGTCTGTTACTTTTTGCTCTTTCAGAACTCATTCGGCCGGCCTGATGACATCGTCGCCGCGGAAACCCTGGCCAATCACGTCAGGTGTAACAATTCCTTTGTTCACGCGGTCTTCCAGGCGCAGTTCAGATCAAGCTTGACCTGCCCCAGATGTCACCGCCAGTCAAATACCTTTGACCCCTTCCTGTGTGTCTCCGTACCGGTGCCACAGCATCATAGGCAGATTAATCTATTCGTGAACGTTTTGTACACGTCACAACAGCCACGTCAGGTCAAGATAGGCGTGAGCGTCAATCAGGCCAGCAACGTGAAGGAACTCCGCGAGATTCTGGCCAGTGACACCGGTATCGAAGAAAATCACATGCTCCTTACTGAAGTTCATGACGAAGGTTTCCATAGGTTTGTTTTTAATATGTTGTATGTTTTATCGCTGCACATATTTTGTAATCGGTGGAGTTGATTTATTATCAAAGACAGTTGAACGATGAATATATTATTCTTTTTATTCCAGAACATTTTCTGACTGCCAGCCTCTTTCGGTTATTACTGAAAATGATCCTCTCTACTGCATAGAACTGCCACAACTTAAAGAACCTACCGAACAAGCCTACATACTCCTCGTCTGGATCAATGTCTTGGTTAAGGGTGAACTCAGGGAACGCTTTGGTAGTCCTTACACGATGCAGGTGTCGCGTGAAACTTCCTACGAGGATTTACAGAAGCTGTTACTCAAGGAGATGCACACGACTCTCACGGATGATGTCTTGACCTCAAGTCAGAGTCCTGGATTGTTCATTATTCGTGTGGCTGATCCTGCAGCAACTCCTGCTCAGGACGAGCATCCTTGCATTGACCCATGCGTCGAGCATCCTTTGTACACGGAACAGATAGAACAAGCCCTGGCACTCTGTGCTGATGATTCCGGACCCCAACACGTTAAACTTATATTGGAATGGGACGAAGCCACCAAGGGTAGTATTATCCAGGATGACAGTGATCAAATAGAGGAACACGCTAGTGTCAAACAGCTCAAAACAAATTCTGAACTTGGCGGATCTGTCACCCTGGAAGAGTGTTTTGATCTTTATACCAGAGCAGAGATCCTTGGTGCTGAAGATGCCTGGCACTGCCCTTACTGTAATAGGAAGCAGGAAGTTGTGAAGAAACTTGGACTCTGGTCACTTCCGGATATTCTTGTTATCCACCTAAAGAGATTTAGGCAGCAGTCTAAGCAAAGGTCTACGTCTAAACTCACTACTCTCGTGGACTTTCCGCTCTATGGATTTGACATGACGCCCCATCTAGTGCACAGTAGTGTACAAACGCACAATAACATGACTACCTTAGGTGGGCTAGGTTGGTCACCCTGGAAGAAACCCAGACCACGCCAGCAGAATATACCGAAGTACGACGAAAACGTTTATGATCTGTATGCCATATGCAATCATCATGGACAAGAGCTTCAGGGTGGACATTATACTGCATTCTGTAGAAATCCTTACGACACCCAATGGTATTGCTTCGATGACACTCGTGTAGAAGCCGTTACAGACACAAATCTTATTACAAACGCGGCTTATATGCTGTTTTATCAACGTAGAGGACTGACAAATAACTCCACCGGGAATTCATCAGCGGCTTCTACGAGTTCTGCAGGTTCCGGATTGGATCATTGGGTCTCAAGGATGCCACCGTTTTATTTCAATAATAAAAATAACAGTAACGTAGCCAACAATAAACAGAGCAAGTCTCAGGAGGTTCTATGCCAGGACAAGATCGTCGAGGAGAAAAATCTTAATAACTTCAATCGTGGATGTCGTAACTACGCTACGCTTCAGCCTAACAAGAGAAACGTAGCGACGGAAACGGAAACTGGAGAAATAGATCATTACTCTGACGACGAAGCGCCATCTCGAAGAGAATGGGTAAATATCCTTTCTTAAGTACTACTAATAGTCTTGTTATATTAGACTTGGACTAACTTTGATTTATATGTTAAGGCATCGCCGAAACCCGTGAGGAAGACATCATCCATCGCCCTAACACCGCATCAACCACCAGCAATCATTCACAATTCAAGCAGTGATACTGATACTACTGTCATCCATGAATCTACATTGTAACACACAATTTAAGCCGGATTAAAAATCCGGCTTGAGCATCAGCTCTTTCATAGTAGAGTGCTTCCGACAAAGATCCTAAACATCCTGACCATTACTCGAGAAGACGATCTCTACCGATAATTATGAAGCTTCTTAAGAGAGAGAAAAAAGAAAAAATGTAAGATTAGTCTTTTCAGACACCAGAATGCAGTTCAGGATGTCAAAAGTCGACGAGCATAACGAGGGATCTCAAAGGACAATGTGTTTTTGTTTCACAGGTTAGAATTCCAAGCGTTTTCGAAAAAAAAGAAAAAGATTGTGAGGTGCCTGTCCTTTTAAAACCGAGCCTCTGTGGCGTAACCTCACACGCTACCGATTTGGTCGTACTTGTGTATATTTCTGTTTCTACAGTGATCGTACTCGTAAGACTCTCACAGGAATAAAGGGAGTAGGAGAGTTCACTCATATCTCCTACCATTTAGTTAGGAGTTACGCGGTTCTGTTACAAGCCAATTAATTGCAGATGACATATCGTTTAAGCAAGATGGAGATATAAATTTCACTCATTGAATTAAAAAACAAATGCGAGATATTACATTAATCATTCAAATCTCATCATTAGTGAAAATTAAATTAAAATCGCTGTTCAAATCGTCAATTTGCGCTTGATTGGCTCGTCGTACCGAATACTTGTAGATTTAATATTTATATCGTATTTGTATCACCCACTAGTGGCCTTATCTCAATAATTAATACTGATACATCAATATTCATCCTGATGCAATGTCGTATGTATACTAATTAATTTGAAGCATTTTAATACAGTGTCCTCATTTATTCGAGATATTGTCGATGTTTTTGAATAGTGCATGTGTGATGCGTGAGAATAGTCAGTGTCGTGTCAATGGTTTATACAGATGCTTTAATTGTATGTGTCATTAGATCCGTACTCATAACCCTTTCATTAACTTTTCGTTTCCAAGGGAGAGAAAGTAACAAAAGACTACAGAGAATCCCATCATATTCTTCCATGTAAAAAAACGAATAATAATAACCGCTCGTTCTTCCACTTTTTCAAACGAGACAAAAATTATCGTCCTCATCTTAGAGATTCTTCGTCCATTTTCATTGTCCATTAACTTCGGCCATTTTTTAGATACGACTATTCTCACGTGATTCTGATGAACGGCTCAGTGATTGAATCTTTTAATGAATTTTCTTTTTCACATTATATTCCGTAGTATATTATATTCTCCCAGTTTTTAATTGAATCATTCCAGGCGGGCGAGAATGGCGAGCGAGAGAAAGTGAGCTTGTAATCTTTAAAAAATAAAATGGATCGCAAGCGTAATTAAAGAGAACCACGTGATGAGAGTATGATAGAGATTTATATATATATATATTATATATATTATATTTACGTATGATGACAGCGAGCAAGAGAATATTTAAGTTATTTTAAACGTAACATTTATTACTAGTCACACACATCGTGGACAGGGGGACTTTAAAAAAAAAGTGAGCAACCGAAAAGAACAAGGAAAAAAAAAATTAAATTGTATTAGAGTACAAGGATAATGGAAATGAAGAATGGGAAAAAGTATACTGATATATGAGAACAAGAAAGAAGAAAAAGGATAAACAGGAGAAAAACCAAGCCAATTCACTACCTACCAACTAACCATAATTGAATTCTTTATTATAGTTGATCTGCCTGCGCTAACCGACTGAAGGATATCATTGATTATTATTAACATTATTACTATTAGTTCACCCTGCTATCGTTTTGTTGAATAAATAGAGGATGTATATAGAACATCTCATGTCAGTAATGTTCCTATTACTCCATTTCCCATCCACTACACTGTTTCAGTAGTCTCTTGTCTAGTACTCTATCATGAAATAGATATTCTAATTCGTCCCACAGTGTTCGTAAAGGTAATCGATTCACTGCAAAGAGCGAAGAGTAGAAAAAGGCTGCACAGTATAAAAGAACATTTCCTAAGAGGAGAAAGACAAACTAGTAGTCCGTCTTGGAAAATACTTATGATTTCTAGTAAGTATATATGCTACAGTGTGCACGTATAATTCTCCTATGCTATGATGTATATGTACGCAATCTTATGTGACAGAGGGGATGGACAGTGGCGCATGCGCAGTAGTAATCATAAGATCCCCACCATTGGTACAGGCTCAGTCTGAGCGGGGTCGTGGAAGGTGCAGGTTGCGTGTGTGTGTGTTATCGTGCGCGAGTGTTCGGATTTCTCACTAAAATACAAGGTAAGATACAGTAACCATTTCTCATAATTCCTTCGAATATTTTTGTACAAATTGGAACTCACCAGAAATGCATCGTTCGCAAACACAAAAGACAGGCATCTCGTAGCGCCTGTCAAGTTCCTAACTGAAAGAAAAATGGCCTTGCCATATCCAACCCCAGGACTGCCGTGTTTCATTTCTGACAGTATGCAATTATACTGTCCTTTAAATCGATTTATATTGTACGTAATTTTCGATGACTTAAAACCGGCTTTTCGCATAAGTGTCTCGTGTCGCGTCCAAGGCAGCGCCTCTTATTCCGTTTTCATTAGTGAAAATATACATGGTGGCGCCTCGACGCCACCTTCCTTCGTGTGTACTACTCCACGGGATCGATACACACGGTGCACACACTACGGGGTTTATACTCTTCTCCACCTCATATATAGATTCTTTTTTGTCTACGTACCTACGTGACTGTCGCTACGAGAATCTTAAGGATGAATTTCAACCCCCATTCGTTCTTTAAAGTTTACACGGAAGCGGCCTCATGCGGGCGCCGCTATGATGATGACGAACATGATTGTTTGATAGTGTAGGCATGCATTACATCTATATCCAGAAAGACTGGAATATTTGCATAGAATACTCATACTATACATCAAATTCTAGGGTTCATTTTTGTCACCCTACACAGTATTAAAACGTAATATTTTCAATGCATGGTTTATACGCGCTACTACACAGTCTATAATGGAATACAGTATGTGTACGTTGCTATATTATTATCAATAGCATTTCTATAATCCATGGTGAAGACGTAGATAAGTATTATAAGTGAAAATATCATTACTAAGTATTCTAAAATGTAACTTGGCTCTGTCATTTGTGAATGGCACGAGGTAATAGTTTTTCTTATCGTGACTTTTTTTATTGATAAGGAATATTATCTTTTTTTCTGTTATCGCGCAAATAACTTATCATTAATAATTACACATGTCTCACTCAAACAGAATTTCTTATCCTGATAACAGCGCTGGTTTCTCTGTTTTGGAGTTTTTGACATTTGGAATATGACTAGGTATGATAAGCACGTTTGCGATTGCGTGTGTCTCTTGCAGTTTTTGTGTTTGAAGTAATATTTAATAATATAATAATACCACCATTCGAAGCCTCTCGTTAATCAAACGGAAGTGCATTGAATCTATAAATGGAGCGTATACTTATTTTCCTGTTCACTCGTCATTGGGATGCAATGATGCATCGTGCAAACGACTCACACTTTATTTATTCGCTTTGCAAACTCAACGAGAAACATACCTTTTAAGTTTGCGCATCTCGTGAAATACTTGCGAGGCCGGATCTTCAATAGAAATATTATCAGATGTAAATGGTTATTGTGTCTCTTGGGGACGGATAAACTACGTAAATACATAACGCATATGCTAACTGCTTGTGTAAGTTTATGCAGTTGCACATTTTCTTCGTTAATGATTATTGCTATCGCATGCAAATTTGAATTTATATAAAACGCATCGTAAGCTCTGTTATATCGCTTGGTGCTTGAATTAAATGAAAAAATGTAACCTTTTGACATTATTTCATTATTCTCCTTTGTAGGAGAATTAAGAGCCTCTGGCGAATGATCGATCGCGTCTCCAATCAAAGGTTTTCGAAATTCCACAATGGTGGCCTTAAGGGCCTTATCACGGACGATTGAATAAGATAGTGCGAGTAAGGAACGAGAGAGAGAGAGACAGAGAGAGAGAGGTTCTTGCGCAATACGTAAATACAGAAGGAGTACACTTGTATGCGCGTATGTGTGTGAACGGAAGCATGTGTGAAAAGACCATGTAGAATTGCCGGCGGGCAGGACTTTGTGAAATCTCAGCACAAGAAGGCAGGAGAGAGAGAGTGAGTGAGAAAGGGCGAAGGGAATGGAGAGGCCCTTTGTGTTTCATAGGGTGGATGAGAGTATTTCATGAATATTATTTCCGCTTTTCCATAAAAACGTGCACAAGCACGCGCATGCAGAATATAGACATTTTTATTTAAGAGACAGAGAAAACTCGGGTTTTGGAGTCACGAAACGTAGCGATGAAGTTTAGGAAATATGGAGATGCGCTGAATGGCGCTATTAACAAATTTTTGCGGTTAACCTCACTTTTTTATTTTTCTTTTTTTTTAGAACAATTTCAATTACTACTGCCTCTCGACCTATTTTCTGTCCATTGTTCTCGCGAAATTACAAATGTGCGCGCGTCTCTACGTTATCCACTGTGTATATAGGTATCTAACCGGCAATTGGGGCGAAATTACGTTTGTTTGTCTGTATGCTTTTTTTTTTCTTTAGTTTTCTTGTCATTTTTAATCCTAGACTTTTATTTCTATGGTTTTTTTTTTCATTTACGTAAAATATTCAGGACGTTTAATCCTCTGCTGCCCTTTAACCCAATGCTCTTCGACGAGAGGAGAAAAAAAGAAAAAAGAGAATCCTTCAGGCACACATCTGGAGGCCACATTTACTCAAACGTCGCGTACCGGTTCCTATACACATACTTTACTGGGTCCTGGAAGGGTGTTACAGCTATCAATGGACGCTGGTATATTGTATATCCGTATGGGCTGTTATATATACAGATCTACGTATAAAGATACGGAAAGGTATGGGAGAGTGATCCTTCTAAATTGTCTACGTAAAGGAATCGGCCATCTGCTCCCTATTATCCTCACAAACCCACGCTAAAGTAGACAGTATACTTACCTTCAATATTTCACTCTCCTAGTCCTGTTTATACATACCATTTTTTTGGACAGGAAAAGGACTCCTTTCTGGGAAGCTTCATGCTCAGCAGTATATACTGTGCAAATAAAAATTTATATCCGAGAAATGGAAATTCAACACTTCCAATACCAATTCTTCGTTCATGATTGATCGATACCGTATTCCCGTGTCCCGATGAAAGCTTGTGCGATACCGAGGTCGCGAATATTAATCCATTTCAGGACGTAGGGATTCTGTCCAGATTAGATGAGGCTCGTTGAAATACTAGTTCAAAGCTTCAGGAAAGAGACGACGGAGCAACAACTTCCGTCGATCGATTCGTGGCCTCGCGTTTAACTCCCCTCGGCGTTGGGGTTGTGGGTGTGGGTCTGAGTCTGGGGGTTCCTGGGTGCTTCGGGGGTTTCCTTTATGCCACGCCTTATACCTTGCCTTTCCACATTTACTATGTCGCGTTCCCTTAGGGTCCCCCCTTAGTGACTTGGTATTTTCGACCTACCCGAAATGATTTTTGCCAGCCTAACTTCCCGTCGTTGTTACTCATGATTATCTTAGGTTAGGTTTAATACTGGAATTATTACAGGGTTGCAAGTTTCGAATCGCATGAGTTAGATTAGGTTAGGTTTCAGTGTTATGTGTTCCTCTAGGTTCGATATTTCCTTGATATTTCATCCTCCATGCTTGCCACCGTGGGATTACACCCCATAAATATAGATTGGGAATGACCATACCCGTGACAAATGGTCGACAATGGCCTTTAGTATTATTCCCCGTAGTATTAGGGAACGTGTGTCCATACGTGAGAGTGTAAATGGAGTCGTTTGACTTTCCAACCGTGGTCAAATATATACTAATTTATTATTTACTCTTTTACGTTGGTACGTTTACAGTGGATATCAGTTGTAACAGTCACTCTGTACTTTCCATTAGTATCTCACATGACACTTATACATAATATATGTATATTAAGAATTTTGCTTGGACGTATGTCATACCTATAAAGATATGTACATATGTGTACAGATAGCTTATTGTGAATGCGGCACTTCCTTTGCTCTATGGATTATGGGAAGTGCTCGATATAGGCAGACCCTATCCCTACAGAGAAATGGTGCTAACTCAAAGCCAGCTTTATCATCGCAACGTGAAATTCGGTTTACATTTCAAGCAAGATATAAGTCTTTAATACTCTTTTTCCTCTTTGATCTTTACGTAGTATTTTCATTCCTCTATTTTGTCTTTGCTTTTCTATCATTGCAGTTTGTTTCGTTTTACTCTTAATGGTTTTGTTGGTTCTCCCTGTGCCTCGCTCCATAGCTGTCGCTACGACATGTTTATTGTTGGTTCTTGGAAGAGCTCTTAAACGGACGTAAACCGGGTCGACTTGGAGATCGAGAAATAAAATCTATAAAAAGGAAAAAAAAACGTGACACATTAACGCCATTGGACGGTGTGAACGCGTGTAGTTTAGTGTCTGTCGAGGTGCCGGAACCATCTGAGGCCCTTGGGTATCTCTGGTATTAACGACGTCACTCCACTGGTTTGGATTTAGTCACATTTGTCCATTGCGGTAGTGCTCATTGCGGTTTACCCGTGCGCTTTTAAGATTACGAGAAAAGGAAAAAATTATACTTAATGGGATACCACACCATGGAATTAAGCAAAACGATGTGGTGGACGGTATTCAATTTTCAAATTGCCAAAACTGAACGGCCATTTGTATGTATACAATCCACCGAATCCAAATTCTCTGGTATTCATTCGCTCTATGGTATTTCTCTTGCCAAGTATAGAATGAAAAAAAAAGCTGTTGTGGCGTGCGCGATAGTGGCGAAGATAGAAACGAAAGAGAAAATAATAAAAATAATACAAAGAAGGTCCTCTGTGCGCAATCAGAGTGCACCGAAGTTATGAGAATACGTTACATTTGACGATCTCAAGATGTGAGCTCAACTATAGCTTTCCGCGTTAAAAAGCTTCGAAGCTATTCTACTCGGTATATGATGATCGGCTCTATATAATGTTGCGATGAATATGTTAGATTGAAACGTAACTGGAATTTTCCAGGAAGCATTGGAATTTAGGAAATATTCGAGCTTCGACCGAAGCACAACAGTTGGGCTTGCTTCTCTTTTTTATTTATGAGAATGTATTCGAAAGATATTTTATTTTAACTACTCCATACAATATCCTTATCGCGACTGATATGTGAACTTTGTACGTGTATCATATGTAGTTATTCAAATTAATGATAAAATTCGAAAGGGAAATGACGAATCTAAAAATAGATAATAACGTGACTTGGGACTCGTAAAGTAAATTGTGTGTTATTTGATGCTTAAACGTTCCGTGAATAAAACAGTTACTGCATATTAATTTACGAGGATATTACTTACGTGGGAATATTGATTGTTTTTGTGAAGTCGGTGAGGTCATAGGTTAAATCTGGTTAAGGCGTTAAATAAAAATTACCTCACTTAGCCTTAACTATGACGTCTGACCTTTCTTCATGTATTTCACTCTATATTTGTTTCTCCGCCTTGTTGCCATAATGCCAGAGTTTCCCAGTTGTGATTCAATTAATTAAGCCCCATTCTACCAGATTGTCAGAGATTCTTACATATACAATAATTCAATTCAGCATTAGGCATCTCAACGCCGTCTTTATATAATAAAGATTAATCTATCTAACGAAGCAACTACGAGAGTTTCATTCTATTTTTGTATCTTTTTTCGACCTTTTCCTTTTATATTTTTATCCCACGTCAGTCCGTTCTGTTTTACATCGACGAATAACGGGGTTACCGAATTACCTAGTGATCGCAATTCCATGGAATAAAATAGCATTTCGAGACACCGACTATGCATTGCGTATTCTTGATAATGTTCCATCGATACGCGCACGTGCAGGAATTCATATTGTAATGCGATATACATATACATATAATCTACTATATATTTACTTTCTACTTTTATGTTTAGCCATTATGTAATGGCTTATCTTACTAGCTAGTAACTCGTATAAATGCATTATCAGTTATGGAAATTGCAATAAAAATATTTGTTTTATTCTTTCTAGCTGTAGCATGTCTTGACAAGTGAGAGAAGACTTTCGGGGGTTTCGGCAGAAAAGGGTTGTGGTTTTCCAAAATGGCAGGTGGTCAACAAGAGCAGTACACGGTGCCGCAACTTGCCCGGGTTTTCCACAGTCTGCCGCACCTAAACGTATCTCTACATTCGGTTAACAACACCTTCAACCCGCACTCCGAAATCTATCTCGAGGTTGGTATCAAATATTCTGAGTATGTGGAATATACTATGCATGTTTTGTGAAAGAGTTACCGGAAGTTCGAGGTACAATTGATTCACCTAGCTCATTGCTGATCCAGTGTGACCCAATTTGATATTAAGCGAGCTGCATAGTGAGTAACCATTATTAGATTACGTATTGAGGCATTTGTTTCATTCGGATCTTCAAGCGTATTTACCTTAGCTAAATAAGTGCTCCGTTTCGAGTTCGTTGCACTGGAAAATTCCCTGTTTGCGAAATGCACACAGAAAGTGCAGCAGAGCCGGTAATACTCTTTAGAAAGACTACTTCCGGTATTCGTTAGAGAGTAAAGTCCGTTGCCTGGGAGGGATTCGTAGCTCTGATCTCAACGGTATTATGTTTGACTTGGCAATGACAATAATTAAGGATTTCTGCTTCTTTTCTCCGGCTCGCAGAGTCTAGGTATTCTAGGAAGCATCCCCGCGGCATGGCTGATCCTTACATTGTTGGTGCTCTTAGTATATCTCGTGACGAGATGCTGCGACCGGAAACCGCGACCGAGAAGATCCATTGCCCTGCTTAAATGTTCTTTGGCTATTTTGGCACTACTGTGCTGTGGTGCTGTTGCTGTTGGATTATACGGTAACGACGACGTTCACAACGGCCTGGTGCAGCTAGTGGAAGCTGCTAAACAAGTTGACAGTATCATCAAGAATGTAAGAAATCAGACTGATGTCATTGAAGCTACCTTGAAGAAGAAGGTGCAGCCCGATTTGACTGCTCTTGGAGATGAGTTCGATGCACCAGCCAGCAACAAGACTATGCTGATGGTACTTCTAGCTGCACTCGAATACATGAAGCAGAATAATAGTATTGCAATTAATAGAAGCTTCGAAATCAGACGACCTCTTAGTGGAATTAGTCTTGCCGGTGCCATAGAAATGGGCGAAAAGATTGAACAACTCCGATGGCCTATAACTATGGCTGTTCTCAGTGCTCTTCTGGTACTCTGCGTGGTTCTGCTGGTCGGAGTTGCGCGACATTCGAGATGTGCTTTGATCACGTGAGTTTTTGCAAATTTTTCTGAACGTATGATTAGAGGGTGCATTTGGAGATGCGCATCAGTAAAGCTGAGTATACAAGGAAATCCCTTTGTCTTTTTGACTGGCAGGTTCTCTGTGTTTGGCCTCTTCGCGGTTATTGTTTCCTGGTTGATGGCCTCCCTCTATCTGGCAACTTCTGTGGCTCTTGGAGACCTTTGTGTCTCTCCGGATGGTTATCTCACCAGGGCTGTGCCATCTACCCTGGCCTCTGAGGTACTCTCTTACTACACCCATTGCGAGACCACACGGAATAATCCATTTACCCAGATATTGCGCGAAGGACATCGCGCCACGTCTAGCATGCGTACAAATTTAAATATCGTGACACGATTATCCGTGGAGCTCTTCAAGGACCAGCAGCTACAACCCAAATTGAGTAGCTTACTAACCGATGTTAGTAATGTTGATAGATTTATGTCAGCACTTAGCGCTCTTCTCGACTGCAAACCGCTTCACAAGCATTACGTTCACGCTACCAAGAGTCTGTGCCATTTAGGATTGTAAGTTGTGACATATATCTGAATTTATTTATTTTTTTTTTTTAATTTGAATCAATACATCATGCTTAACTTGCATTCAGGTACGGGTTGACTTTTATGCTGTTGGCGAGTCTTGCTGCTGGCCTGTTCTTCACCGTTCTTGTGTGGGTCGATTCTCATACGTGGATTTACATTAGAAAACGGTAAGAATCCAATGAAAATAAGTAAAAAAAGATACATTCGGGAATAGAATAGTCCAAATCTATATGATGTGTCGTTTGTTTCAGAAGAGACTACCACCAAGTGGACGAGCAAGATCCATTCCTACCACCATCAGCAGCATCCCAGGCGATAGCAGCTAGGACTCTTCGAGGCCAAGGGTCGTACCCGCCTACAGCCCCTCCTCTTAATCCGAATGTTCATGGCACTCATAATACCATTAAACAGCCCCTACTGTTAACGCCGCCTCCGCCATCTTATGCTACTGCGACCGCTCGAGCACGTCAGCTGCACGAGAGCATGTTAAAGTTTGTGCATGAACCTTATTTATTTATCCATTACTCTTTTAATTTATCCCTAAAAAATATTCCATTTTCTCAAATCAGGTAGTTTGCTCGACTAAATATAGCAGATAATTATAACGATGATAATGATAAATCTTTTATTTTTCAAATAAGTATTGTGATAGTGCTGTGATTCATGGGAATGCCGCCCGAGACGGTCGTACTATCCTGAATGTGGCTTTTGATGTTTTATTAGATGTGGAAGACTCTCATGTTTGGTTAGGCTAGCCCCCGTGAATTTCGTTGTCCAATTGTTGAATTCAATTACCACACGTAAATAATGAATTATGGCAAGAGAGATGCTGCAACTTTGCCCGTTGACTTTGACGTTTACAGAGGTGGGGGTGTTAACGGAGGAGGAGGAGGAGTTGGGGATCACAAATCGGCTCAGCATAATCAGCAGTCGGCGAGTGGACGAGCTGAGCACCGTTCTGGGCTCGGAGATCAACCTGGCCAGTACGCGACTCTGAGCAAGCAGTGCAAAACCCTAGAATCCAGTGACTTCTACTGAGGGCACGCCCCCTCGGGTCCCGGTAGGAAATTTTAGCCAGACATAAGACTGAATTAATTTCTTTGGAGTGTACGATGGTGAGGAATGCATATGCTTTGTATATTACAGGTAGGGAGCCACCCTGGACACCAAGTGTGGCCTCCTTTACTGGCACCCTATCAAATAATTCTCATGGACCGGCGCACCTGGCTACTTTCCAGGATTCGAGGAAGACTCAAACTCTGGATCCAAAGAACCTGGCAAATCTTAAGAGAGGCCCTACACCAGCTTGGAATCAAAATCGGCCGTTACCACCGAATCCGACGAGTCAACCTACCTGGGAATTCGAGTCTCGGTCTCAGACCAATATGAATCAATTCCGGTCTCTCGTCAGAAACAAGGCACCGAATATTCGAATACAAGATCAGATGCAAGATCAGGTTAGGACTCTGGATAGGAATTTCACTCGGGGTCAGTTTAATGGCACAGGACAAAATAACGCGGTTCCCAATATGTATGGAACCTATAATAGAGCCCAGGCTAGACAAGAAAAGCCGGTTGTCGCCACCCTTGGTCAAGTACAGGGTAGCGATCCCAACCTCTATGCTGTAACCGAGCTCTAGAGAATGATCAGTTAATCTGAACTTGAATCCAAAGGAACCAGTCACATCAGCTAGATCATACGAGAATAAGTCTAATAAATGAGGAGGGGGCACACAAATCTCGGATGAAGAAAAGTGAGATTCTAGAGTGGAGAGGGGAGAAATATATACGCTCAAACGGTACGTGCGCAATTCAGTCAGTCGCGTGCTGTCGGGCGGAAAGGCTACGTGTATAAAAGTGACGAGTTTATGTTGAGTGAACTTATTTCGGATCCCCGTTTCTATTCTTACTGGAAGAATATGGCAAAGCGTCGGAATGGAGGGGGGTTAGGGGGGGGGGGTTAAATACCAAAAGACACTTTTTTATATATCTTTTACAGTATACATAAACATATAGATAGATATATATATATATGTAGCGAAAAATCCTTATAGAGGTATTCAACAATATTTCTTTTTCTGTCGCGGGGATGTGAACGATTCGCGCATAGATAACAACATAAATGGCTACTTCGATATTCAGTCGAAATAAGAGTTGGGATTATGCTAGGACTATATGTCGTAGTTGTGAAGAGAAGAAAAGATAAAATGGCCGTCGTTGATTATTAATACAAGTCTAATTTAACTACGAATTCTTGCTGACTTCACGTGTCTTGAGTTTTCGTAAGACATCAACGAGGTTATTATTATAAATATAAATATATATATAAATAAATATATATGTAAAACTCGAAGGATAAATAATTCGGTTCACGGATAACTGCCAATACTCAGGCGAGATACACGTTTTAAGTACAAAATGGAAAAAAGTATGCGACAAAAAATGAGGCACTTCCTAGAAAGAAAAAGAAAAACACACGCACTTCCGTCTTTGCGCGGTTTTTCGATTGTCTTTTTTCTTGTTTTTTATACAAAAATACTTCGTACACAAAACGAGAGAATAAGTAAGCATATTACGTTCGATTTTAAAGCGCGTCGTGGGCACTGTGGAACCAAAAAGGAGAGGTAAAAGATAAGAACAACAACAATAAATGAAAAGAAACAACACAAAATCATCACTGAATAATGCTGCTTTTTCACTGCTCATGAATCTAATACTAAGTGTAATAAACGTGTGTCTGAAGGGCATGCGGTACGTAAGAATGAACATGAGAAAGAGCAAAGACATTTGCGAATTAAAAATGACGCAGGCTTTTACTGCCACCCCATAAAAAATATAACGTATATATTATAAGTAAACATTAAGATTCGATCAACGACATTTTTTTCGTTGCCACGTAACATAGTGTGAGAATCCCGGTAGCAAAGATAAAACCATAGATAATGATATAAACGGCTAAAACGCGTATTTATATGTGCATTTGTTTACCTTCTATTAATGAAATTATAATTTTACCTTTGCAACGAACGAAACGAATAAAACTGAGAGAGTCGAAGATAATAGCCGCAAGGAGAAACAGAGAAAAAAAATATATAGATTGGCTCCGGGATGACACCAAACTTTAATATATTCGAATCGTGCTCGCTGATTTTCTCGCCACCCTGTATATATTTATTATAGGTAGATTTAAAAATAATTGAGTAAACGTGTAAAGTGTGATAATTTTAATCTAAATGTTGATCGACTTTAAGGTTGCGCACTTGAATATAGCTATACATGAAGGGGAGTATATAGATAGTAATATTTCGTATTTTGTTTTCAATATCTTTTTTTTTTTTTTTGTTAAAAGAAATTGCTTAGAAACTTTACACTCGTAGATCTCCAGAATAGAAAGATAATTCCGAAAATCTGTCAGTGCCATTCCTATAATGCATTTATACTTGTTTCTTCGTTCCGTTTCGAAATCATTACTTTTTTGTTTCGTGATAACATAGAATCGAATAATGAACGAACATTTAAGGAAATCGTAATCGCTTAAAGGAGTTTTGGCATTGCGAAGAATTTATTGCTGTTTTTCAGTCGGTCACTCACCTGTACATATTTGTAATATTTATTGCGTAATTGAGAAATAGGGCAAAATGAGGCGAGAACACACATGCAACAAAGGGACAGATAAACGAGCTACTGGGCGAATGAAAAAAGGGAAATATAACAAGCAAAAAGTGTATAAGTATAAATTAACTACACGAGCGTTTCACACCTGGGCAGGATTATTCATTTAGATTTCTTTGTCTTCTTGCATGTTGAGAAAATTAGAAACGAATCGAACCTTTTTGTAAAGAAGGGATGGTGTGCCCTTGGTTGGGCAAAACAAACGTAAAATTGTAAATTCAAGGAGGATTGTTAAAAGAGAAAATACTAGTGTCCTAGTCAGTAACTAACGTTGTGTACTCTTGTGTCTAAGAAAAATTGTATAAGCACGAAGGTGAATAACGAGCTGTAGTGAGGGAGAGGGTGGACAAGATGGAAAAAATAGGTAATTGAACAGGGGGGCGGGAATAGATAGATAGGAAAAGTAAACAAAGGGGTATGGAGGGAGATAAGTAGAACGAATGAATACTTAGCAGATACACATGAGGTTGAAAATAGGAAATAATTAAGGGAATGTCTTCTTGCCAAATTCATCATAAAAAAGCGGCTCAATATACGGATACATAAATAAATATATATAATATATACACGACTCTACTATGTATGTACATGACTACTCATTTTGGCATCGAATTTCTCTGTTTTTTGTATTCATCAATTTGTACTCGACATATAATACCTGGAGCTTCTATTGGCTCAATAATTTTGTTTTCTTTTTGCTGTTGCTCATTGCGGGTAAAACTTTTCAAAGGAGACGAGGGGACCCCATTGAACGTACCATTTTTTATCATTATATTACTATTTGTTGATCGTCTAAATCTCAGAGTATATCTCGCGCGTCCTTTTTTTTTTTTAGAGATGCCTAAAGGATTTATCGTTTCAGATACGTACAAGAGACTTTTGACAGATATCGAGATTTTGCGTTTGTCACAAGATTTTTAGGGACAACTTTATTTATATATATCACGTTATAGCAAGGTACAGTGTGTACACATATGATACTTTTTTCGGCATACTCCGATAAATGTACGATATGTCACGTGATAGCCAAAAATTGTTTTTCATTGATTGGTACTAAACACGCGCGACTTTGAATTTAATTTTCGCGCGTTGCACTGCCCCTAATGACTGTCGCGTATTGACGACGATATAATAAAGATAAGGATAAAGCAAATAAAGTGCTAAATCACACGGCGAGAAGGAAAAAAAAATCTTACGAGAATATAAAACACACGGGATCAATAACAGTATTCTGTCGTATGTTGTACTCGTGTCACGCTTACGAAATTATATATGTAAGACTTGCACTAAAGATAACATGACTTACCGCCAGCAGCCAGTTTATCTACTGTCCGATATACATATTGTATTATCTGTACGTTTTAAAGACAACCCTTTTAATATATACACTATACACGTAAAGGCCATGCAAATTCCATGAGCCGCTCAGTACCACTTTTGACACTCACGATTTGTAGCGAAGTTATCATTAGTTAATCGAAAAGACGCCATAATGAATATACGATGAAATTATATGTATGATAACGATAGAAGATGGCTGAAAATGTGTAATTCGTACGACAGCGTAACAGGAATCCTCGTAATTATTGTTAAATTCTAAAGAAACGTAAGCGAATAATGCATACCTAAATTTTCTTAGTCGGATGATTACAAGTGCAAGAACTATTTCTTTTGCATATGAATTTTATGCGAATGTCAGGGAGAGTGTAAGAGTATTTGTTTGGTTGGAATACTTTTTCCCTTTTTTAGCTCTTTTTTTTTCCTTTGTACAATTTCCGTGCATTCTTGTGATTTTGTACAAGCATGCCATGAGCGATAGACATATGTACCGAATGTTCTGCTAGTACTAGTTCCTAAGTTTCTTTTGGATCCACTGATGATCCTGAAGTGTTTGGCCTATAGAATATTCGCTCTAACGGCAATAGGTCTGATTATAATTAATGGTATCCATTCTCCCTATGGTATTTGTCAATTTTTTAATTTTCATCTTTATCCTTTGCAACAGTTCCACCCCTTCCTACGAGCGCAAGAATATGGTAACGAGTGCGTGATGAATAATGCGAGAAAAACGTCAGATTTATTTACAAAAGTGCGTAGAGGCTAAACCGAGAAGCTATGAATATGTATGTAAGTCGAGACTTTCTAAGACATTTTTGTATGCGTGATGTGCGATAAGCTTTAAGTCCCTAGAAGTGAGTATCAGGAAATATTATTTGACGATTATACATCTATTATTATTGTAAACGAATAAGAGATGAGAGATGAGATGAGATAATGATGACGATAAAACGGTGATAGAGGACAAAACACATTTTTTGTCCCTTTCATCGATAATTAATTTCTATCGAATTACGATCGACGTAATCCAGACTTAATTCCTCCTATTGTAATGGTACACAAAATATTATGAAAAAGAGAAATAAAAGTATGAATAATGATTCTTTTGTCTTGTGTATTTACGTACTTATATTATAATTTGGTGCGTTCGTCTTAAATAAATGTAATTTTTCATAGACATTCTAAACTTTTCGTTGAAAGATTGTTAGGTAGCATCTTACCGGGCATACTAGAGAAACGTACCCTTTTCATTTTTTTTATTCGGTAGCAATACTTTATTACAACAGTTCGGTACATAAATATACATACGAGCTTAATTTATTTTTATTCTTGGGTACTTGTCAACAATGTGTGTGTGTGTGTGTGTGTGAATTATCGCTTGCGACGTAAACGTTAATTAAAATTTGTCAAAACGTTAATTCATTTTCCTTTTAATTATTAGGACACGTTTTCAAAACTTGCAAAATATATGCAACTATCGCATAAATAATTTTGACTTTTAACAAGCCCTTATGAAATACAACTGGGTGAGTTTCAGAGACGAATAGCATAGACAAGAGTAGTTCTACGTAATTCTCTTTTTGTTGCAGATATACATTTTTCTTTCTCTGATTAGTAATTATTTAGTCGATTCCGTTAGGAAGTTGGAATACAAATGAAATTCTAATTTCTCGGTTGCTCGTTTTCACTGAGAATAAAAATTCTTAATACTTAAAGCAAAATCACTTGTCGCATCATATTCCTTTATCACATATTATTACTATTGAAGCATCATATACCTTGTGCTCTTGAATAATAGCGTGAACGTTCAACAGGTATTCTTTTTCCTCTCCTGATTTTCTTTATCTTCTCAATGTTTTCGTGGTGTATTATTCTAAAGTTAGATTAAGGTGAAAGGTTGACGCCCGCGCGCTTATCTAATATTCATATGGTGGTTTTGTTGCAAAAGAATATTTCTTATTCCAAGCTGGTCTCTATTGTGCTTGACAGAATTGGTGTTATTCCATGTTGACGAGATCGTAATTTATAATTCAACTCACCTAAGTACCTTTGCATAACCATATATTTAAGGGAAAATATCAATGAGCACTGCACTCTGATGTTCATTGGCACAGGGAATTGAACCTTCCTAAGCTCCACTTTGTCGCCTTCAATGGCCCTCCCAATTGAGTTCAGGAGTTCACTGAGTAGTGCCGGCATTACTCAAACTCTGTTTACCCGGATAAAGGACATCGAATGGCAATTCCCTGATCCTAAAGAAAAACTTTTGCCGATCTCGAGTCAAGCTACCAAAGGAAGCTGAGCCGACGGTAAATACTTTTCTTTGATATTCCCGAAAAAAATAATTATTGATGAGGTCACACTACGACGTGAGCTCTCCAGTCTCCTCTTTAACCAGGGGCTGCGGAGTAGCAACATTCGAACCCAGTGTCGTACTCTTTCCACTTTGTAAACTGGAATGACTGGAGGATCGGCTATGACTCTGACTTCCTGCACCAACTGGAGTTTGAACCAATGGTTGCGGTGGTGTTCTGGCACCGGACCCATTGCTGTTTGTGGAATTTGGTTGCAATTGCATGTGGTACTTGTAAATGTTTTCTGTGCTCTCTACCACACCTGTTGACAAAAAATATTTGTTGGATAGGTTTTGGATTTTAATTAATGTTTGTCATTTGCATGATTGATAAGGTTACATATTTACCGGCTTGCAAGTTTAAACTGCGCCCACGAACACCACCTTCTTTAGAAGGTGGACTCCACCAATTCACCAGTGAGCCCACTACAGGTACATGCCTTAGTATCCCTTCCTGCCAAAGTTTCTCAGCATTCTCACGCTCTAGGTCTGTTTGAGCTGCTTCTATACCTCTTTTTACCACTTCCGACATTGTGTCAAGTAATTTTGAACTGGCTTCCACTTCCTGACCCACTTGGAGTACCAAGGACAGTAATTCCGGCACATCTAAGCAGTATGTGTCGTTATTTCCCGTAGACATAGTTTAATTATGTTTTTACATTGAATAAAAATTACCTGTATCCTGGGTAACCATGCCAAATCGAACACATGCCAATCCATCAGCGCCTTCTCCCAAAGAAAATGCAGCATCCGTACTTCTCAAAGCTTCCACTAATTGAGTGTTTAACCTATTAAGCTCCTCCTTAGCCTGGTCAGTCATTACATGGACCCAGGTCGGTGGAGCGTAACGAACTCCACCTAGACCTGCCCATCTTGGCATATCCACCAGATGTAGAGAGTCATTCTCAGACACTAAGCGTATGAATGTTTCTTTGTGCTCCACCGTAGCTAGTAATATTTCCTGGAGAAAATACATAAAGTCTCATTAGTTTACTCTTGGAAATTGTAGTTGTGTTTTCTGTTTTATTCTTCCTTACTATTTGTTGCTCTAAACTGGCAACGAAGTTGTCAATATCTTCAGAAGTCGGTGGCTTCTCAGGATTCTCTAGAGGACATATTCGTATCGCTACACCATGCTGTTCGATTTCGCATAATTCTATTTGCATGTTTTCAATGTCCCTTTGAAGTATTTGGCCCAGCCAGGAATTGAGTTTGTCATAATAAGGCGGGACCCGTTCGGTTGCTTGGGGATCTCGATCAGCCGGTATAAATTGGAATACCAGGGCACTTGCTACAATTTCAAACAGCTGGGGACTACTCACAGGATTTGTTAAGAGGTCATTAATGGTGTAGGACCCACTTTCACCACCAGGAGTTTGACTCTACGATGATCAATACACGTTAATAAAAGTATTTTATGAATGCATACAAATTCTGAAAATTTATACTTACCACAAGTTTGATGCAAGACATTTTTTTAATTTTATTGTAAAGCTCCTCCACAACTAAAAAGCATTGCTTGAATCTGTTTTGTATGCCGTCACGTCCTAAAGCCTGCAAAGCTGCCCACAAGGATAATGTTGGCAATCGTCTAGATAAGGAATCTGCCATTAAACCGGACACTAATGATAAGGTAGTATCTCTTGGAGTAGGCCGACCTCCTTTTGTATCTGTTAACCTGTACAGTGTCTATGAAACTTGTTAAAGAGGAATATAGTCATAAACGAAGACCTTCGAGTTGTACAAAGTAAATCATAAAAGGATACAACTACTGGTAGAGATGGTATACCTAACCAGACACCAAGAGGCAGTGTTATGCTGTCTGCTATTTTTGAAGGCTGCAAAGATTAGATAAATATACAAAAATTAGTATCTGAATATTATCAAAAGTAAATCATAAATATCTGTGGTTTTTATTTGCTATTACCAAATCCTTAGTAGAATTATTTAATGTTAATGCTGCCAATGAATGTCCTCGAAGATGTAACCAGACATTATACTTGTCACAAATTTCACGAAGTCTTGTGATGTTATCACAATGCCCTGTCAGAACTGACCCAGCTTCTGCTAGGACCAAAAGTGGTGTCACACTATTTGACTGACTGTCCTCTGCAAGGCGACGTTCTAAAGCTGAAATATCCATGCTATGCCGAGATCCAAACATTGTATTATGTGGAATTGGTCTAACACAATGCAATGGTAACGATAGCTGAAAATCAATCAAATATTTTCTTGTTAATCTATTATAAAGCAACTTCCTCTTGTTTCAGTTGTTGCTGATTTCCGTCAAAACTTACCTGTCTGCATAAATGTTGTACTACGCCAAGGGGTGCAGCAACTGAGCTGTATATAAGTGGTGGGGATGATGTAAGTGCAGTGAAACCTTCCTCGATATATCTAGGATACTTTCTGTGTAGAGCCAATCTGGCTACACGCACCAAACCCTCTAGATGATCTTCATGGAAAGAGGATGCACAGTCAACGAATCTGAATATATGACTGAGCCATCTAGTTGTATCTGCAGCAAGACGACCTGCTAACCTCTGAGTATGAGGTCTAGGAAGTGCAACCGCATAAGCAGAAACAGAGTGTGCAATCAAGGAAAGTTTAGCTGCATCTGTCAGGACAGGTACAGCTGTCATTTGACTGGGTGATGTTTCATCAGAACCATCCTCCAGAATCTGTGGCGCATCTTCATGGATTACTAAGTCCTGTAAAACAAATAATATACCATAATGAGTTATCATATGCCTAACGCTAATCTTGCATGGATTCTGACACAATGATTATATAAATATATGATAATACATTATTATCGCTACTGGTTTCTACTATTGCATTCTCGACCATATTAACCCAATTAAATGGCACGTTACATGCAGAGATCACAGTAGTTTCGCTTACTGTTCCCCCCAGTAAACTGAAAGGAATAAAACTAATGTATTTTTATAGATAACGCTATTAATAGCAGATATTGACAGCAATATATAGTCATGTTCCGGCATATCAGCTCATTACAATTTGTCTTTGTATGGCGCGCAATTTTATCATTTCCTGTATAATTACAACGTGGCGAATAAAAGAAGGATCAGGTGCCAACCCAAGGGAAATAACCAATCAGAGAACCGTATTCATAACATTTTATAACAAATCAGATATGACTAATGGCTTCTGCTAGTCGTATTTACCTGAATCAAGGCCAAAATTTCTTCGGGGTTCTTTGGATGGGATAGAAATCCCGAGGGGTTATTCCAAGTAGTACCACCTCCATCAGCAGCCCTCTCAACGGCTTCCTCGAGCCGCGATATAACTTGCGATGCTTGAAATTCAAGTGCACCTATTTCGTTCTCTGCAGGCCCACCTCCGGCACTGACCTGTCAAAATCCCCATTAAATCGTTCAATATTTCTCTGTCAACACGTTACCTTTCAATCCAACCACTCGTTAATATACCCATAAAATTTCAAATTATTTTTAATACGATTTTCACCAACCTCTAGGATATTTTGCGCTATGTTTTCCATCGCTGCTTCACCGTTTGTATCGGACTCCTCGGCCATCGTGGCAGTAGTCGTGGCGCAGGAGCGTCCCTTACCTTCTGCCACACCTCCCCGCATTCTATAATCTGCTACTGAACAAAATAGAGAACTTTTCGAAATTTTTATAAGATTAAGTTACATATCTTTAACGTCTTTATAGATGCAATAAACAAATTATTTAGTATCATTTGTTATTTTCAACCCCTATTTTTTATATTTAAACATTTAGTGACAGGAGCATAATTAGCGCCTTTAATGTACGCACCTTATTTTATCGATATGGCTGTGCACGTTCAGGCCTGTTAACGATAATATGGACCTCCCTGATGATTTATACCTGACGTTCAAACACAATAGGTAGATGTAATTTGCAATGCATTTTTCACGATAAATGGATATTTTTATAAATTTCGAATATAAGTGTATGGGTTACATGATACAAAGCAGATTTTGTGTATTATAGTATTATTTATTTTTTCTATAAACTAAAAGATACAACTTTTACATTGTTTATGGGCTTTATACAGAAATTAAACTACTTCTACAATACCACCCACTTTTGTAATAGCTTCCTTCAGCTTTTCGGCATCATCCTTACTTAAGTCTTCTTTCACTACTACTGGGATGCTCTCCACAAACTTCTTAGCCTGAAACAAAAATTTACTGAATGAAAAAGAACTAGTTGATAATATCACACATTAATGAATGAAATACCACCTGCACAAGATTTGTCCCAGGTATAAGATTTTTTATCTCCTTTATGAGAGCAACCTTTTGTCCCTCATCGTACTTTGTAAGTTTCACTGTAAAGGATGTTTGCACTTGTTTTGGAACAGCAGCTTCTTCATCCTCCTATAAAATTAAAAAATGTCTATTTCTTGCCACTTACAATATCGGTGAATATCGAAGTCTAACCATCGTTTATATCATGCATTTATGTGATAAAACTTACTTCAGACTTAGCAGCTACTGCGAAACCTCCTACAGGCATAACAGGTGCATCGGGTAAATTAAGTCGCTTTTTTAGCACATTACTAAGTTCTGCAACCTCAATGAGGTTCAGAGCTGTAATATCTTTGACAATTTTATCAATTTTCTCACTAACAGGCTTGTCCACACCTTCGGGAACAGGAATGGTCAGCTGTTCCACAGATGCAGTGGCAACTGCGGCTTCAGCTTGCTGAGAAGCAACGCTGAAATAGAATAAATTTACTTGAAACACGTGAATTTAAGGTTATGTAATGCTATAAACCGGTACATTGGCATTCGTTTCCTAGAATAACATTCCACGACATGCTGCACCTTACCACTTATGAATATGCCTCAGTTGAGGTATACTCTGTCGTAGCACGAGACGAAGAGAATTCATGATTTCTCGTTATAAAACTTGAGACAAAATATTAGAAAATGTTAGAAAACAGATAAACCTCTCCCACCCCACGGATAGAAGTGTATGCCAGCGCGCCCAGTACCATTAAACATTAGTTCGGAAACCCAAACTCTGTTAATTCATGGAATGCAAGCGTTTATGTTCTGGAACATCCGTAGAACATATACAATATCTTGTTATCGCTATTTTCATAGAAAGTATTTCATGTAATAAACCACATATTATCGGGAATCTTCGTTTTAAATAAAATAATTCAACAAAATGAAATAGAGGGAATGCCCATTTGCCCTTATAGCATTTTATTCTTTTGTCTAAGTCTTTCTGTTGATGAATTAAAATACTTTATCGAGGTGCTAAAAATATTGTATTATTTATATATTCCAGTGCATTACAGTAGATTTTTGGCCATAAGACCTGACTTTATTTAGATACTACACATTTGGACAATATATAAGGGTGCCATCTATACAAAAAACCATGTAACTTCTCTAAAGATATCGGTAACGTGGCTGACTTCACAATCATCTTCTACATAGCAACAATTTATTCACCATTGAAGCGTAACTTGCCTCACACAATTACAGGGAGTGGGGGGAGCAATCAAGACGGTGTCTGGACTTGAAACGCTCATTCTTCCATGAGCTAGTCTGCCATGCTGGTTTTTTGGACGCCCTCGTTTTAGCCATTCCATCCTTCTTTCTAAATTTACTCTTTCTTTACTTTTATGCTTCTATTTCTTATTTTCTTACTTCTTTCTATCTATTTTTCTGTCTCTCTTCTCCTGTCAATATTTTGATAGTCATGCTTTTTATTCCACCGTCCTTCATTATTTCATTTCATAAAAGTATCTCGCTCGCCCTCTCAATCATTCTCAATACACGCTGATCTCGTACACCAATCTCAATGATTATGGTGGTAATCAAATCAGAACCCCCAATTTCTATAATGCATGTGTTAATAACTTTTTCTCATTTGTAGCCGTTCATAAGACATTTGGTTCCAAACACAAGAGTTGGCTCAGGTAAAGAGACTCGGCGGGCCGTGCCCTGTCCAGCCGGTTGCCTGTACTTGGCGTGAGACTCGACCGAGTCTCTTGATCTCGGTGGATGAGTAGTGGATAAATAAGTGATGAGTGGACCAGTGGACAAGTTTCTTAGATCCCGGAAGTTCCGGCTAGGAGCATAGAGTCAAATTATGGTTGAATTCCCCCGTCAGCATTATAACGCTATAAGGCATTAGAGGGGGTAGTAATAAAAGAAAGCAAGTATGGTGTTGTACATTTCATTTTAAATAATAATAATAATATCAGGACGTTCGTTGTTACAAATACAATAGGCGCCGATATGTACAATTACACAATATCATTAACGCTATATACACCGGATTTTTTACTTAACGGTACAGCAAGTATAAAACTGTATAAAATAATAATCTCGCTTGGAAAAGAACACGCTCGAGGATTATTTATTCGCATCGACGTTGATACACAAGAGCGCGGGTTCTCAATATTTTGAGTGTTATAGACATTCGTTGCAAACGCATTCCACGTTGCATGTAATACTTTGTCATAATTGACATTGCGACTTGAAGAATACCAACTATAAAAACAAAAGGTATTCACTACGGTAGCGAACTTTCGACAATTTTTTTTCGTTCCTTATGATTATTATTTATATAACTACATAAAAAAAGCCATGCGTCTCGACGCTTTCATCGAGTGCGTCGTGCTCATGTACCTAGGAACTCTTCCTGGAGAACATGCTTTTAAAGCCTCTTCCTCCGCTTCCTGTTTTCCTACTAATCTCCTTCTCGACTTTCGAAATTCCTTTTCCATCATTTTTTATTACAGTCTGCTCTTGCATTAAATCAATAATCGTTGATCATGTTCGAGGAAAAGGAAAAGATCAAGAGACAACGCACTTCTCCGCATCTTTTTGCGATTGAGAGGACGGTAATCGACGCCTGGCGCATGCCACAGCATCATTTGGCACATAGGATATTCGCACCCCACCGTAGGCTCTTCTTGGAGGTAGCGCGTACGCCGTTGCTTCATCCGAACTGCTGGAACTGCTACAGGTCGAGCAGCAACTCTCCTCGTCGTCAGTTCTTACTCGACTTCCCAAACCTAAGTAATATTTCGATATTAGATTACATTACATAAAGATGAAACGGATGGAGTTCCAAGCACTATCTAATATGCTAATGCGACTATAGCTATGGTACGGTGCGGTGCATGGTATTGGTTTCAATGCAACGAACGCACGTAAAAGGTCAGTACGGTACCATCACCTTGTGCGTTCGAGTTTGCCTATCTACAGGCACTCATATTGCATTGAAAGCTATAGCACGTTTAGAAGTCAAAGTATACTGACCCCAAGATGAAGTACTGGCAGCTTCTTCAGGTTGAAGACTCCTGGACCGTGGCACAGTCGTTCCTGATGGCGGAGTCGTCGTAGCAGATATTGGAACTGACGTAGAGACTATAGGATCGTCACCTTGAAAACGTACGCGTCTCGACGTCGGCGTCGGAGGGTCAGGCTGTCCATTGGGATTCGATAGGGATGTTGATGGTGGAGGTGGTGGTAATTCTGGCATACTCGACGCGTGTGTTGGCGCGCAACTTGGTGCACATCGTAGTGGCTCCCGGTCGCGTGCTTGCATCAGCCTTCCAAGCTCTGCGGGAGCTTCTTCTGGTAAAGAATTCCTCTCTTGGAGGAGTCTCTCAAGATTCCTCTCCAGAAGAACCCTGTCCAGACCACCAGGCCTCGACCCGGCACTCGATAAAGTTTCCCCAGGAAAATCAGCACTTGATGTTCCCTGAGTGGGCGTTGTTGCTACCGACGCCGAGCTTTGTTGCTTCCTGGGCATTCTCGGGGAATTCCTTGGTGACCCCAAGGTGTGCCTTGATGCTGGCGGAGGCGGCGGACTGGACGAACCCTCACTGGTTGGTGGTTGTCTTCTACCGCCTCTGCATTAGAAAAGATTGATTAATATTCTTACATCTTTTACAGTGCTATGAGTGTTCATGATCTTGTCCAATACTAACCTGGGAAATGTGGGCGGTAATGGTGGTAGACCTGCAGATGAATCACTAGGTGTCGTAGGAGGTTCTCCTTTGCTACATGCTATACTACAATAAATGGCTCCCCTTCTAGGTAGAAAGGGTCTTCCCAAAAGGGACGTTCTGCAGGTAGCACAACAAAAACAGGCTTCAGTGGCATGCCAATGTTGACCTTCGTGCGACATTTGACCTTGATCAACGCCAATAGGCTCACCACAGCTGTCACAGTATTCAGCGAAAGATGCGTCGAAGCAGTCGAGACAGTACGGCCTGCCTTCTCTCATAACGTACCTCTGACCGCCAAGCTACAAAAATCAAAAATATAAAACACGTATAAATTTTCTGTAACTTTATAAACCTTGACATCGTCATAAAATTAAAACATGTGGCAAAGTCTGTGTACCTGTCGATCGCATTCAAGGCAGGCAAAGTGTCTCATGTGCCAGGCTCGACCTTCAGCTTCTGTGCACTCATCAGCCAGAATGATCTCGTCGCAGGCGCAACATCTGGGTTTAAGTGTCTCTGCATGATGGCGTCCACAATAGAGTCTACCATCCCTCCAAAAGTAGATAAGATCCACCAAGAGTTGCCGACATACGCAACATACAAAGCAGGCAGGGTGCCAAAGAGCGGACGAACCGGCTCTACTGGCACCGACTGCCATTTCACCAGCTGCTACAGGTCGTCCGCACTCGCGACATCCTGATCCATGAGGACGTTCTAACTGACTGACATGACCCCTCCCAAGGGCTTCGCGTTTACGCTGACCCGCGAACACTCTGAGCTCCCTCTTCTCCTCCTCACTAAGGCCTCTGCAGTACCTGGCCTCATTGTCATGGGGCGGTAGCTGTTGAAGAAGCTGTTTAACTCGCTCCCGCTCGCCAGCGCTGCCCACGTAGGGTATCTTGTCCTCGGGCAGGGAACTAAAGTACAGGTGCACCTGGACATTCATTGGGGTTGAGTTAGGTAAGACAGGTGCAGGAAGTGCAGGTGCATATTAGAAGGAACAGCGTAGTATACTCAACGATAGATCTACTAGTACCTGGTCGGGTCTTAGACCTGGTGGTACCCAGGTGTATTCCTCCAGGGCGCATCCGCTATCGTCATCGCTTTGCGAATGTCGTTGATGATGAAGTAGCGCGTCTTGAAGAGCTGGCGGTGCCTGCACAGGGCTCTTGAAGGGCTCAGGATGCGATCCGGGGCCCGGATTGCTTGGGAAGGCCATTGCCATAGCCATTGGTGAGGATGCTTCGCCCAATCCGAGCCCTGAGGATCCTCCGGCCTCCGAGGAGGCACGCTGATGATCCTCACGAGGGCAACGGCAGCTTCTGCAAACCTTTCTGAAAACAAAAAATATCATTGAACTAGTTAGCTGGGAATGTTTCAGGTCCAATTAGTATCCCATGGTACTTCGTTAATGGCTATAAATCAAATTGATCGTGATGTTCGTTTCTGTTCGATTATTATCTGTATAGGGTGTGCTGAGTTATCCGGATATCCTACGGAGGGTCAATCTTCTCATGAGCAACAAAATGATAACGCAGAAATATGAATAATTCGACTCTTTCAAACTGATTATATATTGCATAATTCTGTATTTTTTCGAATGTCTCAACAGGTTACAAAAATTTAATGAACTTAACAGTGGCCATTGCATCTTTGAAAATCATTCCTAACAAGCTTGTAATTCAATATATTAACTATATATCTTGCATTTCAGCTTTTCGAGTATTGAAAAATAAACAAACTCGTCACATCTTAATTAGTCTAAGGCTAAGATTTGGTTGAAAAAAATATTAATTTACAATTAATAATACACATATATACGTCAAGATTAAATTGTATAAAAACTTTATACTAATTTTTGCCCCATAGGAATTACTATGAACGTCAATAACAACGTAGATCACCATGTACATGTCTATAGTGTTACTGTTCATGATATATCAACGCTGTTAATATTTCATACGTTAAAAGTAGGTAGCAGACCGAAGGTGGCAGTACGGAGAATACAAAAAGACAAAAGGTAGAAAAGGCATAAACAAAATGAAAAAAGCGGATCTAACAAGTGGCATATAAAATTAAATTAAATGCGCGATGAAGTCTTTAGAGTCCCATCGCGAGGTTAAGAAATCTTAACGAGAGTCGGGGTCCCTGCCACGATCTCATTAGGAGGCCCTAAGGCCCACTGTTATAAACTCGAAAATTAATAACCTCAATCAGGTGCACTCAAGGATTTTCGATACTGCACTGCGGGTGGGTAAAATGCGCTGCATGCGATGCATCCAGTGCACGCACCAATGACATGCGTGCTTACTAATCCGATATGCAGTGCAGTAGGCAGTGCAGCGTAGTGAAATGACAATCCAATTTTTCACCCTTTACATTGAATTACGTGTTTCGTATATTAATAAACCGAAATTCCCATTTATCCTGTTAACGTCTGTTTTATTTTGCATACGGAAATCTGCAGTCTCCTTACTGTCTGGGTCCCATACCCAGGGTCAAAGATCCGTCAAACTTACTCGACGCCATAACTCGAGTGCAGAAGACTGTCCAGATTGTGTTCGGTGACGCGAATACCGCCATCGGTACCCTGGAGAAATTCCATACACTTCTCCGTGGGACTGGCCCTGGGCGTCGAGAGGGCTGGAAGATCCGGAGCGTTGCCGTCGTTTCTATTCCTGAGGAAGGCATCCAGGTAGTGCTCATCGTTATCGGGCAAATCGTAAACGATGGCCGTCCAGTTGTCGGACTCGGCATCGACACTCAACGCGGTTCCCGTGTTGGGATTTTTCCTAGAGTACAGTTTGCGCAGGTAGGCCTCCTGGTGGCCCCTAGTGGCCCAACAGCCACCCTGCCACCATCTTTTCGAACCGAACAGGCCCGTCTGTCTAGTTCTCGCTAAACTGGACATTATTGGCAGTCTTGCTTTCTCGATCTCTTTTTCTTCTTTCGCGCTCTCGTGTTTCCTGTCACGAAATCATGTCCAACAATTCGGCAGATTATCGGTTATCGGTTGCTGATATGAAGGCAATGCTGATCCTCAGCTCACCAGAATAAATGGGCCGTGTGTAACCAGGAAGCCACGGCCTTACATACTCCGTATTATGTAGAACCAGTAGTAGAGTGAAGATTAACATATTAATACAGGTTGCATCTGGGGCCTTAAAGACAGCCACTCAGAGAGATAAGAAATCTAACCTGCGTAGGGCCCCGCCGAAGCACTTATTAAAGATTATCTCTCACTGCCCGCTCGCTTCGTCTTCTCTTGGTCATTCTCTCTTGTCCTTCTTCCCTTCTCCCTGTCGATTTTCTCCTCTTCGTCTTACTCTTCGCGTCTCTTCTATCTTGTGCGAATTTTTCGCTTCATCAATTTCGCTCACGATTACGTCGCTTGATCACGCCGTGGAATATGCACGATTCTGAGATAGATACGGCTGCGAAGGCGCATCGATTTCTCTCGAACAATCGCAAACGATTTTCTTGAACATCACAAACATTCAACATAGAAGTCATTCGATCCTTGAATATTCTACGCGCGAGCATTACGTACGTCAAATTTTGTAGAGTCCGACTTGAGACCACAAAAAAGAAGAAAAAAAAAACATTAAATCAATACTTTTAAGTAAAAGCTCATTTCGAACTGACAATCTTCACACGTTTCTTGATTAATCACTTAATTCCGCAATTACACCAACAAACGTCATGAGTAACGCTCTGCGAAATTCGCAAAACACTCACGCACTCACAGTGTTTCTTGAAGAAATCCAAATGTTCCTCGCGCGATAAAAATGTACATAAAAAAAATTGCGTAAAGAATAGGCACGTATTTCTGGACACAGAGAGTACTCCAAATACACAAACAGAAATACGGGCGCGCACAACGCACGCGGCGAAAGAGACACGGAAAGGTAAACGCACACGGAGACACATGCGGAAAGTATGTAGAGTAATAATATATCGGGGATTGCCGAGGCTGCGCGGCGAGTACTGAGAGTTGAGCGTGTTGCTCTCCGAGTTTCTGCCCGTGGAAGAAGAGGAGAGAGAGAGAGAGAGACCGAGTGAGAGGGAGAGAAGTGGCGAACAGGAGAGAGAATACGGGAATGGGGACCAATGGGGCCTTGTTGGGGCCTTAGCGGGTTCCGTAGTGTGTTAGTGCATGCGTGCGCAGTGAGAAGGTACGATCAAGTGAGATACACTCACGCACCCTTCCACTCTCCTTCGCTTTACCCGATATATTTATATTCGTTTCTAATACGTGTGGCGTGTCGAGGCCCGACGCCTCTCCCTTGGGCCCCAAACGCGTGTGCTGCGCGCGCGTGTGCGTCTACGTTTATGTGTTGTGCCTCCTGCGGGGCCTCAAGGCACAGACGAACCGTTTCTGACTCTCCTCCTCTCGATTCCAACTTCTATTACGAGTCATCCGTCGATTATGTCCATTTTCCATTATTCCTGCAAAATATTTCCTAACCCTAACCTAACTCGACGAAGAATTTGTATTGTCTTTTACCTTCTTTAAAAACATATTTAAAAGCTTTTATTCGAAATTTTAAGGCGTCCTCCATTTACCACGGTAATGGATACTATCGGTACTTATTATGGCTCTCGCATTTCTGTAGCCATCTTGCGAATGCCTTTTCAGGGACTTTTTGTGCGAAGGAAAACTGGGCCGCAACGCCATACGCGGGCCCAGAAGTAGTTTAGAGTGGCGGAGCGCACCTACTGCACACTGCCGGGAGACAGATGTCACGCGATAGTTTCGAGAGCGGAGCCTTGCGTTACTTCACTTCGCTTTACATATACACCTTGACTGTTACGAGAGGCCCATAAAACTCACGGGTTCACACATACGAGTCACTTCCCACGGGAGGTCATTAACGACTTCCTGGGGCCCGTTTTGTCGACGGAAAAGACGCTTGGCGGTGGAGACATCGCGTGTTCGCGGATACTTTGAGAAAATTAAAGGCACACAGAATTTGCAAAGGCGACGAAGAAGAAAAGGAGTGATCAAAGGAAAACATTATTGAACGTCAGCACTCTCAGAAAATTCCAAAAGAATTCCTCCAAGTGTCTTGATGTCAAATAAAAAATATACTTTTTTTCATGCAATGGTAATGCAAATTAGGAAAAAGAAACAACAAAACCACTACCCAACTACCAACGAAGGTAGTAAGAAAAACGGAGCTTCGAGAGGAGAAACCAAATTTTTAAGAAACAAGAAAAAGACAGGAAATCTTTCAATATTTGTACAGTGGTGAGCATGGCTCTTGAAGTGTCCTCGGACTCTTTTCACGATTGCCGTCGTAGGTTTTCTTCGAGTCCACCAACGCTTCTCTCGAACTCCCTGGTAGAGGAGGACGCTACCGCCTGCTGGTAGCTACGTACTACACCACGTGCACGTACATGCAGAGGGTACAACGTATTATATACGTACACTAAAGACTCATGGGAATACTAGAGCCTCGGCAAACAGTCGATACGAGACTTCTGCCTTTTGCAGATTGTTGACTTTAACTCGAACGCGCTTCGAGAGTCCACGCTTTGCGTTACGGAGAGTAAAAGAAAAAAATGAGAGAGTGAGAAGGAGAGAGAAGCTTACCCTACCTTGTCTATATACTCTATCCTATACCTCATCATCCTATCCTCTAGTGGGTTAACCTCCCTGTCGATTTAAACAAGGGTCAATGTTTGGCACCGGACATTGTTGACGTTTGGCGTAATATATAACCATTGGCGTTGCATAATAAAGTAAAAAAACGTGGGGTTGAATAAAAGTGGAGAGAAAAGAAATATAGGGCTGAGGTCAAAGGTTTTATTTTTTACAATAATAAAAGTTAACAGGAACAGTCTCAAAAGTGTGAAAGTCAAGGATATCGGGAAACAATTTACTCCAGGGGCAAGGAGTGCATGGGCTCTATCGAGGCTCGATCAAAAATCTAGGTACGTACTGGTGAGATCAGCGAGGACCGCTTGTAGAAAAAGATGTAAAAGAAACAAAAGCAATAAAAAGGAAAACGACAAGATTCAGAAAGAAATTATGCAGATTGCAGGCTTGGGTCTGATGGGGCCTGATGGGACTGGGAGGCTACGTGATGGAGCCACGACGTGCCAAGCATATATCGGTACTACAGGGATACCGTACGTTATACAGAGGCCAAAAGGATCGTCGTACAGGATATTTAATAAAATATCACGTAAACAATTCCAAATAGAACCGGCACTAACGTTTTAGTGCATTCCTGTTCAGAGTCTGGAAAGATAGACCTACGAATGTTCGACAAAAGAGAAAAAGAAGATATCTTTCTAGGGGACAGTTAATAAAGATAAATAATACACATAATGGCCGATAAGGCCCATTCCATTGTCGGTAAAATGACGGTGTGAAAAATGAATAAAAGAAATGACAGAGAAGAGGAAAAAAGGATTGAATTGGTATGTATGCCCTGGCAGTCGGTACTTTTCTAATACCCCCAACCGATCCTTAAGGCCCCCGGGGCACCGAAGGCCCCAAAGGCCTCTCCCATTTACTCCCATAGCAAACGGACAGCCTACATACTTCTGTCCGGTGTGCAAGTCATTCCCTGTGAGGCTCCGCAGGAAACATAGAAGGGTGAGAGAAGCCGTTCTATACTTTTTCCTGCCCTCTCTCCGTATCTGCCGCATGTATATAACATCTACGTGAGCCTTGAAGAGGGCCCATTTCATCCCCACTTCGAAATCATCATCGTACCATTCCCATCATTCTAACATTGCTGATCCATATTTAATGACAGTCAATGTCCCCTCTCTCGTGATAGCTATCTAGTTACTTGGATATATCAGGCTTAATGTTCATATGTACGTGCCCCGGGAGGTCCTTCGTATCGTAAGGCCCCCAATGAAATTCTTACAAAAATTCCTGTTGAAATCTATCAAAGAATAATTTTAGTTTCCTTAATGACTGCAGAGTGTGAGACCCAGGTGGCTTTACGCAATGAATACTGACAGTGCTATCTTTTCACGTGGGTCCTGACAGCAGCGTAATACCAAGATGGGCCCTATATCGAGCTGACGCCATTACTACGGATTCCCAGTGACTTTATTTTCATTCGAGGAAGATGCCTTCACACTGATTTGCACGCACATTCACGATCCGGTTTACCTATCTTGTCCAATAAACATCACTCGCCATTACCCAGTCGCCTTTTCTAAACGCAAGGAATGCCGGTAATAACTAATCTATACTGAGCATTGTGAGACTTTACCGGACCAGTGTTAGAATACCGCTGGGCCTTGTTCGAATTCTCGTAATAAAAAAAACGGACAAAATTAAAAAATCTAATTGGAAACGGCGGGTGGTCTTTTTCGGCCCCACTCCGTCTCACGAATTTATTTCAACCATGCTTTTATCCAATCCCCTTTTTTATTCATAACTTTCTTTATTTTTCTTCCTCTATCTCTTTCTCTCTTCCATTTCAGCCACTTATTTTTTCTGTAAACTCCTTGTCCTCGTAGAGGTCCTTCGAGTGAATATACACCATATCTCCGTTGAGAGAATCGACGGCCTCGGTATGTACCGACGTCCAGGAGAGAATAAGCCAGCGGAAGTCTCTAGTCTGGTAATTAGCTTTTTATGTGTCATCATGAGGCCCCTTTTCTCCATATCCTCTGCCACCTGCATACAAGTTGACATCGTGTAAAATCATCACCACAGGCATCCCTCACCGCGATGATCTCGGATTATTACGGTATTTCCGGCACTTTTGTCCATTTTGTAATTTGTGGTCGGTGGGTTGTTAATCGTTCTTTTTGGAAGCCGTATAACGATAATGACTGTAGAATGAAAATGCGTATAGCTTTCTGTGAAATCTATACGATTCTGCAGCCAGTGGACTTGTGGGACTGGATTTTCGTTCACGGATTAGACACCTACAACAACTTATCTCTCTTAGGCATTCCACCAAATTCTAGATGAAGTTCGCGTGAGTTCCTGAGGCATTTGGGACTCGTTACTGCTTGAGAAAAATAAGAGTGGCAATTAGGCTCTTTTATTTTGAGACCGAGAGGATCAAGGAGCTACGAAGGTGGAACCGAGAGAACACGAAGAGTGAAGTGGAAAAGAAGGTAAGAGTAGCGAAGAGAGTGAGTCCAGGTAGCGAGGAGCAGGTCCGAGGCTATAATTTAGAGAAAAATGTTGGTCGGACCCCTGAGGGCCCCACTTTTCGTAGAGGCCGCAATACTAATACCACTACCATCCTCACGCATCATACCATCACTCCCCGGTTATAAAACCGCGTTACTTCTTTTCCTCGGTATGTTAACGCGCAATGCGATTACCACCTTTACGATGAGACACCGATCTGACAAATGACTGGGATCCGACAGAAAACTAAAGTTCCACTTAATAAATAAAGGAGTTTCGTACAATAAACATATACAGAAATATTTCTCAAGGGAAACAGATGCGGTTTCAGAGTGCTAACGGCAACTTCGGCGAGGGCATAACAGATGAAAAGGAAAAGAGTCAAAGAGAACAGACAAAGGAGAAAGATCGTAAGAAACCACGAGCAAGAAGGATAAGAATATAAGAAGTCCTGTAATCGTAGGTTTATGGCTGACGAAGCTAGACTCTGTAGACTCATCAGTGAACGTTGATGGAGCTCTCATATAAGCCGCAATCGTTCATGGTGCCCCATGGCTGAAGCAATGGCCACCGCCATAACGTAATACTACAGGGACATTCTCAGCATCGATTCAGCGCGCTTAAAGCCTCGCATAAAGATTAACTTGACACCCGCTGTTCAGCAGCCCTCCCTTGCCAGCAGACTATCTTCCACATTCCGAATTCGTTTGTGGCTGTCCACCTTAGTTTCTACCTTCCTATCTGTCTCTCTACCTTCCTGCCTATCTTACATGCCTACCTACATTTCTACATGTCTCTCTTCTCTTTTTCTCTGTGTGACTGTCTAAATTCTTAACGTAACTACGTGACTACAACCGTGACTGAATCATCTTCGTCTTCATCTAAATCGTCTTCAAAGTCTTTACTGATTGAAAAAAAAAGGACGGACATACATACGTACAAGAAAAGGTCAAAGGAGAGGGGAATAATAGGAACAAATCGATTTGCGAGGAGAAAACAAAAAAAGCGTTTTGCCCACCGACGAGGTATGATTCCACGAGACATTGTACGCTTGTGGCCGTCTACCCTCTTTGCCCTTCGTACCGCTGTTTTTCAGGCACTTAAACGAAGGAGTCCACTCGAAGTGCCCTTTAGGAATTATGGAGCCCAATTTTTCTCTCCCGGCGAGGTAGCAAGATAACATCTTATACCAGCGGTAATTTAGAGGTTATAATACGCAATCTAATGGTTCGGGCTATTCAAACGTGTCTTTGATCTTCATGTATTTTCACCAAACAAATTAACTTATGTTAAATTCAGGGAATCCTCGGACCAAATACAGATCGTGGTATAATTTAAATACCTACAAGAAAAAAAAAGCAAAGCTGAACATGTAAGGCCGTATTCCGTGAATCCGATCGAATGTAAACGATGAAATGGGGCGGAGAGGTGGAACAGGGAGAGGGTGGGTGAGAGGAAGAGACACTATGCCTTGCATCGATATTCAGGAATTCAAGATGGCCATCGCTTCATACGAATCCCAGAGCCATTCCTAATTTGTTTCGAGGATTAGTAGACGGAGATTCATTCGCCTGGAGCGTGAGTGGGCCTCACGAGAGTATCTAATTTAGAAATTATTCAAGAGTCACACGCTCCTATGAATAATTCGAGTTGAGAGAGGGAAAAGGGGAGCGTGTAAAAAAAGGGCGAGAGAGAAAGACGTACAGAAGAAAAATTGAAAATACGGAAAAAATATGGTTGCGTGTCCAATGGAGACATATATACAGTGATCTTAATAAGGATGGAATGACGAGAAACGATCCCCGACTCGTTAGATTAGAAACAATGACCATTAGAAATCCCTTTTAAGGACCAATAACTATCGAGCTTTACGATCCTACTAGCGTTAACTGGGAGTGCCTTCTAATGTTAATGAAATCGTTAGAGACATCACGTGTTATTATGGCGTCATGTGTACCGAATATGTGACTGGATGTTTATTTCGATGTCTCTTTCTTTTATGTTAAAAAAAAAAAGAATCATTTCGATATAGCATTTCTGTGTATACGAGAGTATGTCACTGTCAAACTTACAGGGATTACGCGCACTTATATGCGCAATAGGGCAAGACACAGTAAATTCTCTGTTTAAATGGGGTGCAAGGTCCAGACGCATTACTATCAATTAAAAGGGCCGTTTGTAAAGCGCCACAAGGGATTCCCAAGAAGCTGGTAATCCTTAGTAAAAGGTTAGGTTAGAATAGGCACCAGAAGAGGTGTATGCTAATTTTACTAATACCGGGAGAACTTGATAACGTCGTTATCCTTGAAGGTCGGTAGGTTTTTGAGAGTAGTAGCTGCACAGGGGCTTCAGGAAGGTACTTGTACACGTGGATATTCGATGTCGTAAAAGAGGAAGAGTTGAAAAAAAAATTAGCCAGAAAAACTTAGAGTAATCGTTTTTTGAAACGAAACGAGCTTGTTAAAGTCAGAGAAAAAAATATATAAACCATTTTATGGAATGTATATAAAAAACTAAAAATGATAACTAAAAATAATTGTATGGGCATCTACTTATAACGTTAACGTGTAAGCATGAGGATTGAGATTTGGTTCTCGTATGGAAATCCCCCGTAAGTATTTCTCAATCGATCTTCGGCTTGTTTATGGTGGTTTCGAAGACGAGGCCAATCCTAAGAGAAACTAGGTGGGCATATATAACGTTGTGTTTAATGGCCCGTAAGGCCCGTTTATCCTTGAGCTCCAAACATTTTGGGGCCTTACAAATTGGATTACCAAAGACACACCGTATAGATAGATACAGTGAAGTACGTATATAAGGATCTCGCGTAGTTTTAGCTACATCCGTAGATCTGCTCGTTGCTCGTATTTCTACGCTTGACTTTCTCAGGGGGTAGTTTGCCGCCCAGGGGCGCCTTTCGCTGAAGTTGACTCTTGATGGTATTATCTGATAAGCCCGACTAACCCTCTTGTAGAGCATTCCCTTAGACATCGGGCAAACTTGGAAATCCCTTTCGTGTCGATAATAATAAAAAGAGCTGTCGAAAAATCCACAGAAACCCACCCATAATACTTCGTTTGGACGACTTTTGTGACTTCTGGGAAGCTTACGAATCCAAACCCATCCACCTTTCAGTGTCCCGGTTAGATGTGGGGGGTTGACATATCTTCGTAGGGCAGGAGGTGGGTGAAAATGTCTCGACATCTGCTGCAACGCGTCCTTCGTACTCTCTCCGCGATCCCTTAGGGAAAATTATTAATCCCGTCAGAAATAGTAAATCATATACGCGGGGGTAGCACCAGCCAGCCGTTATACGACAGAAATTCACGACGGGGTGAAAATTTCCACTGACTTCGCCACCACCGTCACACCCCTGTCCTCGCTCTCTGATTTAGCGTCTTTGCTCTTCAACCCTTGCACCTCCAAGGGCGCCACCCTTGCAGGCACCTCCTTCGTAAAACCGTCCCACCCAATCTCTGTGCCGGACGAAACTTACACCCCACGGTGATGTCAGTGACGTCGTTGGATTTATACCTTGTAAAAACTCGGAGTGGTCCACGAGGGATGATGGATGGTGGGGTGCGAGAGATAAAAGAAATCCGTCGAGATAGCGGCAGGAAATTAAATACGAAAATTCTAAACCAGCACACGTGCCGATGCGTACGCGTAGGTGGTTTCTCATGTATTCTCCCGTTCACATATGTATACTTATCAGGACATTGACCAATGGCATCGAGATATCCTATGGTATTTTATGGTGTACTCACACCCGATGGTGAAAGTTGGTGAATTTTTGTCCGTAAGATAACATTGCTCCAGAGCTCGAGGAATGATTAACGATATCGAGTAAGTCATAAGAATTCGAATTAAGAATTCCACTTTAGGATTTCAATGGTAGCCACATGCCGGTTGATTCATAAAATTGTCCTTATTATTATACCGGTTGCTGTAAAGATGTACACTGACATCCAGTGTACACATGTGCCATGAAACGAGATAGTCGAATCGTACCAGGAGACGCAACGCATGAATGAATGAGACCGGCTACGGGAACATTCATATAGGTATAGTAGTTACTGGGAAATATTCTTCAATTAATATTAGGAAAGGTCTGACCTCATCTCGCGTGGCTAATGGAATTTGTAAACATGACAGTGGCAATTGGCACGTTGGCGCACCCCGTGGCTCGTGGGTGAAGCCCAGTTTCCATCCCCTTATAAGCAAGGGAAAAACTAACTAACTAACTAACCCCATCCGAGAGCGCAACACCCCGGAGAAAACAACGAATCGATGGGGGTTCGTGCTAATGTAACGTGCTGTTGTTGTTCGTTGAACTCTCGGAATAATACAAATATTCAGTCCAAAATTTGTGGGTTGGAGAAGAGAGGAAATACAAGAGTACTTCGGGAGGATTCGCACATTCGCGTAGGCCCAGCCGTTCTGCCACAGAACATTCGTGAGAACGTTCAGTTCATCAAGGACGGATGTGCTTAAAATATTTGGAAAATTTGCTCAGGTGAGAGAACGTAGACCTTTGCTTGGAGATGACGTGTATTTGTATGTTCCAATTGTGCATTTTTTTTTTAACGTCAGGTGTTTGCCTGAAATTGTTTTATACGGTGAATATCGTGTGTACAATTCCCAAAGCTCTCCAAATTCTCCTTGTCAGCCCATACATACCAAGTCGGAAAAGTTTAACAAACCCCTATGTATATGGATAGCCATGGACGTACCCCCATGGTACACTTCATGGCCGAGATATTAATTACTATGCCGGGACTTCCAACCCAATTTAGAAACAGGTACCTCGTTTGCATAGAGATCTGATGGCGAGTCAGGGAGCTATCAACAGTTTCGAGTTTGTCCGCTGGGTTCACAGGTTGGATTACATAGTATGTGTTTTGATATTACTTGAGAGTAAAGAAACATTAAAAATGAAAAACAATAAATGGTATTTTTCAAGATTGCCAAAACTGTAGTGATAACCTATTCTCTTCTAGAGCGTATATGTATGACCAACGTTTAACCCTTTCAAGCTCTAATCGTTCAAAGAAACAGAAACCACTTTGATGATTAATTTTTTAATACCCAGTAAGCATCTTATTCAAATCTATTAAGGATCAATCATTGTTCTTAATAAATGTATAATCTGCTAAAAGGATTAAAGTATTTTCATGCACTTTAGAGAATTTTTTTAAAAATATAATTCCTGGGGTTAAAAGGGTCAAAAGAGGCGCAAAGCGACGTAACTTAAAGTTTAAGTCAAAACGGCACTTACTTCACTGTTAGATTAGGGTAAAAACCCGGGGGATGATTTTAGGGGATGATGATGGCGATAGGCCTTGCTACGTGTAACGGTGAATCGAGTTTTTCAGCTTTCTTTTTTATCATCCTCTGTTTCTCTCGTACTTTCGTTTCACTTCGTTATCCTTTTTCACACAAAATCGCGGCTCGCTCGAGGTAATGTAACCTTATGAATGCGTAAAGAGCAACGTAAACTTGACTGGAGAGCCCATCCGGGAAATGGACGGAAGTTAAATTGTAAGGAGCGAGCGGGCGAAGTTTCCGGCCGTACTTTAACTTCCGCTTTGTCAGTACTTATCCGAGCTAGTCGTATATATAAACGCTCCCTCTAAGAAAAACAGGCTGTAAACTTTTTAAATTATCACACCCTTTCCATACCACCGCGTCGAATATGCCAGACAGCGTACAGCAAATTCCACAGGTAGATCGTGCGAATACTTTGTTACTACGAGAACAAAAAATCCCTTCATATGCCATAAGCATACACAGCTTTTAGATATTTATAAAGAAAAACATAAAATTGCGTAAAAAACGAAGTACACAAACTTTCTGAATTATTCAATCAATGTCTAGTAATTGACATTGCTCTTAATTAAACGGCCACCCCTTACAGCGTTAGCATCGTCTTCTCGTTTCGTCGTAAACAATTTGTCAGGTAGAGTCGAGTGCGCCTGTAGCCATGCAACTCGTTAACGCACGCATGTCCGGAGCATTGCCTATGGACAGGCGCTGATTCCGCCCGCAGTAACACACGCTACAATTTTTCGTCACTTAACGTTCCAGAGATCAATTATCTTACGTATTATATTCGTCAAGACAAAACGACCAAGACGCACGAGCAGTATATAAGCAGAAGTACACGAAGATAAAGAAGACGAGGAAGAAGAGTAATGGCTGCCGAGGCGTAGCTTGTCGATCTAATTGAATGCTTGTGCAAGCAGACTGTTGGGCCGCTTAACTAAAATGAAATCTGACGGGGTCCCATAAAGTAGGCAAACGGGTCGGGTAGACTCGAGTCAAGACGGTTTGGCTCGCTTAAGGGATGCTTCGTGCTTCACGTCAGGGTAGAGGGTAGTAGGAAGTCACGAAGGAAGGAAGAGGATGGTTACTAGGGGGATGGAAGTCCTGAGGATGAGGAAATAGGGTGGGTGAGAAGCTTCTGCGGGTCGGTACGGGGGGTGGCAGAGGGGTGTGGTCGTAAAATTTCCAGAGACTCATCACCACCCTGGGCAAAGGGTAGGCTGCCAGTGAGAGTTGGCTGAGTATGGGGTTACTGCCATTGCTGCTGGTGCTGCTGCTGCT
>JARPRG010000332.1:993054-1130578 GCA_031001745.1 Hartigia nigra | reverse complement strand
GCTGCTACTACTCATGCCAGAGCTATGGGGGTTGCCTTCAGGATACTATACAGGAATGGGTGGTTAAGTTAGGGTATACCTTTCGCTTAGCGTATGCTAATGCAAAATCTAGCGTTCGAGCGCGCGAATTCGCTTTATCTATTTTCCTAGACGACTTAGTACTTTGCCAGTAACAGTGCTCCGCCTATCCCCACTCCGACCATCATACTTTATTGCCAACTACCATCTCTTCGTAATGGCTACCACCACCATGATACCACCATCACTTATCCTGCTTCGCTACTGGATGGATGGATCGGATGGATGGATGATATAACTGGCATGAAACCTGCCAGAGGAAACTGGGGACAAGTTGTGATTCTATCTGTAAAATTTAGGGCGAAGTTCCCTGAGAGGAAATTGAGCCGCCTCGTTCACGTTGGCCGTTTTTCATGGTGTTGTTATCGGTCCTGCCTAAATTACCACGGACGTGCATTCTTTCGTCATATATTTTTCCCCTAACTTTGACGTTCGCAAATTTTTTTTTTTTTTAAGTACCTCCATATTCTCTCTGAGATAGAATATACACGATGCACATACGAAATTCGCATATATGAAGAAAGTGAACGAGTTAATTTCGTATGCTATCGGGGTGACATTTCGAGATGGGGGTTTTGGATATTCCCAAAGTGTAAAAGAAGCCCTAAGGCTCTGGTCACATATCTGTCTAGGCATGGGTATATGTATAGAGTATGGTATATGGGACTGGAACATTTAGCTTATCAGAGCCTGTTATCTGGCCAGGGGCGTCCAGAGTGTAAAACCCCCATAGGGTAAGGTACAGTCAGAGAAGGAGGGTATGGAGGGATGAACGGAAGTGAGGTTTTGCAAGTCGAATCCCTAAATCAAGCCCTTAGCCCGCGGCTGGTTAAATGTAAACTAAAATGTATAGCGTGCAACACTAGCGACACATTACCCTCTATGCACGAGGACATGAGACACTACTGAGGCCACTGGCCACAGGGCAGATTCGCAGATTGTTATCCGGTTTACTCCACCCTTCTCTCTGGGTATAATCACCGTAGACCTCCCTCAACCCCCGGATCCTCCTCAATACCACGAAACCAGAAATAGGGATTCCGGAACGATTCGAGCTTCGAAATTCATCCCCTTTTAGTCCTGGCGCATCCCCCAACTATTCCGGAACAACAAGTGCCGGAAACACACAGGGAGAGAGAGAGAGAGAGAGAGAGAGAGAGAGAGAGAGAGAATGGAAGGGAAAAAACTGGATCAGTATTCGGGCTAATAGCCAATAGCTAATTCCAATGGCGCACCCTACTTCGACGAAAGGCTCTGATAAAGTGCCTGATATCGACCCCTATCAATTATTTATTTTTCATGCCGCAACAGCCACCACCAGTACAATTTACAGGTCATTCGATGTTATTATTCAGACCTGGCAAGAATCTCGTAAAAAATGTATGCACAAGTGTTATACCTCATTCAGTTCTTTTAATTCATTCATTCCAGTTATCCAGACGTTATTCAATGAAACTACCCAGTGCTGTAGTAAGACAAGCGTAAAACAAATACAGTAAATAAAAGTACAGTAGAATAATCTGTTTACGATCCATTTGTAAAATTAAACCAGAAACATCCACAGAGCGTCGTTCGTCTTAATTTTACGTATTTCCAAGATGGCGGCCAGGTACGATTGCATTACGAGGATAGAAACAGATCTCATATGATTCCAATGTACCGCACGGTAAGTGACTATGGGGTAATTGACAGTGCACTCATGTGACTAGCAGTTGGCACTGTGTGTGTTCAGCGTAAGTTCAGCAACCTAAGGAATGAGGAATAAGTGAAGTTTCCCTCGTTCGACGAATTGGCAGAGATAGTAAGCGGGTAAAGAGAATAAAAAAGGAGGCGTACTGATATAGGTATGGCGAGGTTTGAGATGAGGAGGGTTTTACGGTCGGCCACTAAACATCCCTTAAATTAATTGGGCTCCCATCCCTCTACTAGAATCGTAAACGTAAATGCAGTCCCTATGCCATACGGGAGAGACAGCTATACAGGGTACATACGTACACGACTGTATGGCAAGTTGAAAGAGAGTTTGTATATAGTACCTGTACGTGCGACACGAAAAGAGCAGAGGGAAAATAAGTGTGAAAAGGGCGCCATTTTTACGACATTTGAAACGTCCATTATGAACTAGCAAGTTACGATATCGGCTTGAAAGTGTATGACACGGTGTGTCTAAGAAAATGGTGGAGCCACATGGTGCCCCGTAGAGTCATGGGGTAAAATATGGAAAGAGTAATATACGCGACGTTGACAAAATGGATAAATACTCGTAAGAAAAGTAAGATTGAAAGAAAAATTGTTTTATGAGATTTTTTTTTTCTTTTTCTTTCGTTTCGTTCAACCCCATCGAGAAAACTTCGGAGCAATTACTGAGGGAAATGCAATTCAATTAATGCAATTTCGTATTCCGGCCAAGTGGCTCGAGACCCCATGAATTAATTTTCAAAGCTCCGTAAGCCCGCGAACCCTACGCTCTTCGCATATCAAGTTTCTGATACAGCAAGAGAATTTCTTGATGCTTCAAAAGTGGATATCCGTTGGATATAGCTCTGTAACGGCGATAAATCTTATGAGGAAATTTATTGAAAATTATGAAATAAAGATACTTCTGATTATCCTCCACAATGTGAAGTATTCGTGTTTGTAGTATAGAGTAAAATATGGAAATAGAAAAAAGCCATGACGTAGCCCATAGGAAACGTCGATCAAAAAAATGGTAAATCCAGATTTAATGGAGAATCCTTCGAAAGGAATGAATATCCCATAAGGCAACGTGTTCGTTCTCCAAGGAGTGAGAAACTCCCACGTCAGCATATTGCATTATCGCCTAACTTATAGGACCCCATATCGAATATGCTGGATGTCTATATATGGGATATAGGAGGGTTCGATTCTCTCTACTATGGGAAAGCATATAGATTGGCTGTCGAACATATGTGAAATATTTTATGGAGGTTAATCTATAAACTTTAAAAGAATATTTTTACCAATAATTTTTCCTTTATGGAGCTCGCGTACAATATCTACCGCATAAGAACAGTGTCGTCTGCGCGGCTCTATAGGATATCTCAGTGAGTACGCAGAAAGGTCTATAGGTAGATGAAAGGAAAAACTCATGTTTGGTATTCCAGCGGTGAGTGCCACGTGATAGTCTATGGGGTCTTTTTTTCTCTAGTATAAGGGTGTACTGGATTGGACTACGGTGGTCGTGATTGAATCTATAGGGACTGACCAGTCTTGGTAGAAACACCCCTGAGCATTTATATCCCATAGCTCCTCGACACCCGCCCTATAAGAAAAACGTGGACCATGACGGGAATAGTTTTATTATGGGAGACGGCTTGACCATAACCGAGAAAGCACACACCCCCATGGATCTCCTATATAAGGAAGGATATACGTAGGGAGCCTTATGTTCACGACAATTCACCCTAATGGCCGTAGTGACGCTATTTCTTTTATTCGAAAACACTATAGCAATTCTAATAATACGTGATAGGATATTTCTTTCTTTGATACTTTCTCTGTAGTTATGCGCCATCTTTTTCACAATTGCCCTTATCGAGACTTTCTTCATTCTCCGACGTCTTATCCCTCGCGCCTGGGAGGCTACAACCAGACTGTCTAACCGGTTATGGGAATTCCCCATCGGTAGGATACGCCGTTACCTGCGCGGCTTTACGTTAAATCTGGTTGCCACACTGCAGGGGTATTCTTACTATACGCAATGTTCTTCTTACGAAAAGCGCCTGCGTCTGGGCAACCAGTTTTACACATTCGCTATATCATTAATAAAGCAACGAAAATGGAATTTCAAAGATGGAGACTTATATATACGGGTACGCAAGATTATTGAATCACTTGAAGATAGTTCTACCATGAGAAATAATACAAATCTAATGGTATAGGACCATCTTTAAGTGGTTCAATAGTCCTGAATAACCTTGTATAGCCTTAGGTGTGCCGAAATTTAGTTCATAGGGACCTCTGGTAGTTCTCCATGACCCACGAGGAATTTAAATAAGAACACGAAGAAAAGGGTACCTCCATCCTGGACACGTACGCTACATAAGTCGAAAATAGACAAAGTCTTAATACTTGTATATAATATATATCCATTCTATATGTATCTATCCATGTATATACCGCACTTGGTATTCAACTTTGGTTCTCTTACCAAAGTCCCACTGATCTTATGGAGGAAAGCTTATGGTGAAAATCCAATAAGACAAGATATCTCGTATCAAAGTTTCGCCTTGTGGCTGTGCAAGTTTTGATGAGAGTCCGTGAACTGAATATCAAAATGCTTTGAGAACAATGGAAACTAAGGGATCACATCACGACGCCATACCCCCATTTTGACACGACCACCCCAGAGAAACCCCACTGTACCCCATAAACCCCATGGGATTGACAGAAGGAGTGGTGAATTTCATGTTATCCCCGTCCTTTTTTATTCCCCCACTAAATGACGTCGTTTGAAAAACGAAACGTATAAGAACAAAAAAATAAAACAAAATATTCACCGCAATAATTGTTACGTCGAGATTTCTCTTTTATTAACCATGGAGGAAATGGGTTTTCCCATAAAAATTCTAACTTTATATACCTCGTCCGTGAGGTGGGGCGGGCGCGAGCTAAATTAATAACGACAAAGTGACTCGGTATAATTTAATAGGGAACCACCCAAACCCCATAGCCAGATATCCTGCAGGACACACGGGGTCCTGGCCAAACAAGATAATATTCCTGCCACGTACACAGGATTCATCCCTAATATACACACGTGAATGGGAACATTAGCTGCCCGTAGGATTATCCCGTGACTTGGTAGGAATTCGTGAGCGTGTACGAGTTTCTGACTACGAACGTGTGCACTGTCTCCTTTCTTTAAGCCTAATTTACGTATTTCAATGTAAGCGCGCGGGAATATTAAAGCGCACCCTGATTATCCTCGATCGAGATTACCGTAATGACTTTTTAATCATTAATTTTGCACAAGCTTAATGAAAACGCCTATGAACAACGTGCCCGAAATAAATTTTAGAAGATTATAATGTGCACGCGTACACTAGCGACAACAGGGGCACAATAATATATGAAAACGTGATAATTACCTGATCGTCGCAAATTTTATTTGCGGCCTGTACACATTGGGCATCTGCCATCTTAGGCTACCCGAAAAATATTGTGACGGCGAGAGTCTCATTTTTCCTTCTTTTAAGATATGTACGGTATCACTGATTCAATCACACTCAAACATTTCTCGATCGTCGAATCGATATCAATCGATAAAAATATCCAAAGAACGTCTTTTACTTAAAACCCCATAAGCGACACGGTCAAGTGAAACGTTGTATTCACGTGTCGCAATAAGAACGCGTAGATAATATATCCACGTCGTCGAACCACCATGACACTCGAAAACCCATGGAAACCCCATCGACAAGCTTTCCGGAAGCGGTTCCAAGAAAACGGAACCCCATAGAACACCACGCGTACGCGACCCAACACTCTCGAGCAACTTTACGAGTTTCACGCGAAATTAATGTCCGTAGTGATTATATTATTTTTCTCAGCCAGCACAAAGTATATAACATTGTCGACGATGCAAACGGCGAAGCAGCGGACAGTAAACTAGCACGTCGTTCATGGGGCACACCCTTCCAAAGCCCCCCATAGAGGATATATTCGATACGATGCCATGGGGTTCTCTCGTTCTCTCCGGGGTTACGTGTATAGGGAAGGGGTCTGTATCCTCACGGCCTATGACTAAGAACGAGGCGCTGTTACACAATACCTTGTCCATGTTAAACGACATGTATGGGGTGAGTACGCAACACCATAGGATAAACAGCCATGGCGTACGTTGAATATACAGTGTGGGGTGCGCGCACGGCGTCGAGAAGCCCACAAGTGCAGAACAAGGCTTGTCCGGGTGTGGTGAACTGGCCAAGGGTGAACCATCGAACACGCAACGAACCTTACACGCTTCTAATTAAGGGCTGTCTATGGGGAAACCACGATTCTTCATGGAAACTCATATTAGTGAGCATTATCTGTCTCGAGCGTTTAGCTCGCCCAAGAATACGTAAACGATATCCTTCATAGACCATATGTCACGATAGAGGGATCGTGACCTAAAGATTTAACGTTTTGTCTATACCCACCACAAGTGCGAGGGAGACGCTTTCATAGACACTCACGTGCGCAAGACCGAGAGGGATATAGCAGTACGCGAAATTGTTACATCCGATTGAACAAAAATGCATTACCTTCATTTTTATTCGATCTATAGGTCCAAGCTGTATGCAAATAGACAGAGTTCTTTTTTAAGCCTGATGAGGGGTACGTATGCCTACGAACAAAATAAGGGTGCGACACCCAGTGCTGGTAATCGTGAAAGGGAAGTAAGATGGTCCCATGTGCGTTCGCTGGATGGCGATAAAAATAAAATAAAATAAGATAAAAACGAAAACACTCACAACGCCACCATCCCAGCTTTTAAACTATCTCGCGCGTGTATTTTTTTTACAACAGGGAATTTACTAGCTCTACGGAATAATTTGTATTACTTATGACCCTTTAAATCCACATGAGCACAGCCTAGATACATAATCGGGACGAATTGGTCCCGTGGTGAATTTTATAGGGACATTCTATGGCGGCGGTTAGACAGAGAGTGTGCTGGAGAAAGCCCAGGGAAAGGGATAATCTTTTATTTAATTATAAAATGAGCACCCCTGTCAGCACGTGTCCAAGGGTAAGCGTGACTCAGGCACTAATCAGGGGTCGACTCTCGCTAATTGCAGTGGCTCTCAATCCCCCTGTCTATCATGTCCAAACCCACAAGAGTACTAGTGCTAGAGCACAGTGCAGTGCAATATACCAAAGTACAGTACCCAAGTACGTAAAGTCCTCAAACTCAATGACGCAGATGTGACAAGATATACACATGTATCCCTATGTACTAATGAACCACCGTAAAGACAACGCCGCATACATGGGGTGAGTCTCATAACAAAAATCCATTGACCCCATACCACATGGTGCCATATCACGGGGTTGCCGTGACTATTGCTATTTAAGAAAAGGAGATACTATAGAAACCCCTCTGTTTACGTTTCTTCTGATCTGAGAATTTCCAGACACTTACGTCACGCACGTGACTTACTCATGTTCATCAAAGTATTTGGACAAATCCGACGAGCATGCGTTACCAGGACTGGTTAAATATTTCTACGAAAAACGCGTCGTTCGTGTATACACGTAGAGAATCTTCGTACGTCATCCCCGTCAGACTCGCGATCGGAAAACTCTAATTGAGGATCATCCCTTGTAGAATTTCTTAGGGATGTCATGCGTGTACACAGTCAAGGCACACATCATCCACATACACGTGAACCAGTAAGCGGCGTGCTTGTAACATGTAATGTGTGACGTATCACGCAAGATTCTATTAAACTACACAACTGGCTATGACGTATGAGGAATCGGTAAATGTGATATGCCTCGTGCACACACCGGATACGCAGATGGATTAGGCGCGGTATACATGTATATACACATATAGAACGTGCACGAAAAGGGAACCTCGTGTAGCAGGTGTACGACAGAATTCTCAATCACTTACGAGGAGACCGCTACTCGACACGCACTGTCACACATGAAAATAAGACGCTAATCTAAAAGACGTAAACACGACACGTATATAGGTGAATGCGTGTGCGTATGCTGAGGAAAAAAAATTGCATCAAATATTTACCTTAATGATGAAACGGGGAGAGAGAGAGAGAGAGAGAGAGAGAAAGAGAGAAGAACCGAAAGAGACGAGGTGTCGACGCAGGGGGTTGGAAATTCAGGGGGGTTCTTGAAGGGATGGCAAATTCTGGCGTGTTTACCAAAGAAACTGAGGGATGAAACGGTTTCCTCTCTTTTCTTGTTACTCTTCACTCGGCACCCTTATCACCATACCCTTCCAAATGTCTTCAATAGGAGTGTTGGGGGCTACGGGGGGTAGGTCGACACCTAAGGTCTCACTGACTGATTGATATATCTCAACCCGGTACGATCCTGACAAATCGTGAAGCGTAGGGGTTGGCGGCTGCGGAGTGAAAAGTATTCCGAGCGAGCGTGTGTATACGCAAAGAGAGAAGGCCAGGCGTCTCCGTAGAATTAGCGAGAATTTCGGGAAAAGTAACGGGCGTCGCGACGCGCGGCCCGTACTCTTAGAAGTCGTCGTCTCGGGTCCTTGTGGTCCGTCGACGCTATTTCCGTAGCCGCATAGAAACGGCACGCGAGGCACATGGCCGACACGCGTGGATATTTTTACGTCGATTCAGCTCGACCTCTCGACCCCAAACAAAGAGAGCGATAAATGCAACCCCATTGAAAAAAAAAGTCACATATGCAGACACATCCTGCCTTATTAGTAGGGAGTCAAATGAAAGTGTTAAACCGCCAAAAAGAAAATAATCAGCACGACATAATAATTGACAATACAAAAATATACACGCATACACTATATACACTCCAGAAATATTCGTATCAAATGTCTCGAAATCCTGAAGAATAAAGAATGTACGTTCGAAGAATCGGGTCAATCCGATTCTTACTAATCTGATTTCATTGTCAGTGTCGCGCAAGCATTGTAGTTATCATTATGCTATTATGATATACCATCAATGACGGTATAGGTATAAGAATTGTATCGTAAGATATTACCAGCAGACATTATTTAAGTAGCGGGTATCGTTACGCTTTCAACCGACCCTCATTACCGCGGATCATGAGGATAAAACGCAACCAGCGACTGAGTCTTCGCGAGACGCGATGAGTAAAGGGGAAGATACATGTACGTCTTTCTCGTATTTAATATTCATAACTTACTCAGAGTCACGGAGTGCGTATTCATATATTAACACAGCCACCGAGCAAGGCACATGGTACGCGAATCTCGTGGGTATACATATCCTATGTATATTCACGTATATAACAAACGCGCGTCCTTTATCAAAGACAATGAGCTCAACACAGTCAGCGGGGTGTCCCGAAACCTCCTCCAGAAATTCAGAGAACACAGCATCCGCTTCTGTTTCAAGCGTCTGCGGATCTATTCGTTCAATACTCAATTGTATACGATCCGACTGAAAGAGCCTGTACAAGTAACCGTTCCATTGTGCGTGGGAATAATGTCATTAATATTACTGGGCGAGGGCAGTAGGAGCGAGGGAAAGAGAGAGAAGAAAAATCTCCGTAGACACATCCGGCATTAATTGCGATATCTAACGAATGTGGATCATTAATTAAACGGACTAACACCGCGTTACTTTAATGCATCGAGAATATCCTTAACAGAGTTATTTTAGGTTACGTATACCTGCGAGAAATCACGACGACGTCCTAAATGCCTCTAGGTGTTTTCACTTCTATTATACGGGGAATCTATGGTGTGTAATGCGCGTAGGTAATCCTGACGGTATACGTATACACCTACGTCTGTCCTATGGGGATGTCTCCTCTATTTATTGGAATTAGAGTCGAGCAAGGGTGTCCGTGTGCTAATGGGGTTTGACGTTGACGGATCTGCAGGTTTGCCGACAGAGCAACCCCACTGTGGAAAATTCGAAGCCTCTAGACGCATTAGGGACGGGGATGGGTACGAGAGTGTAGGAGCAGGAGGGAAGTGCGAGAGGTCTGGATGAAATCGTGACCCCCGAAGAGATAACCCTAAGGATAACCCACAGAAAGGTCCCAGCCGCGTTTAGGATTAGTTAGACAAAGCTTAGAGACATAGAAGGAGGAGCGTGTACAGTTGTTAGACGGTGACGGCATTGGACCTTAGAAAAAAAAATTCAGAGGACACAGACGGAAAACTTCGGTCTGAGAAAGAGAGACGTTCATAGGAAAAAAAAAAGAAGGAATCTCCGAATACTGTTAAAAGGACGGTAAGGGGAAAGGACACCAGGAGGAGAGGCTTTCCTTTTTTTTTCACGAGAAATGGAGCTACGAATCTCTATTCTCTTTTCCTATTTTTTTTTCCTCTCCTCCCTTTCATTCACGGCCCGTATCAAAGAGATCCCACCTATCCGGTAGCGACGAAGTACCAGCGATTTGTCCTTCGGGACAAGAAACCTAATGGGAAAATAATCCCGGTGGAAGATACCGTGCACGCCATGGCCAAGTGGGTAGCCCTTTTTAGAGTGGCTCTCTTACTTTTTGGGATATAGGCACAGACGGACGGGCAACCAGATGCACACTAAGACAGGATTCCGTTGCAGAGATAAGACAGAGAGTAAGGGAGAGAAGGAGGAGGAGAAGATAGAAGAGGAGAGAGGGAGAGAGGGAGAGAGACACGAGTAGTAGGAAAAGATAAAGGACTCTTTTTTGGGATAAGGATTTCCTTTTCTTCATCCCGACAAGATTAAGTACAAACTGGATGGATGTTGCTACTGACATTGGTACATCTAAATGACACTTCAGGGATAGACGGGGATGCTGCGTCTTCACTCCTGCTACACACTTTCACTTTAATCCCGGTCCCTCTCACTTTGACCCTCTACACTAATTTTACCGAGGATCAGCAAAGATAGTCACATCCCTGTTGGTTCAGTCGTACTATCTACGTATTGAGTGAACATTGGTCCATTTAAGCTTATCGTCCTGATGTGTCATAAGGCACATACCAACGTATTACAGTTACTCTTTGTGTATACCGTGACGTTTTAAAACACATAAGAAAAGAAGATGCCTATGAGTGAAAGCCCGCTCAATCCTTTTGAATTTCATATGCTCCATCGTATATATATACATGGGATCCTATTAAAGTATACTATGAAGAAATTTTATCTTATTAAATCGTCACGATTTAATGAACGGAGTCGTAATGATACGATATTAATTGCCTTTGGAAATGACGGAGGACAGAGAAGGACATTGAATTTAATTATTCCTCTTCATGGAAAATTGATAAAATAATGTAATAAGCCGTTTTTATTTCTTTGAACAAGCCAATGCTAGTTAATTGATTGGCAGATCAATAACCGAGGTCTCGAAGGATCGAAAGTATATTTTTGACTTTTTAAGTAAATTCTCAATAATGCACGTGCCCGTTCCTTTATATGACTAACTAAAGACGGATGTACATATGTGCACTGGAAATGTTACATTATGTGACTCTATATGTAAATACGTGCTCGAGGTCTGTCTGAAGGGAGCTTTCGAAAGCGTAACTCGCTAATTGGGAGCTTTCAAAAAAGCACCGGGGCACGTCACGATGCCAGAAGGCATAGAAGATACATAAGCCGGCTTTTCTTTCGCCTTTGTAAAGTTACATAAGCCAACGGAAAAAATATTCACGCATGGTACTTACGCGAATTCTTCAGTTACATTATATTGCATTGTATCAAAGGGAAGTTCGCGACAGGTACCCATAAAGAAAGTAAAAAAAGGGCCAGGTGGTGTAAAGCGTAGAAGGGAATAGAGCCCATAACATAAAGCACAGCTCATGGTATAAGGAAAGAAAGAGTAGGCGATGGGAGAAGTAGAGGGGAGGGGGTTATGGAATGAGAGAAGATGAAGGGTTAGAAAATAATTCCCATGTCTATGGGGGTAATCTGTTTTCTGTTTATGGCGACCGACGTTAAAGGAAGAAGAAAAAGGAAAAGAGGGCACAAGCGAAGGGTGTTCCGTTAGAAACATCATATACAAGTCCAGACTTCAAGGGCTTCTCTTGGCTGATACTTATTCACGTTATCGAATATGTCCATTACTTTTTCTTCCTATTCAACCCCTTCATCCTTTTTCAATCCTCTCATGCGTTCGCTACTCTCTCTCTCTCTCTCTCTCTTTCTCTTTCCTTTCTCTTTCTTACTGGTAATATCGTCAGTCTGCCATATACGTATTTTCGGCGTGCAAGAGCGAGACGGAGATACCGTATGGCGGATTGGTGCTTTATGAGGTTAGAACACGAAAGGGCCACCCTTTATGGTACAGCCATACCTACAGGATATGCTCCGCCCTATCTTTATTTCCTGATGGCACGGAACTATGCCATCATCCATTGTTTTTTGGTAAATTAAAAGGATACCATGAAATTCCATCGCTTCATTCCTACTAACCACGTATGCAGGACCCATGCGACCGTCGGGCACCGTGTGAACTAGAGTACGGAGGAATGAATGTAATTTTTTTATACTTGGTCTATATTTTTTTTTCTTCTATCCCTTAGCAGTACAATCGCATCGACTTAGGGCCGATTCCACCGACGTTGATCGGAGTTTAAACTCTGGTTATCCTATTTAAAAACTATATAAAAAAAATGGAACCAGGATTAAACCATGTCGGTGGAAACGAGCGTAAATGTCACTATGAACGAGCACTGTCCTAACTAAGAGAAATAAACTATTTAGTGGGTATTTTAGAACACTTGAAAACGCTCCCTTCTTTCGATTAACTGCCCGCGGTCACGCGAACGACATCCTTTCAAGAATCCCTATCGTTTTTCCTGCCACCATAAACTTCCATCGGTACAGCTTTATTTCCAAGATCGTAATCCCATGGCTTGTTTCATTACTGTCCATGATATTATTTGCAATCCCTTTCTGAGAAAAGTGGCACAAAGATACAGATAACAATAATCAAGCTCAATTTTATCCTTAGTTGTTATTAAAACGTATTCAATTCTTACAACGTTATTTACCTTTAAGTCAGAAGTTTCATGTTTCCTCAATTATCCGTAATAGTCGTCGGTATTACGGAGACAGCTGGATTAGAACGTTCGTCACACTTGATGATTCACAGACAAAGGTTTCGGAGTCACTCGAACGGATACAGCAAAAAAAAAAGTAGAAACTAAGATAGTGAAGAGAAATCCGATACAATCAAGAAAAAGCGATGGATATAGTGTTACAAGACTGTCATTTAATGGCAGTCCGATCTATACTGTGTGAGCACGCGGATAAAACTGAGCGCATTCCGCCACGAGTGAGCACGTATCTTAGACTCGGCGGTGCTCGGCAATGTTCGTGAGCGTTCGGAGTGAAGCACGTGGCCGATCTGTTTAGTAATAACACTATCAGCCAGGAGAGTAATGGGGACTACAGAAATCCTGAACTTGTGCAGCCAGACGATATGAAATCTAACTCACGATATATGCGCACAGAAAAAAATTATAAAACAAATTCTAACAACGATCAGCATATGTACATTAAAAAATTACCACCTATTTAATCGGATGCACATATGTGACACAAATATACGGCAGATACTGATAATGGTTTAGAATGTATTTAAACAGCCAGGCCGTAACCGAATATGTACTTGAAATGAGGGTTGACCTAAACGGGGGATGAAACATGAGAAAGTGGTAGAGAAAATCATGGTTGAACTTTCATCCATTAATGTTCGAAGGATGGCTATTTGCTCAAGGGTGGGAGAACTTCGTGGTGGGAAGGGTGAACTCATCAGTCACGAGGGTGTGACAGCCAATGAAGGGATGAAGGTTGGAACGAATGAATGAACTACGTCAGACAGCGTAGATTTTCCAACGTTGAAAATCAAGGGTGTGAAAGGTGGCAGAATCGGAGAATGTTGCACGGTTGGGTTGGTAGGCTTGACGTATTAATGTAATTTGCGAAACCCTGTATAGGCTTGTACCTATATACCTATGCCGCAGTGCAACAAAGAACTTTCCAGTAATAGTGATTAATTAATCAACCCTCCTATGTATCCTTCAGGAAAATGTCTCCATTTTCAGCCGGGAACTTCGCCGAATTTCAAATGTATTCAGATCACGTGACACTCTTTTGACTACGGCAACTTTGACGATGCTATGTTTAATTTTGGGTCTTACGAAAAAAGTTACTTGGTTTGAATGCTGTGCAGACTTCGTAGTTCTGAAAGGTTCAAAGGGTTTTCAAGAGGCAAAAATGCTATTGCTACGAGAGGGGGTTGCTCTTCCATCTCCCTGTTACCAATACGCATTGGTATTCACAAAGGATAGCTGAACGCTTGATGAGCCAACCTGACGTATTCGACCCACCCCCATAGTTCACATAGACACACGCATACTCACAGCTTGTACGTTATGCCGTACCAACCCTCTATTTCTACCCTTGTTCATAGCTACCATCCGCAAGCTACCACTGGTACTAGTACTATTGTTATTCCGTGCTGTATAAACAGTATGTACCAATGGGTCCATATACTCTGATACCTATATAATGTTTACATATACAGCATACAAAGTATTAATGAAATTTCAAATAGTTCAGTAAATCCCATAATTTCCTAGTAAAGGCTAATTGCTGTTAATTGAGGATTCCCGAAGTACAACCACTCTGGACACATTCGAAATCGGGATAAGCCTCCTAGATACCACCCTGGGACAGAGATCCTAATAGGGGAAACGGTCTTGGTCAGCCTCATGGACCAGCCAAAAAGTGGCTATATAGGATCACCAACGAAAATTCGATTCTAGATAATCGAGAGGACTTTTGATTCGGTCGATTGCATACATAGACTAAAAATCTCTCTTATATGTGAGTATAAAAACAGAAGAAAAATGAAGAAAGGGAAGAAAAAAAAAGGGAAAGGTAGGTGGAAGGGGAGAAGGTCAAGGGTCGTGATGAGAAATCTTACCAGTTGTGCCATTTGATTTGTGTCCTTTCAGGATGTGGACGGACTTGGGACATGGTGGACTGGGAACAAGGGAGGAGGGTCAGGAAAATCCACCCCTTAGGCAGGATTGACGAATCGTTTCAATTGTCTTTCCTGAACCCCTGAGACTATCCAAGACTTACTAATAAAAGGTCTAATACGTTTTCCTTCGATTTTTCTTTTTCATTTCCTATTTTCTACGTCTAAAAGTGTGACGAAGTTTCGATAGAAATTTAGTGATTGTTTAGCTCGTTCGGTGATAAACCAACGAATGAAATTGGCAAATCTGGCGAGCGGGTTGCACAGATGCGAGTCCGAAGTGGATTGACAGCTTTGCATAAATTTAACTTTAGACCCCATGGTTAACCAGATCCCCTTTCACGAATCTAGAGTTTATGAGAGCCGGCAAGTTACTCCCCGATGAGCGATTCCCATGTAAACGACACGCGGACTGTAGCCCATACATGTATACAACACTACCCTCCGTTGACCGGCATAAAACTCATGGACTTGTGCAGCCAAGTGGAAAATTTTCGTAACTCTACGTAAACTGCACCTGCGAGCACTTACGATTGTGTATAGGTATAAGCACATATGCTGAATACATTGCATACGTGGACAGTGTAGAAGGTGCTTTAATAAATTCATGAAAGAACATATGTTTCCAATGGCTATATCCATATAGCACTTCTAGGGAAAAAAAGCCGATCAAATTTCAGACAATAATGACCTCCCCCAAAAAAATGCACAATATAATTGATCATGCTTAAATGTACGTCAATAAAAATCTCTGAAGCTAATTATGAAAAATAAAATATCTAAAAGTCATTAAAATCTTGGATTCTAGTTTACACACGCTTTCCGAGTATTTCGAGCTATTACGTACGCACCGAGGATATCGTGTCAAATCGAGGGATATATTCGGTGGCACTGGTGAATATCGAAGGGATGAAGTGGCTGCCAGTAGTGGTACAGCTTGAGGAATGAAATGGAGAGGAATGGGGCCCTTTCGAAAATGTACGATATATTCAAACGTTTTGCGGCGGCCAACGGGCCGACCGCAAATTCTATTTAGTCGCATGGTAAAATGCGTAGCGTATGCTTCGAAGGGTTCTCCTAACTGTATACAGTCCTGTACAGTATTGTTATAGGGGTAGCTAAGGGCTTTGGCAAAGTCGTACACTTACTACTACTGCGTTCAATCCCCCTTACGATGCCACGTCTCTAATGGAACCTCCTGCACTGGCTCCACTCAGGAGACAAGCTGAAGCAACCCTTAGCGCGAATTTCACGTGACAGTCCGGTGAAGGACTGTTTGTCTCAATAGGTTAAGGTTCCCCGGAGGGTTGAAAATACAAGGAGGTTTCAAAATAAAAAGAGACAAAAAGAAAATAGAGAGAAAGGTGGGAGGACTGCATGCAATAAATTTCTGGTGTGATCTGTGAATTTTTGCGAAGAAGGTGCGGGAGGGGGGGCGTGGGTAAGGCTGCCGTAAAGAAAATACGACAGAAAAACATCCCCTTAGGACTTAGTGTATCGGAAGGCGAGGTATGAAAACAATCCTAAGCTCAACCCTCAATCTGGGCCAGTATCGTTACTTTTTATTTTACAGTTTAGTCGCTCTTTCTTGTGGAGGTAGTTAAGGGTAGAAGAGCAAAAAAAGACTTTTCTAAATGGTATACAGGGTGGCTTATCGGTGGTTGTGTGTACATATATAGGACTACCTAGTAAGTTACCTATGTATAGATATTAGAAGAAAAGGCACGGAAGGAATAGGAAGAGGTGGATTGAAAATGAGGGGGTTGCATTCTATAGTACCGGGGGATTGGAATATATAGGGCGATTGCCTGGATAGAATTTTGTATTCAAAAATTGGAAGGACGTTATGCCGATATTCGCGAATCGAATGTCACGTTCGAATTTAAATAAATGTCCCAGAGCGCGGAATGATCTCCACTGACTAGAATAGTCCCGGGAGCTCATAGGGGTGGTTGGAAAGAATAAGTATCCCCGTGGAAAACAACCCCACGGAGAATACCGAGATATCGGAAACCACAACCCCTTTTGTTATTCGCAAATATCTTTCTTCGCGTGTATTGTTCTCCGTGGATACCACTTGTGCCGAGAGTCACCCCTTTCTCCTGTAATATTCATACAGCCCAAGGAAAGCTTTAACCTCCAGCACGTGGATTTGTAAGAAGTCCGTAAACGGTCATGAAAATAATGAGATTCTTAAACAGCGAAAAAAAAAAACTAATTCAGACATCTTGGCGTGTAGACGGAAGACTCGCAAGTTGTCTGCAAAGGGGATTTAAGGTGAGAAAAAAGAGAATAGAAAAACCAACCTTTAAACGGTCTAGTAAAACAGCCCTTAGTCACTATGTAAACTATCCTATTTAAAAAAGGATATAGCGTATATATATATTTTTTATTTATAATCAAACCCAATATAGACCTAGAGCAAACAATCACGAAATACCAATCTCGGGGTCACTCAACTGCCGTAAGATACGTATATGCATAAGCATATGTAGATATGTACGGTGTGTCTACGATTTATCCCGTAAATCCTGGAAGACGTTTTAAGACGTCTCGCGCGAGGGCGGTTGGCAAACAACCCCACGGAAAATCCACCCGAGCGAGACACGCGAAATATCCCTAGTACTATAGTAGACCAACAGTGCCTGTCAAGTCTCGACTATCCGTGCCAAATACGAATAGGGAGGGGCTATGGTATAGAAGCGAAGAGCCATTTCACGAAGTACTCTATTAGTATTCGAGATTCGTGTAGACAATCCATCTGATATGGAAGTCGAGAATTCGAGGTATCTCGATAGACTTCCTACAGCCGACCAATAGCAATGCGGATACTAATCGATGGTCTATAGGAATTTCATGTAACTAAATTTTGTTATCGTCGTCATGTGATATGAATGTAATGGCGGGAAAAAAATAGAAACAAATAAAGGAGAAAAAATATCTTAAACGCCATCAATGAGCACAAAGGCATCGAGCCCTCTCTTAAGGGTTGTGAAGTGATTTCCCGAGAAATCCCTTTTGGCACCCCTTTTAACCCCTTTCTTCGAGTGTAACGGAATACAAGCCCGTGGGTATTATTTTTAATTGAATTCTCCTGATGAAATTTCACCGACCAACCCCCAAACATGTACCAGCTCAACCCTTTCGTCTGTCTCTCTCGGCATATATAAGTATATATACTGTACCTACACTCACTATGTGTCGGTGCATCCTTTAAGTACAGGACGAGAGGAGGGACTGGAGCTTTGGTGGGTGGATGCCTAGTGGGTGTATATAACTACAGAAAGAGGCTGAGACTTGTGTATATCGCGAGACTCTCTCAGCTTCATTTTCTAGCAACCCCTGTTCCGCGTATTTTCACCCCGTGGATGTTTTCTCTGTACCATCTCACTCGCTCACTCCTTCGACGTCGCTTTCACCCCGCCAATCCCACTTCGTGGGTGCCCCGATCGCGCACAGAGTTCCAAGTATTCGCGGTTTACTCGAAGGGGGTGCGCTGGCTGTTGCGCCCAGAGACATTGTCGAAGAATATTTTACCACCGCGCCGCCACCCCAAAGTTAAGGGTGGTATAACCAGGCTCTAACTCGCACATGCTACTCCACGCAGAGGGTGTGGGTAGTGGGTTGGTACATATCCTACTGCATATTTTTATTCGCGATACACCGCAGGAGACACGTCCCATGGTAGTCCCACGGAAAGTGCCATGACGAGAACCGGGAGAATCTGAAGAGATAGGGGTTGAAAAAAAAAATGTAATAAAGGAGAGAAAGTAAGATACAGAAAGAGAAAGTACAGGCAGCTCGTGTTCGAGCCATGATATGAACCTCATGGGAATACAAAATTCGTATGTGGGGTACGGGAAACTCTTATGGGAAAAGGAGGATGACACAGGTGGTGGTACGACGAGACGTTCGAATTGCTATAGCTGAAAAGGGAAAATCTCTTTGCTGGCGCCAGTGTAATAATTGGATGGAAGTTTGAAATGTTCATTTGTTTTATTCTAAAGAAATTTCGTTCTGGTTATAGGCGTTATTTATGGGGGTCGGATATTCCTAGGTGCCACTTCAGAAAATCAAAATTACTTCGGTCATACCGAAGCAGTGACGCGCAGTAAGAACACACCATAGGAATAGACCGGCGACAGATGTTATTAATGAGTATTTAACTAGAGTTTGGGGCTAGACCGCTAATTAAAATAATTTCGAGTTATACTACCCCTTCGTCCTGGGCACCACCATTGGCATCAGCGTGGCCACAATTTCCGTCATTTCAGAATTCACCCTTAGATATTAATACATGCATGATACTTTAACCAAAACTGTAAGCCGTAGATGTATAATATATACCGTAGCGAGAGGCCGTACTTTCCAGGTGTTTTACTTGACACCACTTCTTCTTGATTGGACACGTAAAATTTATTGTGTCAATGCGAATGATTTTACGGACACTTTAATTTCCTTTGTCTCCAAGAAATCGAATGGCCAACACCCCACTGCCTCTCTCAGCCTCAAGATCCAAGTACCAGCACCACCATGGAAAATAAAGGGAATGCCATGGTGTTACGGGGGTGGATCTCTATGGGGTTTGAGAGTTGAAAATTTGCATACAGAGCATCTGTCACCAGCCCCTTAGCCCGGCTTCGGCCATTTTCGACCTGGGTATCTCACGGCTTGGATCTATGGATAATGGGACACCATTCTTATGGTAAAATGGGGGTGAAAATGTTCGTCTTCAGCGATCCTCAGACATCCACCCCTACTTACCCAGCTACTATTCCTGATAGCTTGACTACTATTATCAGCAGGTATACGCTACTACTCTTATCAAAGCAATATAAAAAAAATTTTATTCAACAGTTCAAAATATTTAAAAGAACAGAGCAGCAAACATCTAGTAACACAACCTTAAATAATTTATTTCTAAAACTTGATTTTTCCCATAATTTCCAACCATATAGGTTCAGCTCCTGCGCCGACCGTGGCCTAAAAAAATATACCCACATTTTTCCACGTTTCTACAATTTTTTCTCTCTTTTCCCTTTCGCTATTTTCCAGCGCGCTCGCCACTTCGACTTTCTCCGTTTTACCAGCGCGCCGAGACGCGAAATGTTTTCCGAGCACGAACTTCAACCCCTATTGAAATTCACCACGAATTCCACTTTCCATTTCTATCCTGTCACCCTGGGAGCCCTTTGTACGAGCATTGGCCACGTTCCTTGTGTCTGTGTACCTGTACATTTCCGTATATATAGATATAGATACATAAGTGTGCGACGGTCCCTTCTGATCCTACTTAACTATCAGAGCACATTCGCCCTTGTCCTTCCTTCATCTTTTAATTTCACTCCTATTCTTAGCTACCCCTCCAGTGCGGATCTCTAACGTATAGCAGACAGTAGAATCTACTGATTGAGCCCTTCTTCCTTTAATCAGCACGTAGACGCACTACAAGCATGAACGCCACGTTTAACATATTCATACATATATTACGTCACATTTGATTCGTACAAATGTACGAATAATAGGCGGGCGAACAATAGGTGCCAATAGAAATGATTGAGGGTAAAGTACAGAATCGTGTTGACTCCAATTCGACAGCTACAATTCAGAAAATTAATAGGCCCTTATAGGTACTTGAACGATAGTAGGGTGTTACGCGTACAGCACATATAACGACGATAGAAATAGGCATAAGGGTTGAACGTTTTAAGAGGTAGGTTAAAGTATATATACAAAAGTATATAATATACAGAGTAGATATACGTAAGCATAAGAACGTAAGGGTGTATTAACGTCCTTACCATACTGTTACACTGTTACTAGTGGTACTAGCAAAGGGCGGTAGCAATGAAAAATAGGAGAAACTTATTAAACGAAAAACTTGAGGAGGGTGTTTTCTCCTCTTGATATATGGCTTCGAATATCCTGCGAGTAACGGTCCAATCCAATATCATTGTCAAATTAGGGAGCATTTTTCAAGTGGCGCGTCATACTTTTACAAAAACTTTTTCTACCCTTATTTTTTTCCCTAGCGTGTAGGGTTAGGTGTAAATTTTTCTTACATAAAAAAAAAAACATTTTTACACAACATTGTTCGTCCCCTCTAAAACCCATAAAGCCAATCCGGCATCGTTTAAAGATCGAACGATGTCGACGTCTACCGTCCCTGCTATGGGTACGTATAGCCGGAGGACCGATTTACGAGAAACTTTTACTGATAAGCCATTGTCTTCCAGGAGGCCGCCACTTTCGCGAGAGTTTTCCTTATTTATACGCCCTCTTTCTTCCTCTTGGCTTCGGTCTATATGGTCTCCTTTCCTTCCTTCCTTCCTTCCTTCCTCCGCTGGCAAACAAAAAGGGGATGTCTTACTTGAACGCCAGTGGCGTCTCTCCCGGTTAGGCACTGATCGTATTAGGTAAAATTCTCAGGCGAGGGGTAGCTGATAGCGACCGAAGGCGCAACTGTTGGAATTCGTCTTAGTAGCATACCCCTTAGTATCTAACGATTGGGATTCTCGATGTCGCCGCCAATGCGGGGTTTATCGTTGGGGGTTTTACTGATCCTCCTTCTCTCTATGGGGACCGTCAACTATAGGAGGGAGAACGTTACTGAGATTCAAAGTAGGGTGGTTTTCGCGCGCACTATACCTTAGCCACTGCACGTTAAGGGAGGAGTTCTACCCACCTACTTACCTGAAAGGGGATGAATTTTCAAGGATTCTACCAAGATTTACCTATTGGCCATATATATGTATATGGCGAAACTTTGCCAACTATCTTCTTTTTCCTCTACCAGTACTTTTCCGCGTATTTTAACAACGGCAAAGAGAAAATCGTGCTAACTCAGCGGAAACATTAATTTTATTTGCAAAATACTTGCTTCCTATATATATGTATATATATATGTCGTCCGGTATATAATCGAAATAGTGTAGCATGTGGTGTATTAGATTAGGTCGTCATTCCCTGTCGAATTTCGGACACGCCCCCACGAGCAAGGGATGAGTGCTCTCTCGACGGTACCTCTGACGTCCAGGAATTCCATGGGGAAATTCTTATTAAGGAACGCCCTGTCACACTCGGTATGTACCTACTTATCTACGGTGTACAAGTAGAAGAGTAAGAACGGAAGTCGTCCTCCAACCCGTGAAAATCTAATCCATGGCGTTAATTCACCCAGCACATTACCTATAGAGTGTCCGACATTTATGGTGTGTAAGCCTGGTATAGTGAAGGGAGTCATGCTAAGCCTTATGGCGTCTATATATGTATCTACTGGCTCGTGCATGGGGGATCAGCCTGCATAATGTCCATGGTGAATCTTACTTGACGATAAATCCAATTTTGCACCAGAACCCTCATACCCACCCTTACACGAGTTTTTCGAAAAAAAAAAAGATGATACAGTACCAATTACACCTGTAGGTCCCTTTAGTGTAGCATCCAAGTTATCGTTAGTGTGTTGTATATTGAAAATATCTCAAAATTCTCTCAAAACTTTTCCTGGATGCCGATTAAGTGTCGCTATCGTCCTTCAATGCGTGTTTTTGCCGCTTGGTATGCACATTCACGGCATCAATTTAATTTAAAAGATTGTGGTTACTTTAGAAATATAAAGATATGAAAAAATCTTCTAGTCATTCATGGGATACTGGTTCGGCCTGCGGGCAATAGGCCTATAGTACTACCATAAAAAGCCTATGAAAAATGAGAAAAGAAATAGTCAATTCACGCAAGAAAATTGTTCGAGTAACGAGGCAATTGTTAAAAAATAACAATAAAACAAAGAAAAAGAGAAAAAGTAGAAGATAGAACAAATATAGAATGACGGACTTGTCCGTGTGACTATTTGCTCTGACACCTTTCACCGCGGTAACATCCCTCCAGGGGGAATTGACTTGACTCGTCAGACAGGAAGCGGAAAGTAAAGACGGTCCGGAAGTCACTCAGTGATGGAATAGCCCAGAGAAATGTTAGAGACGAGAATGGGGGTGCAGGCAAGTCTGCAGGAACCCTCAGTTCTCGGGAGCCTTGCCGTTGCCACCTTGAGGGGGTGGGACGAGTAAGGTAGAGAAATGGGGGAGAACTGGCGAAGAAAGGCTAACAAACTTATCCCGATCGAGGGGTGGTGGGTGTGGGTTAGGGGGATGAGCTACGTAGGCTGACTGAGAGTCAGAATGGATCCCGCAAAGATGTGAGCAGAAACCCGCAAGAGGAGTCTGAAAGGACGAGAGGGTGAAAAAGAAAAATAAGAAGGAAAAAGGTAACAGGGCGAAGGGAAAGCGGGGGAGCGGGAGTGAGCGTGGAAAGGAAGAGAAAAAAAAAAGAAAGACGAAGACACGAGCCCTTTTAGGATCAATATAGAAACTTCGACAGGATTTACGCAGCGTACGACTGGGTGTATTTGATATCGATTCGTTTCAGTAACTGAGAAGCGTAACTAATTCGACCTGAATTATATGTATCTGGTTCTTTTTATTTTAATATCCTCTTTTCTCCTCAAAAACGGACCTTTCGATACGATATTGTTGAGAGTCACTGGAGAATATAACCAGCATTGCTCCGGGCTGCGTGCCTGGGTCTTAACATTCTCTTTATGTTACCACCACGATCACTGCTACGTACACGTACAGCGTCACCGATATCGGCACTATTACCAATACCACCAATTCAAAGAGTACAACAGCGTACACTTATGCAATTATGCCATTCACATACTCCCATAGAGGTATTCGTTATGGTGCGCCTGATGTATTTTCTACAGCCGGCTCGTCTTAACTCTATAGGTCGTTGAAGAGCCATGCTAGAGTCTAGAGGATTAACAATGTAGCTGGTGGGTATTAGGTATTAAAAAGAAAAAAAAAATTCGGGAGTAAAGAATCAAGAGAGAAAGAAAATAGAGAAATTCTCCGTAGGGAGCAACGCTGAATGCTCGTAAGGGTGAAAGCGTTTGTGAAAGAAAGAAAAAGAGGAAAGGGCACGCGGATCGACTTTGGCACCCTTAAAAATTGGTTCGCGTGAAAAACGAGTTTGGGCGCAGGGGATGATGGTGGTTGGTGCAGGACTAACCTTCGCTCTCCCTCTCTTTCTCATTCTCTCTCTAGCTGTCGATTCTCGAGGGTAGCGAATAAACGTAACGAACACGTAGGTAAAAAGGGAGTCAAGTGCAAGGGTGCCCATAAGTATAGCTGTATATAAGTACATAGGCAAGGGGATTGGTTAGGTAGATATAGTTAGGTACTTTAGAAAAGTTTAAGTCAAGTGGCTTTCCCTGTCGTTTCGCCACAGAGAAAATCTCCGGCTTTATTAAGGGACGTTTATAACGCTATGGTTGCCTCGTTATCGAAGGGCTCATTCTTTCCTTCCTCCATTCCATCCTTCCTTATTTATTCCATTCTCTTCTCTCAGGAATAATATCCGCTCCCCCTCCAAAGATATAGGTATATATTTGAGAGACGGCCATTTTCTTACGCAAGTTTACTTAAACGTATTCACCCCAGGTCCAGCACTTTTACTCCTCATTTGGATTACGAATATAAGCGATAAAGAAAGGGTAAGGTAAGGTGAGATGGGGACAATTATATAATAATTTTTTCAATTTTCTTAATTTCTCCTGAGCACCTCGTCCAATCGAAATATCCCCCTAATGACGTTATTTCTTATTCATTATTTCGTTTCTTCTCGGAAATCTGATCTCCATACGATTTTACCTAATGCGTGGCTTATACGCGTATTTAAAAAACGCGCGCGCGTACACACTGTACTGTTTAGATGCGCGTACGTATATCGAAAGGGAAGGACCTTTCCTCGATGTCTGCAGGCGGGCTTCTCTATTTGTATAAATTCCCCATGCGTGACTAAGGTATAAAGTTACAGATACTGCTGGCTGCATTCCTGAGTGTATACTTGAAATTCGATACGTTTATAACGTACACATACTGCCATATGATGAACGCCATACGTGCAAAGATACGTGCACGTGCGTATATGCACCTGCGTGTATGCAGTTTGTTGGGATAAATCGTTATCGTATATCTCTCTCGCTCTCTCTCTCTCTCTCTTTCTCGATCGCTCTCGAGTATTCCATCTAGCTCTCTCCTTCTTTCTATCTACAGTGCACGAGGCTATCGGAGGCTCATAAATAAAGGAACTGACAGAAGAGCAAAACGAGAGATCACGAAGTAAAAACGTGGATAAAAAGAGGAGCTAAGAGAAATAATATGAAAATACGAATTTTCACTATTCCAAAAAGACCACGTGAAATGAGTATAAATTGATCGACTAATATCGATTTATTTATTTGATAAATCAACCAGCTTAATTAACAGACGTACCTATGCACATGGTCCATACTGCTCCAAGCGCGTATCTTACGAAATGACTCGTTGGTACCGTTCACGACACATCCCCAGGATCTCGCGCGTTTCACCATACTTATAATACGTAATAATGCAAGGTCGATCGATTAATAAAAAATATATTATACACCTGCTTTCTGAATTTTGACGAAATTTCACGCACCGACGCAATGCCACGCGCACTGACCAAGTATAGATATCAAATGCTACAGGAATTCTCAGTGGAGAATCTAACTAAAATTCTATGCGTAAGACCCCACGCACTTTCGACACTTTCAAGGTTCCTGGCGAAATCGAACCTCTCTCTCTCTCGCTCTCTCCATCTCCCCGTATCGTCATTCCTGTTACTCTCTCGCAACATTTCATTACGTCTTACTACCGGCAAGAGTCCATTACGCGAGAGACTACCGAAATTTTTTCACTCTCCCTACCATACTGACGCATATACCAGTAGTAAGTGACAGTCAGTGGAAGATACTGAAAATTATCATTGACAATTACTATCGTACAGTCACGGCTACGGATTCTAATAGGTGTACCTAGTACGGACATTGCTGGAGGCGTGTTTACCTCTATACGAACGCCGCTCAAGCGCTTATACGCTTATATAGCGTACCACGCATAATAATGTACCTACTATAGAAACAGATAAATAGTCGACGTCATCTTCGATGGGTGTTCGACTGTGATTTCTTTTTATTATCAAAATTTTAGGCACGACCTTGCGGCCGTACACTCTATAGACAACACATGTAGATTTAATACGGCAAAGTACTATAGGATTAATAGTATTACTATAACAACCATATCAACGATATATTAGCCTATTCATTATATTCAAGAATCAATATTCATAAGCCCCGTCATGAAGCCGTATATATATATATTTCATCAACGAATGGTTTCTCAAGAGATTATTGTAAAATCATAAAATTTACTACTTTTTGGACTTTTCGTTTGTCACTGCTATTATTTCTTTTTTAACTCCACCTTTTTTCGAATTCGAAATACATAAACAATCCCGTGCGGCAATATCCGTAATTGTACTCCCTCCACACGGCTTTGGCTATATTTCACAATTTTCATCCCTCTGACAGAGAGAGGGTGTTGTACCGTATATGCGTGTAGCCCGTGTAACAGTGGTCACTGACTAGGAGAGCCAGTTACGAAAGGGGGGTGCTTACATGATGCATCGAACTGTACGCATTCGTATACGTACCAATATACGTACGTGCAGGGATGGTCAGAGACGTCTGAAAAAGCCTGTAGTCACACGTGTGCAGAAGCGTAAGCGTACACGTATATGATCTACTGCGCTAATAACGGCCGAGCAGCGTCCTAACGATGTTTTAAGCTGTAATTAATTTAGTAGCCTGCACCCTTAAGCCTTAAGCCTGTACCCTACCGATAGTGCGTAACGAATATCGTAGGGGGATGAAGATAAAACGAATATCTGCTTCGAAGGGGGATGACGGGGTTAGGTCGAATGTGGGAGGAGGCGGAGGATGGAATACTTTTTCTTTCGCGATTTCTCCTGTGGCTTCTGACTTTTCCTGGGAAAGATGTATCCTGGAGGATGGGTGGTGACGATGTTACCGTGGTATGAGAGGAGGGGCGTCGGGATGTCGGGACGTCGGGACGCCGGAACGTCGAACGCGCGGCGCCAGAATCCTAGAGGAGAGTCTAGACGAAAGTCTAGGACAATGCCCGCTGGGAAAACTGCCAGGAGTAAGGAATAAAAAAAATTTTAAAAGGAAGTAAAAGAATAAGACAGTCGTATAGAAGATACCAGGCACCTTGACATTAAACTGTATATCTTGCCATTTGCTATTTCTCTTTGTCGCGAAGATATTTCGGATGTATAAATAATATCTCTATGAAAAATAAGAGTAGCCCGGCTTCCACGCTGACAGGCTAATATCACGCCGTGTGATTTTCCTTATTAAAGGTCGCCACCGCAATGTGCTAGGTGGATATACGTAGCCTATCCGTACCCCATGAATTATTCAGGGACGTACCTATACCCACAGAACCGCCCCTCTGTAAACCTTTCTGGTATTTTTCTCTCGCAAAATTTTTCTTCCCTCATCCCAAAGGATTTAGACGTACCTCCGCCACTGGCAAAATCCCACAAGCAATCTTATATAGCAGGTTATGTCTGAAGGCAGTGATCTTATTGATACCACAGTGCGAGCACGAACCCTCCCCAGTAATTATAATTAAAAGTGAAGAAAAGAAAAAGAAAAGTAAAAAGAAAAGTCATAATGAAGAGGAGAGAAGCAAGATGGTTAAATCCCAAAAGTATCGAAGTGGCCTCGAAAAGCCGATTCAAGAATCCCGGGCGTAACGAATCTCTCTGGGTAATTAGGCAGATTACTTTCCGGAGTCGTTTAAAGCCCAGTGAGCTTCTTCTTCTTGCAGGATGATGGGGGTGGTAGATATAAAGGGTAGCTTGCTGTGATATAGGGGTGGCATCACCGCGCCACGGATAGGTACCACTACCGTCTGGTGACTACCACGAAGTCGAGACGGTTCTCCAGAGTTCCTTCGTACATGGGGTACCAGATAGATAGACGAAGAGGCTGGAGGGAGGGGAGGGGGGGGGCGTCGAAGGGCTCCAAGGGCTCCAAGAACAATTAAAGGAGGACATTCTTGGCGAGTTGGGATGCCGGGAGACTGCAATTCCGAATGAAACTTCAATTCAACCGCGAGCGGGGGGCTAATCGACCAAAAAGCGCATTCCTACCGGAAGTAATGCTCAACGACTAATGTGCCTAATGGGTACAGACTGCATCACCCTCGTCGTGGTAGTTGTAGCCATTCCGTCGTTCATACCAGACACGAAGTTGTTTCCAACAATTGCGAGAGAATTTTTATCGTGGAAATTGTCGCTGACGTTACGTAGAAACGTCAGAATAAAATTCCCCAAGGAAAAACTCATGAGTAAAATACTCGTATAGGAAGTATACCTCTTGACGTACCTATACTATATTTGAGAAAGAGGGTTGAGGGCAGGGTGGATCTTACCACGTTGCTAGTCCCGTTTTATTTACGGGACAGAGACGTAGCGTCGAGAGGATCCTGTTAATTAAATAATATTTTCTCCTACCTTCCCGGGACGCCGGAGTTTGATAAGGAGTCCGGAGAGGACCACGTGAATGAGGATACGAGAAATTGGAAGAAAGGGAGGAAAAGAGAGAATTGAAGAGGAAGGAGAAAAAACATGGCCCTACTAAGAGCACTTATTGCAGTATTGAGATCGTAACTCAGGGCGCAGAACCGTCATAAACGTCCCCAGTGACCCCAGGGTCACTACACAACTATACTGCTAACGCTGTTATAGCAATATAGCCTGGACTTTCTAGCAAGTATATATACGTATACTACTTTAGGTATATGTATCGCCAACTATACGTTGCTATAGCGCATACGTGTTGGAGCTTCTATTACGGCAGGCTGACTTCTAATTCCCTAGAATTGGCGCGAGAGATCATATAATAAAGATTCGAGAATAAAGGGAGAACGCCCTTTTATGCGCTTATACTTCTATTCAATACACAATTCGAATAAGAAATATCATCCGAGTTAAGTACACGTGGTGCATTATCAAACAGAGATACCAATTGACATGTGGAAATGTTAAACGCAGAGTTTTGTATTAATTGTAATGATAAGTGATCACGTGACTGCTGGCAGCCATTGAAGACAATATGGCCGCCCAAGCTGAGAAGAGCGTGCCAGGAAACTTCAGCATTGGAAGAGAAGAGTTTCTTGGTGAAGAGATGGAAGAATTTTAACGGGAGCTTGGGTCAAAGTACCTACCCTCTCTTTCTCTCTCTAGAAGATCGCCGATAATAATACGTGGCTAGAAGGAGAAAGAAAGAGAACGGAATTAGAGGCAGCAAGAAGAAGTAAAAGTTAAAAGGAGAAACAGAGAGAGAAGAAAGAATAAAAATGCGCAAAGAAAACAAAAAACTTACTGGCTGGAATACACCAGTGCAGCTATTGGATCGCTGCTACTCTATACTATGTTAAGTATATGTTTCAATGCTCTGTCAAGTATTACACCTAGTACTTCTTTGTTTCTCCCCCTCTCGCAGCATCCCTCTCCAGGGAGAGAAACGGACTCTCAAGGCATTTATATTCGAGAAGAGGGGATAAGAAAGTAATAGGAAGGTTACTCGAAACGAGGGAATATTCATAATGCTAGATTAAGCGTGGGAGTGGTGCTGCTAAGGGTAGTCAACCTTTCAGGGGGTGGTTAAGGTGTCCCCCCTCCACCTCACCCTTAGATTGCCGAACTAATCAAGAGCCCCATTTCATCCCCCAGGGCTGCCGACAGTACCTACACGTACCGTGCTTCCTTCATCCCCTGCATCCCTGACTCCGTCCTTTCTAAACTACCCTCCTCTTAACCTCCCCAAAGGATACTCTAATAAACAGAAAGTTGAATCTCACCCCTGTTCTGTCCACACCTGTAAGTCAAGACGCGCAAACCATTATTACTATAAGCACTCTACTAAACGTACGATCACGTTTATTCTGTATTACAATTTCGAAATAACGATTGCCATCCGCCCCCCCCCCCCCGCCTGCCCTGTGTTACGTGCTAAAAATGTCCGTAAGATAAAACGATGGTCTGGAGCATTTTAATCTAACCTAATTCAATCTAGACCAAATGTAGAGCACAGGCTAGGAGATACGAAGTACGATGTAATGAGTGAAGTGTAATGCCTACCAGCTAGTGGTATCATCGTATACCGCGTTCCTCAACGGATTTGACGTAAGATTAACGTACCGGATAATGACAGGACTGGCGTGACACGACATCCTTCCCCTATAGACCGTACTATATACACATACTGCCGCCACTATTAACCCTTTTATCCGAGATTTCAACCCCCCTTGAAAATGGGGTGAAATTATCCAAAGCCTTCCTCGTAGCTACCCTGCCTTTCTACCACCACCCCTCACTCGTTTCTGTCCCACGAAACAGCGTTTCTACAACGTTGGCTGCCCTTGCAGGAATTTATGACGGTAAGAAGAAAATATTCTGGCGCACACATTTCTTTTAGCACCGAAATACCTGAACCAACGGTATTTCCAAATATGGGCCTTAAGTTAATAAAATGAAATCTCGATATCATAAATGCTGCTAATGCTAGAAACGTTTTCCTATATGTGTCTGTGCTTAACGCTGGGGATGTACGATTGGGTTTATCTATTTTATCAGCTATCCATTATCGTCGAGAGTCGCGCGGCGCGCTGGGAGCGTTTGTACCAAAGTGATGAGTCTATGGGGAACTATAGGCTATAGGATTTTCAGGAAGGTTTATACGGAGGAGTTATGGGCCAGTATATAGCAGAGACCCACTGAATACGTAACAGTACAAGTTACAGGTTACGGAATGTGGTCGAAGGATTTTGAAGAATTTACAGAAATGTCACGTGACACAAAGCCATTTCTGCGGTAACTTCCATTTCTACATAGATCCGAATTAATTAATAACGAGTGAGGAGGTGGAACAGGAAGTAGATAAAAAATGAAAGAAATTCAATGCTACCCACAGGAGGAAGTTATGCACCAATTTTATGTAAATGTATCCTCGTATACAGTTGCATGTTAAGGAGCTCTAACCTATCAGCGTGCCATTATCAAAGTCAAATAATTAATTTTCAAAAAATTCTCGTCCACAATGCTTCAATAATAGAGAGGTATTCCGATCCCATTATAGTCAGTTCTGGCAACCCTTGCTAATTAAACCCCATAAATAATTGATTTATCGATAATGGAGAATACCTATCTACAAGCCCATCCGCTCCCATGGGAAATAATTATTTCATTATCGGGACTAAAATTATTCTCACGCGCCACCAATCGGACACTTTAAAATGCCGCTTCGAAAATTTCCAACAATTAAATTTCGCACTGCCACCCAGCATTATTTGCATTCCCCCCGTTCTCATATACACTCCACTCACGCTCTTCGTTTCTTCCGAAAAAAAGTTCAAATGGAAGGAAAAAAATCTTCAAAAATAGTTTGCTGTACGGGGTGCGAAAACGATCGTCGCAATATGCAGTAAAACACCGGGTGCAACAATGCGAGCGGACCGCCTCGTCGCTTCCCCGTCTCCTCTAGCCCCCCGATACAAAAGGGGGTGCGCGCACCCCGGATATATATGGGGTGTCTCGTTAATCAAGGGACACCCATAGAGTCAGAGGGTTGAAAGAGGATAGTACAGAGCACAGGGGTACGTGAGAATAGAGGGACTCCACGTATAGAGAATAGGGATCCTCGCATGAGTATAAGCGCGCGCACGCGTGTGCGTATACGGCTGAGTATTTAACGCTTGACAAACGAGCCGCGCGTTGTACACTTCGTGCACTGTCGCCCGGAATCGGAATAGCGAAAAACCATAAATTTAACCATTAACCGCGATTAATAGCACCGAGGCTGTTTGGTTTACGTTTATATAGCGGATACGCGCGTACATACGTGTCTACGCGTGTTGTCCTATGCACAGGGGGCAAAATATACAAAATAATATGCGTATGTAACATTAACGCATATTTGTACGTAACATGACGAGAAAAAATATGATAAAAAAACGCTATAAATAAAAAAAATCTTAACCGTATTACGGGTAAGATTTGGCTCTTATTTCTACCTTATGTGCTACGCGCTTCAGGGTTAATAAATCTTTTTTGTATTCCCTACGCGATTCTTCGACAGCAATGGCAGCATTTTCATTCGAAATCGTGTCAGGTCGAGTTGAAGGCAAGAAGATGTGCCACGACGGGAGCATCTGGTGTACCGTTAAGCCGCGTTTACACTTCTTTTTCTCTAGTGCGCCTGCTTGTTCTCCTCTGTCTTGGCCTTAACGTTACCTACGAAGGTACCGGACCTGACTGTACCGAACTGGCCTTTATTTTCTACGCCACTCCAACAGCCAGTGTAATCGCACCTTTGTGTAGAAATGGTGTTTATCTCCTTTTTTATTTTCATTTTTCTTTCTCCCTAAGAAGCAGCCATTCGGGATACATTAAATTGGATACAGAGGACCAATCAAATATTCAGGTAAGAGTATATCTTGAACGTTGTGGTAGCATTCGAAAACCAGTAACGATTTTTATCGAGGATTAATTAGAATCTCCTTCGGAGTTTATATGGGAAACGTTGAAAACCTTTTAAATCGTAAAAGGGGGAAAAAAGGACAAAATAATTAAAAAACAAGGATCAGAAGAATAAAACAAAACAGCCATACGACGGTAAAGAAGTTACGGACCGTGGAGCATCGTGAGAGGTATATAAGCAGTGTAGGGTTCAACGCGCGGGGCTCTAGTAAATTATTCGAAATTATCACCGAATTCCAAAGGAGCAGCCGTAGTCTGGCCCGTTCTTCCTCTCTTCTATGCTATCCGGCTGCCACATAACACAGAGAGACTCGCCGACTGGTTTTCAGGCCACACGCGCTTCACGAATTATTCTATATGTCTGTCTCTCTCTTCGTCTTTACATTGTATATTTATATATAAACATACGCAAGCACGCACGCTATATATATATCGTTATCTATCTCATTCGTTTTTATGAGACTTCAGAAATTATTCTATATATCTATCTCCTTTTATCTTACGTACGCACAAAGCATCGAAAAGACTACTTAATAATCTCTACATTTTTCATACCTACTGTAAAGTTCTTAATCTTGATTTTACTTTCGAGCATTTTTTTAAAACATAACGATTTGGCTATCTTTTTGTCACTACAAATTTCACTGCAGCCATCAGGAACCCTTTAACGTGCTGTAGTACGTGAAACTGCGAATAACACGAGGGTGTAAAACGGTAAACAGAATGAGCTGGAGTGTGAGGGAATGGAAGAGTCGAGCGAAATGAGCTATGGATGACGTTGGCAAATTTCGAAAATTCCAATGAGAAATTTTCTATTGGCAAGAGAGAAGAGAAGGGACAAAGAAAAAAAAAGGTTCCATGGTGTCACTGTGAACGTATATATGACTTCCTTTGGTACAGGCACGGACACAAGTTTGTAATCGTAAGAGAGGAAGCCGAGGGAAAACAGAATTGAGAGAAAAAGAGAGAGATAGAGGAGATTGAGTATAAAAAAGAGAAAGATAGAGAGGACTACCGACAACTGTAAGAAGAACGTACTACAGGGTAGAGTAGAGATACAGAAGCAGGTCTTCCAGTTTTTTTAACAACCACCAAACAGAAACGACATTCTTTCCCTCTTCGTGTGTATCCTTACATTCTCTATATACTCCTGTCCATCTCTCTTTTATGCTATACTATAATCAATATATGTACACGTCGATACTATACTACAGTATATATACATATAAGCCCCAATCCCCTATACAGTATGATACTAAACTAGAGCTAAGAAAAAGTGTCGACGAGTAATACTATAATCGTATGCGTACACCATACTAAACTAGATTACATAATCTATGCATACGTCATACTAAATAAAAATAGACTATACTCACGAGTTATATAGATATATACATATACTATGAATATACTATAGTCAATTGTAAACACTATACAGAAATCCAGCCGCTTAAGAGTATCGAATCAAAAGTGTCTGCGTCCATTTATAATGTCATATGTGAAATAAAGATTTTAATGAGCGCAACTGCAAGATAACATGTGAGTGCGTTTTATTTGCTTTTGTGAGTAATAGGCGCCAGTAACTAGTGGCTTATCGGATGCATAATCAAATGGCCTGCGTCAGCGATGCATCGACAAGTGAAAAGTGGAAGAAAACTGCTGAAGATGTAACAAACAAAATGACGATAAAGGATCAAGGGTAGAATGTACAGGGCCAGAGTGCACTCTAGTTAACCACTTGACCTATCCAATCCCACCCTTACGCTGACTGCCTGACTGGCTAACCCTTACGCGGTGCTATAGGGGTTGGTATAGATAGGTAGACAGATATAGCAACCATTTTGCAAAGTACCTCCCAACCCTTCGAGATATTGGAAATTAAAATGTGCTGACGTGGAGGGATGCAACTGGGTATATACGAACCCTTCCGGCAATGCATATGTCCACACGTGCGTTTTTCTGCATCATGAGACGAGGATTCATACTGACAATGACTGAAATCACTCGGATCCACTCAGAATGGGAAGTAGGACATGTGGTACATCCTTCGGACAATGAATAGAAGCTTCATATATGTGTGAATTTTTTTCTACTTGAAATTGCACGCACGGATGCATATTATAGGCGCATGGATTTTAAAAGGGAAGAAACTTAAAGGTTCTCCGTCACGCGTAACAGTCACATATGATGATAGAATGCATGGTACATTTTTAATCACGAATAATTATCAAATGTAACCGACAAGATGACTGCTCGAACTGACTTGCGTGTAGTCGAAGGGAAAGAATTTCGTGAAGCATTTCAGTGATTCAAGGATGGATGAGTTGATAGATCTATAGATTCGAGATAGCCCGAGAGAATAGATGGAAGTCAGATAGAAAATAAAAGAAAGAAAACTGTTAGGAAAAAGAAGAAAAAAGGTAATAAGCGTGGCAAACCAATTCAAGGATTCCTACAGTCTAGTAGACTATACCTATAATACCTATAGTATCTGTACTTGGGATTGCCGAAGAATTCTACGTGGCAACGAGCGAAGAAGGAGAAACTGTTTAAGATGGAAAATGTCGAATGTTGGAAAGTCGAGGAAAGAACCGAGAGACATTATGTATCATTAAACCATATCGTATATGCTCTTGCACCTACGCGTGTTGTGTACATGAATTCCCACACTTGTCTATCCTTTATATACAGAAAAGCAATTTTACTGGTGTGTTTAATGCCGCGCTGAGTTTCATTTGATGTCGGTTTTATATTTCAAAACGGCAGCCAACCACTACTCGAGCCTCTTCTGAAGACTCTTCGACGCTTCCTACGCTTTAAGCCACTGCTACTACTCTCGTTACTCTCTCTTCATTCTGTTTCTCTGTTTCTCGCCTCATCATTACTCCTAGTCCCCTCTCGCTCTTCCCTCTTTTACCTCTTTCGCTTTATTTCTCGAGACTTCATTCCATCCTTTCTTTTTTCTTTATTGCTTTCCTATCCCACGCAATTCCACCATTCCTCATACACTCGACGCTTTCTATGATAGGCTCCTTGCTCCGCTGTGGAAGACCCAAAGCAGCAGGTTTCAAATTACGCGCCACACATCTACCTCAATGAGCAGAGACCTTCTGTCTGCAATGAGATAAAATAAAATACAGACCCTGATAAATTCGTCAGCTTCGTTATAGAGGAAAAGAGGAGAAAGAAGAAATCTCTAGTCACTTTTTGAAGACATTAAAAAGAAAGCGTGAGGAAGTATCTCGCTGTGTAAATAATTATCTGAACGCAGAGTGACTTTAAAAAATAAAGTTAACTGGAACCAAGCTAAAAGAAAAAGACGAGTAGAAGAAAAATGAAAGTACCTATCCCTGAAGATGGTGTCCTGTCTATAAAAACAGAAACGGGTACCGGAGTAGGAGGGTACAGGGAAGGGCAGCGAGATGGAAGAAAAGGCAGACCGACCAATCTGTAAGGGCTCGGGATTCAAGAGAACAAAGAAGCGTATTATTTCGAGAAGAATCGAGCGAAAGAAGGTATACGAAAAGGGACCAATGGAAGCAACGGAACCAATGGAGCCAGTGGAACCAGCCAAGGAAAAAACCTATCAAGAAACGAAACCTACGTGGATAGCGGGTTCTGTGCCTATGCAGCATCCAACCAATGAACCAAGTGAATGAGTGTACCAACATTACAGGAAGGTTTGGTATGTTAATTACAGAGAGCGACGTCGACCCGTTCGTCTTCTCCTCGTCTACCGAACATAACCTCACATTAACTCCTTCTTGGTCTCTCCTTCGTTCCCCCAAAGAGCTACGATTCGTCCTGGTGGATCCTTTAGGATCCTCCTGCGGTAAACGTGTGCGCGCCGAGTAGGGCCCTCGCGTGATTCCTTCAGGATGACCCCTGACCTTCTGGGAAACGCGTTCTCCTTTACGGCGCCTTCACTTTTGCCAAACCAAACTTAATGGAACCATAAGAATCTGAAGTAAACTAAGATAAAACATGAGGAATGATGGCGAAAGGGATTCATTGGAAATCGTATTAAATAAATAGACGCCTGCTATATCCCAGCTGGATTATAACATTGCATACCAGAAGTCTTTACTGAACGTCAGTCGGATAATTCTATGAACACCGACAGTTTTATAATAGTCATCTTCCTCCTCATCATCATCATCGTCATCGTGATCGTCGTCGTCGTCGTCGTCATTATCTATGTGCCGATTATCGAGATTGTCAGTAGCGTGTCACTACTGCTTATGTATTATATAATACGTCAGTTAGACATGCCTCTACCTATATATACATATATCCATTACTATAACTATATGTATACTTGAAGAAAAGAATAAAGATTCTGTCGATACAGGCGTACCATAGGGGGACACATCCAGTCATGCTTACCTGGCTAATATCACAGTAGTATTTCCATATAACGCACTATACTCAATGATACTATATACATTTTGTTTCCATTGAGTTATCCCACTGCACGTGGCAGGTGTCCTACCACTGTGTAATATTAGATTTATATAGGGTGTACCACATATCATGTAAGATATCGTGTTCACCGTTTAGTTACCCCGAGATCCGTCCTATCGCTTCTATCTGTACACAAAATATAAATTAGGCAGCTCTTTTGTGAACTGATTCAAGAGAATAAAAGAAAACGGAAGACTAGGAACATAGAGTGCGTTAATGATAGAGAAAAAGATCGATATGAAAAATACCAACAAATCATCGGTACCCACGCGTCTACAATCTTTTTATCTTGTACGCATCTACATATACAGTGTGTCTGCTATATCTCATCCCGATGTGATTTACGCTCGGCTTCGATAGCCATTACGGATTCATTTAAGTGATTTATGATCTATACAGTGCCTGCGGTACCACCCGGTATATAAAGTCCGTACACAGGACGTCGATAAACGTCCCGACGCTACTCGAGACGTTGTCTCTCTACTACACGTCGCCATGCTCTTTGCAAAGCCACTCTGTGGCTTTCTATTTTTTATTTCAACTTCGTCTATATATCCACGCAACCAGCACCCTCCGCCTACACGTTGCATCCCTTACGTGAATTTGTCTCCCTCTATTTCGTGCCTCATCCGTTTCCATACCTACCAGCCTCTTATCACAGAGTCCCTTCACGCGTGACGTTATAGAGCCGCAGAAACGATTTTTATCAAGTTTTCAGAGCGAGTATAATCAGGCGCGATCAATGATCCAGAATAATATGATCTATTATATCTTTCTGCACTCACCGCCAAAAATGTGGTACGTATCCCCCTGGACACAGTTCTCGGCATTGGTTGCATGGTGCACCATTCATTGGTCCATTCGACGTGGCCTGACCACTCATCTGATGTAGCATGCTGCAACGGTATAAGAAATGTTGAAGATAAAACAAAAAACAACATAAAATCGACTATCGTAAAATGGAAGAGATATAAACTTTAAGGTTTGTAACAATTTTCTAGAATGAATGGCGGAAGTTGAATATTCCAGTATCGGCGTATATACGTCCTATTGTCAATGTCTCTACACATAAAGGACGAACACATAAAGCGCATACGAGTTACCACGAATAAACGACACACGCCACGATTCCTGGAGAGAAGGCAGAACCACCTATCCCATCTTTCTGTGGCGTTCATTCGTGGCACGCGTGTACCTTCAGCAATACATGCACGCGTGTCACGATAAACGTGTGCAGCGGATAAACGTACCGAGTTCACGTACGTGTACATACCTGAGGTACGTACTCATACGGCTAAAGGAAACTTGGCGGCATGCAAGCCAGTGAGCTTGAGTTTACGTACAACGAAGAAAGAGCAGGATGATAGATAAAGATGGGAAGTCTGAGGGTGCCGAAAAAGAAGTAAAGAAAGAAGAAGGAGAGCGAATCCTGGTCAGGAACAGAGTTAAGTAGGGATGTGCCTTACTACGCCTATACATAAGTACGCGTAGGCACTTTATACGAGTATATAGAATTCACCTAAGGAGGGTTCTCAAAGCGGTTCCAGATTCCATGAAATGGGTCCCAAGGCCCGTTTATTCCAGTAAGCGATGCTACTGAGTCTATAGACTGTATTTACGTGGGGGTATTCGCTTAGTGGCCCGATTAATGAGCGAATAAATTCATTAGTGAGTTCAGGCTAATAAACGTGAATCGTTTGATGGTTTTAATGCTGAGCGAATTACTGTGGTGCTTATGGAGAGTACATAGGTACCGTGACATTACATATAATATATATATACAGTACATGTATACGTATATATATATATATATATATATTTTACATTAAGTCTGAATGCTCACAGTTGCGAAGGGAGACTGCCGGCGCGTTCTAAGTCAGAAGGAAAATAGCTAGTTGGAAACATGAGACATAATTAGCGCCTTTTTTAAATCTTTCCATTCTTTTTCCATGAAGAAGCTGCTACCATTGCGCACCCTCTTCCGTCGAATTTTAATACAAGCAGATAGAGAGAGGCATGTTAATGGAACGATATGAGGAGATCCGATGGGTCCGTGTAATTCACAAAATCACCAATTAACATTCTCACGCATCCTGGTAGCGCTACTCACGTTCATACATGTCACGCTTTATGGCACCGTGGAACTTTATATGGGCTGACTTGAGCGTTTAGGAGAATTAACAATAAAAAGAAAAGAAAACAGTTCAGCGGAGATACGAGAATAGCTATAAAAGCGGCAAAGGCCGGTGGTATGCGGAGAGAGTGAAAAAGATAAAGAATATTAAATTATACATTTACATAAAGTTCAACTAATTAAAATTCGAAACAGTTTATAATTATTCTTAATAAATTATGAAAGGGAAGCACAGGATGGCCATTTGCGCTTATGAAGTTCCACTTTGAATATAACTCAAGAATATACATATAAGTACGTATAATATATGAAAGATTCTTAAATCTGAAGTGGCGAGAAAGGAAAAAAAAACTTATGCACAGCGCAAAAAAAAATTAAATGCAGAAGGAGAAGTAAGTAAATAAATAAACAAATAAATAAGTCCAAGCAACTGCTCGATCGGTTGGGATCGTTAGGCTCGTTAGATGCGATTAAGGTGGCCGAGGCAAACCCGTAAGTCGGCATTGCCACTGAAAAGCCATTAAACGTAATGACGAAGCCAACGATTGTCACTGAAAAGACGAAGATCTTACGAGCCACTCTTTTATTATACTCACGCACATACGTGTCCAACAAACTCTACATATGTTACGTCGAATCGACTTACACTACATCTATATACACATGTGGGTGTACAACTGCACAAGATTATTTATGATTTCTCAAGGGACAGAATAATCTCTGTTAAACGCATGTTAGGCCCTTACGTATATGCGCATGTATATATACATTTTTTGGATTATTTTATATATATATATATATATATATATATATATATAGGGACAGACACATTCAAGTGGATATAAAATGCATTTTCAGAATCAGACATTTAAAGCCTTCCTCTATATACAATTACAATTAATGACCTCTGACTTCGGTCAGGGTGTTGAATGTCGACCTGTTGAATCAGAACGTAACGTGTTGAGTGTCGGCTTGCGCATCGTAGGCATCATGTGCATATATATACAAACGTATGTACCTGTTCGCGGCCGGGCACGCTCCTTTGTGCATCAAAGATGGCTCGAAAGGACCTCCCGCCTTTACTTCCTTTACTCGACAGACTTTCACTACGGTTAACACGTTCTTAAACGCGATCCCGTTTTAAAAAATCATAAGATCAGGTTAAGATATAGATATACATTGAAGTGTTCAATAAGTGCTGTGATAAATCTAGGAAAAGATCTTCTTGATAAGAGAAACCTAATATGCTGTAGAAAGAATAATGGGCTAATAATTATTACTTTATTATTTTACCTGATGAAATTGGTGGGGATTAAATATAATCCGAATTAATCCGCTCGCAAGTTTCCTTAATGTACAGCACAGTGGCATATACAGCGCGTTTACCATTGCACATTCCGTATTGTCGACAGCACACGATTTTACACGATTTTACACGATGTAAACGGTCTACATGGTCAGCACTGTACGTATATATATACACTGTACACAATATAATTCATTATATATCACTGCACGGTATTCCAATAGGCGTGGATTTCAGTACATGCATCGCATTACGTTAGACACTACGAAGATTATATACTGGGAATTAGTTTTAAGGAATCGCACGCGTATTGTATTATGTAGCACGGTTTTGTGCAGCATCAGGATGCACCTGTATCACTGGAGCGTCGAGCGCAGCAAGGCGATATCTTCTCAGGGTAAAGATGCATCGTGAGAATCGTTGCATTCCAGTTGCGATGCATCCCAACGAGTGAAATAAACAAATGGCAATAAAAGAACAGGGCATGGCGAATGGTAAAAGCCTAGAAGCTCTTATCAGAAATGCATTAGAAAATAGAATTATTGGTAACCGGAAACGTTTACACTTGCACCTGTATGTTTCATATATTTTACGAATTGACGAAGGTAAAAGGAATCGACAAACTCTATAGGATTGTTACGAGTTTTACGGGGCCGCACGATCACGGGACTACAACTCACTGGGCATCACTGGTTCCAAGATGATCCTCCCCGGGAACCCCACTAGGTATCCTACAAAGTACCCCACCAGGTGCCTTTCGATCCCTCTCTCTTATCGTATGAGTAGAATCGGATCCCCTCTCTCTAAAAGTCTACACTCTACAATCCAGACTCTACAGTCAACCCAGTCAACCTGACGACGGAATGGCTCTACTTGCTTGGCTTGGCTTCGCTTGGCTGCCTGACTGAACGCGTCTTCTTCTCGTGTATCTCGATTTTCCTACCAGGACTTGTGCTGCTCCTGCTGCTGTGAGATGCTGTTCCGTCGTTGCTGCTTGCTTCATTCTCGTTTCAGGGCGCTTTGAAGACTCGATGGATGTGACTTGTAGGTACCCATTTTCATGCCTAATGTATCTATTGTCATTTTGGGTATACATGATGATATTTTTGGATGAACGTTGTTAAGTTTCCTGGAAATATTAAAAGTACTTGCTATGAATGTGGAACTCTGAAGTAATGAAAATTTCAATTGTTCATGTACTTTGGATTTCTAAGGTTTTGGAATAATGGCTTGTCCTATTGCTGGTTCGATGTATTTTGATAATTAATATTCCTGGACAGAAACAGTCATTTAAATGAAACGGTGGGACGAGAATGTAGTGGAAAGTCAGATAATGAATTAATGAAAAGGTCATGCAAGGGAATATGGCCATGATAATATGATGAATATAATGAGTATCTAGAAACGGTTAAAAATTTCGAGATGTAGAAAACTATTTCGAACTTTTGGAATAGCTGTATATTGGTACTCATGGGAACACGTAATTGTTCAATATTATATATAATAGGCGATTGCTGTTTTTATCATCGTATTTCTGTATGTTTACAAACTTTTTTGAAGGACGACAAAAAGAAGGTGGTCCAAACCCGCTAAACGCCATATTGGTCTACGCTTCGTATATACTCGGTAATCTTCGTGTCACGTGGCTGTCGTGCAAAATATGGCGCTGAGTAGTTGCGAAAGAGCAGACGATTTTCACGGAGAGCTTTTGTGGACGTACATGTTATTTACTTTATATTAATTTCCTCTTTCAGTACAATTTAAGTGACATAACAACGCGTCGTGCGTACAGGATGGTCTATAACATCAAATGGATCATACCAAAGTTACGAAACTCGACGAAACTTTGGAACATTGCAAGCAGCATAACCTTTGTGGCGGTTGGCATTTTCTCAAAGTTTATCATAGGTTTGTTAAATTATTAATAAAGTTTATTACTCGAATCTTTTTTTTTAAATTTATTTTTATTTATTTTATTTTTTTATTAATTACGTGACCAATTTCTACAGGGCTTCAGGTCCCTGTAAGTTTTTTATATTAAGATCTTCAAAGTTCGAGATTATCTTATTGTAACTTACGACCTTAATTCAACCTCCAATTTTGTCGTTTTAACATTAGCTTTCTAGGCTACTCTCATTACTTATCATAGCTGACTGTCAATTTTCATAAATTATAATAGTTTGTTTAATGTTTCGTTATTGTTCAGCTATCAGAGTGTGATGCAGGCATTATATCTTTCAAAGAAAAGCTGGTAAAAATGCATACAATATCGGTAATGCAATACTTAATTAGCTGCATTAATTCAGAGTTCAAAATCATACTTTTGATATTCACCTACCTATGCTTTTTTCAATTGTCTTAGATGAAGTGTTACATCTGTATGAAGCCTCCTTGTGTGTCAGCTGTATTTAAGTATTTTATAGCATTGTTTATTATTTATATAACATATATACATGCTTTTTCATATTTAAAGAACTGTTAAACAAGACAAGGGTACACAATAGGCACATCCTTGTTGGAGCATTAAATCGAAAAGGAAATATACCATTGATTACTGTGTCGAACCATCATAGCTGTTTCGATGATCCAGGATTATGGGGTAACTTTTTTAATAAAGATATGTAAATTAAAATTACGTTTTAAGAGATGTAACCAAAAGTATTCATTATTCACCCAGGTTCCTTAAATTTAAAATATTTGCTATGTCGCCGAAGGATGAGGTGGTCCCTGGCAGCACAGGATATCTGTTTCACAAATGTTTGGTATTCCTACTTCTTTATGCTAGGCAAATGCATACCTGTGATAAGAGGTGAAGGAGTGTATCAGGATGCAATTAATTTTTGTCTTGAAAAACTAACGTCTGGCGACTGGGTGCATGTTTTTCCAGAGGGAAAAGTAAATATGCTCAAAGAAAACATGAGGTAACATTTGGCTGATCATATTTGTACTGAATCGTCATGATTCTGCAAAAAAAGTTAAATACATACAATGCTGCCATCTGATAAAATATATCTGATTATGATCAACAGGTTAAAATGGGGTGTAGGAAGGTTAATAATGGAATCACCAATCACCCCTTTGGTAATTCCTATTTATCACTTAGGAATGGACCAAGTACTGCCCAATGATCCACCTTATATAATAAAAACTGGAAAAAAGGTTACAATGTACTATGGAGAACCAATAGATTTCAGTGAAATGCTTGCAGATCTCAAAGCGAATAATGCAACAGAGATAGATGCCAGGAAAGCTATTACAGACCGCATTCAGGATGAGCTCCTTCGGTAATTCAACAAAATCTTTCACAGAAACTGAGCAATCACTCGGAACAAATTCCATGGTTTCTTTTGTAGGTTAAAGATAATCACTGAGGAGTTGCATGCAAGGTTTTGACAACGGTGTGGCGGTTCACGCCGTCACTCGATCTAGCCAGAATTTGCAGCGAACTACGGGAGCCAGTACGGTACACGGTATCGGTCAGAAACGATCGAAAGAGAGCTTAAGACCATTAGATAGCGGTAGACGAATGATGACGTACAATACAGAAAAATTAGAACATAAGTGTACAGAGAATAATAAGGTCCAGAATAGAAAAGCGGTATTAACGACACTACGCATACACATACACGCCTTTGCATATTTTGCTATTTTTAGACAAACTCTTTGACTTTTAATTATTGTTGTCTTTATCAAGTCTAACTATCCATTAAAAAAAAAGAGAAAAAAATACGTATACTTGTGACACGGTATGCAAAAACTCACCTTTGTATACAATTAACATAACCTAGTGTACATATTAATACTGAATTATACACAGTAAAAAACGCGCAAATCTAATGTCCAACCTATATCAGAGAGACAGAGAATATATGAAAATATGAACATTATGGAATTACAGTATAAAAACAAATATATTAAGTGATTTAATGGTGGGTGGAAATAAGTGGTCTTGTATTTATTGCAAGTATAGTCACAAATTAAAATGCCTTGTCTTTTATCAAGATCTGATTCATTTTTCTCATTCTCACTTTCCTATTTGACAATTTCCTTTTGTTTATTTAATATTCTTTATCAGAGAAGTCACGAGTTCCCAAGAATGTGGTATTAAAAAATCGTCATCGACTACCCTAAAAGATAGTGAGAGACATTAATTTATTACGTTCATGAAGAATTTCAGATTCTGGGACTTGTAATCATAATACACAGTTTAATTTTGTTATATTTGTCTCTTTGTTGTTTCTTCTCTTGTAGATATTCACAAACCAGATATACAGCAGCACATTACAGTAGCTTATGTTTCTCATATTAGAAATTATTACATCTATTACTATGGGTATATTCCAAAAATGCTGACAGTACACTTTCCGTACCGCTAGTATAGTATGGTGTAGTAGTATACTGCCGTTTCGTTTCCAAATTAACAGTACTGACAAGACTGTACTACAAAACGAAACCAAGTTATAGTAAACATGGCAGGCATAACATTTAGAGCCGTCTTTACGAGATAGGCGTAATAACAGAAATGACGGAATCATCAGATAAAAATTTAAGTGATGCCTGGTAATCTGACGCTAAAATGTACAGCAGGTTTGGATAAACCGACGTCATAATCAAATAAGAGCACAATTAATATTCGTTTCAGAATCTATAACAAAAGTCTTTGACTACCCATTGTCTCCATACTACAGTACTATACAATTCGGAAAGAAAGCACAGTACAAAGGAATGCCGTCACAGTACGGTTACCGAATTTCGAAACACGTTAGCAGTACTGAAGATACTGAAAGTAAATTTCCGAATATACCCTATCACATACATGTACTGTGCACTTTTATCTTCATCGTACCTTTCAATAATGAGAGCCGAATGATTAAATAATCGGCAAACATGATGTATTGGCACGATTCTCTCATTGGTGTGCACGGATTTCTAGTCCTGGCAAGCACATATGATTTATTATAATTTATGTGTAACAATCATCTAATGGAGATTCACGGTAGCCTGTGAAGCACTAATAGACAGAAAAAGCAGGACTCTACGACATTAATCACTTATTTTGTTGTCTAATCTATTTCGTTATTATCATCATCGTCTTCCTCAGTGTACTGTCAACTAATCATCTGTCAAGACCCAATAGAAGCAAGTCCTAAGGTAACGATGATTTCATCAGGTCATTGTTAGTTTTGATAATGTTATTTAACTATTTCTTGTTGTATCTTTTATATTCTTTTTTATAATACGCATGTAAAGAGACTGATAGCGTATTAGAGACTTTTGACATAGGACATAGACTTTATCTTATAATATAATAGATTCATATGTATGTATAAATATGTTCTCTTAGGGGAATGCTGTGCAGTTAATCATTAATTAATAAAGGAATCATTATCTTAAACAAAAGGGAAGTTTAAAGCAAAATATTCTCTTAGTTTTTTGTTCCTTTCGTCAGAAGCGTTACGTAATCATTGTCATCCCCTGACTCGGTCCAATACTAAATACACACATGTATATTACAGCCATAAACAGGATATGATTTCATTTCTTAAATTCTTTATCTCACGTTGTTTGCCCATGTTATTAAACGTTCCTCTTTAATAACTACCTATATACAGGAGATTAGCCTTTAGCCTTACTCTTCCTCAGCATCTTTACTTTCCTTTGTCAGATTTTTAATCTAGACCTTCAATGCTTGAAATGGAATACCATATATGCCTACTCCTCTCACGATTACCGAGATAAGACATCGTCATACAGCTATATGACTTTGTCAGTGTTACATCGTGTAAAGATTTACAGAATTGACCTGAAGCTATAGTAAAAGCTATGAATCTACTCTGGGTAGTTCTAACGAACTTGTACAAGGAGTAAACCCATAGTTTTGGTAGATATGGCCACAGTATACTCTCAAGGACATGCTAGTGGTTTACATTAGTGACCTTGCGAAGGTTAGTTTTATCAAAGTTACAGATGCTCCCCAATAAAGCAGTACGCTCGTTTGCAGATTTTGGTATGCTCTTGGAGCTGCTAGTCGTTGATGATGATGTAGATACATTTGTCAGTATCGGGGGTGGTGGCGGTGGTGGTGGTGCTGTGGTTCCGCTCTGCAAATCTGTCGAACCTTCGAACAAAGGAATTTTTGTGTTTTACTTACATCAATATTTTATAAAGACTATTTGACTGTCGGACATAAATTTGTCATGCTTCCCGGTACGCCTGGTGGTTATTCATATTCCTGCTAAGGAACACGACTTGATCATTTCTCTAATAGAATACTGAGCTTATGAATGACGAAATGGCATGCAGTCTCTTGTAGAATTATCGTTAATTTACTGTGCACCTACGTGAAATTAATGAGCGCAGCACGCGCCATCAACTTCTGTGTCCAGCTGGTTGAAAGAAATGAAGGTGTTCAGATACTCTTTGGTTCCTTGTTAACGTTCTTAGTTTATGTTATCTTTGAAAACTGAGTTCATGAAATGCTGTGTGATATGAGATACAATGGAGATTGTCTTACCATGAGACGGCGGTGTCAGCGTCCCGACGCTTGTAGCCGTTGAGGTACTCGTAGGACTGTCCGAACGTTCCGGACTTTTTCCATTCATTTGCTTTGTTCCATTAGTACCCAGCTGGCTGGATGATCTTTGCTCTTGAGCCAATTTCTGCTCCTTTTTCTATAAAGGATATTTAATGATACAATGAAAAATGTTCGTGCAGGTGAGTCCTTTGTCATTGGCACTTTTTGAACCTTTTTCTCATAGAGAAGTGAATAGCCTACCAATTTCTGCTTGCGTTTCTTCATCTCTTCCTCGGAACTCATCATCTCCTGGACCTTAACTAATCTCTTTTGATGTCTCGCAACCTTCTGCTCGTCACGTAACCTCGACTCTGCTTTATTGGTTGCTTCTAAAAGAGCCTCCTTTAGATGACTGCTTAACTTGAAGTGCGGTTTTTCCATTGAGCCGACACTGTTTGACACGCGGCGACTCAATTCGAAAAATGGATGCTCCAAAAGTCGAGAGACTGTTGGTAAATCCTGCTTCAATGCCTCTGGTGATAAAATAACTTCGAGAAGATTCTTCAAATTAGAATCACAATTGGGTAAATCCGAACAAGTAGCTTCTAGTAAGGGTCGTCCAAAAGACATCTCGTAAAGGACGTGTCCAAAGGCATAAACATCCACTTGAGTCTAAACAAAGTGAAGTATATAAATTTAAGACTGATTATTTATTAGATTAAAAACAATCACAACCTGGAAACGTACTGTTGCGTGTAACTTTCGTCTTTGCACCACATAGGGACGGTAAAATGCCGGTAGTCCCAAGAGTCCGTTCTCCACGTCCAATAACTTTGCACCATTTGATGTAAGGATAACATTTCCCGTGTGTAGATGACCATAAGGTAATCCCTTCTCATGCAGAAATCCTAAGGCCTCGAGAATCTGGTAATACGGAGAAGATGAAGTATAGATTATCCTTAGGATGGCAAACAATATCTCGTAACGGAAAACTTACTTGGTAGGCATAGTTAGCAATCTCAGAAGTGGTAAGAGATTTCGTCTGCTTTGGATTACCATATTTCTTGATGAAGGGCTGCTTGGGCTTGCTGTTACAGAGAACATCACGCAATGTACCATCCGCATAGAAATTCCTAATCATTAAAGCTCCATTATCGGTGACATGCTGATGAACGATAGTCTCGATATACGGATGCCGCAGAGATCCCAAGCTCTTGAACACACCCTGGATATCCTTGTCCTGCAGATGCTTGTCCGGACCGAACTCCACCCAAGCCAGCAGAAGTTCCTGCTTAGGATTCTGACGATTTTTTACCGTGTAGTAATGCTTCCTTAGCCGCCATCCCATGTCGGGGATGGCCTTTCCCACTTCGAAGTTGGCATCGCTACGCAGTGCCAATGACACCTGTTGCAGGGCAATTTCTGCAGAAGAAACCTGAGCACGTTATCAATTTTTTCGAGAATCTATACAGCTCAACGTACCGTGCAATGGTGCCGTATAGTTCTCAGGGTCCAGAAACTTTTTCATGGGCAGCGATGACGCCAGTATGGGATTCATTAGTAATACGTTTAGATAATTCTGAAATCGAAGTATTATTCAGCTTTCCAGAAGGTTTCTTTAAAGTATGTATTTTAATGCTTTATAATTTCGACGAACCTGCAGAGCTATTTGCCGTTGAGCTATGAAGTCTGGCTCCATATTGCCAATGATTCGTTTTGGCGGCAGCGGAAGACTGATGCCCGATATTGAGAGAGCCCCATTGAGCTGAACAAAGTCATTGTAACGTCTGCTAACTCGCCACGATTTCTTTGGCAGTGGACCCCTTTGTGTCCTGATCACGTATTCCTGAAACAAGTAGAATGGGGTATTATTTAAGAGAGTTCATATGAAAATCCATGGAGTCCTATGATATTCAGAGTCATAATGACTTTTAGAAAGGATGCCTAACACTGTATAGTTACTATTCAACTAATATAATTGGTAAAAGCTCAAGAATGTAACATCTTCTTGAATACACTGTACAAATATTAGGGTGAATCATTCAAAGTAGCGCATGCGTATTCACATATAGTTTTGAAACTAGTTGGCCCGCTGCACCTGCACTATGCGTATAATATCTCTTTAGTCTAAACTTACACTACATTGTATAACGTTGTGCTTGTAATTAGTAATCGATCGTCAACGATTGTTTCAGACAGCAAGTGACGTAAACCAACGAATTTTTATATGTTTCAATGTACTTCTCAAATGGAGTGCATCAGATACTTGCCGCAACCTATAAAAAATCTTGGGCTGAGTAGCTTTTTCCCTTCAATGCTAAAATACTACCTATAATAAACGGAATTACCTCTTGGAAGTTATACCCAGAACGTAAAAGTATAAATGAGAATGATGTCTCCAATCTTTACAAGAGAAACTTCTTCAGTGAAGATCTGATAAGCGAATGCCACCCTTTGAATCTCCATGACAATGCTAAACCTCAAAAATATTGCATTGTCCATCACTGGCTGAATATGACAACTAAATCGAGATAGGAATCAATTGCCTTATAGTCTAGACTTATATCCAGATGACTACCAGTGCTACAAACAATTAAAGCGCAACATCAAAGTTCGATATCCTAACTGCGATGCTCTTGAATTTATAATGAAAAGAATTACCTCTACAACAGCAAGAAAAATATATTTTTAGATTAAATTACAAGGAAAATAATTGAACTCTTATTGCGCCATTTTGAATAATTCATCTTAATAATTTAATATCAAGGAAGTAGCACGTTTTTAATAAAGTTATTAAAGATCCATTTCTATATACTATAAATTAATATCACAAAGTAACAGTTACTATTTAAACACACAGTCATTAAAATATATGTAACTGGCTATGATTTTATTGAGCATAAGTGCAATTAATCCTAATAGTGTTTCTGAAATATATACAAAGTATTTCCCAAATTATATCCAATCAATATACAAATATTTCCAGTAAGATACAGTTACAGATAAAAACCGAGAAGCAATCTGTTTCTATTAATCTTTATCATTCTGTCATGGTGATAGTCAAACCTCCCTTTGGAGTTAACATGAAATGTAATATTTTTTCAATATAAATTACCAGCAAATCAATCCTAATCCCAAATCAATAACAATTGAAATTACATCATGATTGATCGCTGTCCAAATCAGAGTTGCACCATGCTATAAATGATAATTAATCAGAAAAAAAATAAGAATAATACAGAACATACCGTGTGCCCGTCAATAGTCCTGGCATTTTCAATGACGCTTGTGAGCTTCTCCGTGTCATCTAGGAGCACTTTATTCGTATATTTCTTCTCAAATATAGCCATTGATTATTAATCCGTAATAGCATTAACGTAGAGCTCGTGCGGAACGAGCTGCGATTTCCTATCGCGTAGATTCCGCGCGGCGCCATATATGCCGCGCCTAAGATTCATTTCAGCATCGACATTCGCAACAAATCAGAAAATTCACGTATCGTCGACCTTTGTTATATGCCACAAAGAATTTCCCGCAGATATACTGTTTAAAATACCGTTATTCCGTAACCACGTAACGTAAATGCTCGCAACACGACGGCCATATTGTCCTGCGCCCACAATATGAAACCACTGAAAACCACACACAACCACTTCTACTGCTGACTCAAGAAAGGTACCAATCTTCTGGATCTTGACAGTAACTTCGAGAATATCCTAACCATAAAATTTAAATAAATTAAAAATATTTTACTGTCACGTACAAAGTCAAGATAAATGTATGTCAAAATGCAAAGGAACTTAAAACTCGTAATATAAGTAATTATTTCATATAGTCGTATTAGAATAATAATGGATCTTGTTGAAATTTCAATTTTCCCGCGTCACTCCGGAAGTGCAATTGCAGACGTGCCCTAGAGACAATTTCCGCCCATACGGCTTGTGGCCGTACGTCGTCTGTCGGTGGTCTGTCGCAAGTAATAATCGTGCTGTCTGTTTGTAGATAGCTATTACTATTCGTGTTTTTGAAATTCATCAAACATCAACGAAGAATGTGCATCGAGATATATATTCCTCGAGGATGATTCAGTTACTTGATTAAGTGTACGTAAAATTACCTACGGAAGGTGTATATATTTAACCGTGTAGAGTATCAGGAGGCGCAGGCTTGACTTTTGGTAAGACTCCTTGTCTACGAGTAGTAAAATGCGTCGAGTATTTCGTCGACCGATCGAAACTCTTGAGACCACTACGTTTCAATCTTTATCTTCCTCTTCCTGAAACGTTCTATGCACGCCTGTCATGAGTTAGTGGCGCGCTCAGCTTTTCTTACACAGTGAATATACACACTGTCAATTATCTGTTGTGGCATCATAAACTGTACTAGTAGAAGGTGCACGAAGTGGGAAGCCTTGAAGATATCTCCGAGTGAGCTTCAGGTGAAGAGGCAGATCGAGAACATATTAACAGAGACTGCGGAGAAAGACGGGTTTTGACAAAATTGGTACACCTCATAGAAGACGTGTACGAAGTGGCAAGGTCGTTGGATTTTGGTGAACCGTGCGCTACGTCCTGTGTCCAGGGCGTTAATTTTCAAGATAAACGCATAGTGCCGACGATCATCGACTAATTGGCTGAAACGGATGACGATACGAGGCGATAGACACTAATCTGTCTATATACACATATATTTACAATATATATATATATATATATATACATATATTTGAAAGACAGTTGGATATAGATATATAAACGTCCCACTGACATGGAGAAGAACAATGATAAGCACCTTTCCACAGTTGTCGATGATGACAATGAAGAGAATGCAGCAATTTCCAGTAAGGATGTGGAGGCGGAAAATCCTGATGAAAATTATGGATGTGCGCACTATAAAAGAAAGTCAAAATTTGTGGTAAGAAAATATATTGAATTCATCATATTTTATTTTACTCTAATATTGTAGATGCGAATGTACCTGCACTATTATTTTGGACCTTTAAACTTTCGTAAATCTGCCTATCAAGATTGGATGCAAGGGCTCGATTGGCAAATTGTAAACATTTCTTATCGGGTTGGAAATAATTCTTGTGGACAAACAAAAACATAGAAAACGTAAGAGACAGGGATGTAGAGACTATACAAATAGTATCAAAGCAACTGTAAGAAACAAATTAGAAAAGCATGTGGTCTGTAATGATAGCACGTGGTTATATAAATGTTTAATCAGATTCCTCATAATTGGCACTTCGCTACCTAGTAGTTAATCACTATAGTTTTATGAATAATCAACTATTACCCTTTTATCGTAATTCACCTTAGAATGTTACTATCAGGATTTTGTTTTCGGGGACCCGTCGATTTCACTGGCATTCTTTGCTCATTGCCAAAATGAATGCACGCGCCACTTTCTCCTGTGGAAGGCCGCTAGACTAGTTTAGCGATAATTTGCAGATAATTCGCGTACAACCTTGGCCCTACCTCAATCTAGAGATATGGCCGCCACGCATGGCTACACGTGTAGGTGGTATACCTGCCTCTTATACAAAACAGAGCCAGATCAATAGTGCCTGACTGTATTCTTATATATACAGTGTTTTAACATATCTGTAAATGTAACAGAGGGTTGATTTCCTGATAAGAAACCAAGTGAATAGTGTTAAAATATTTAATGATCGAAACGTGCTTGTAAATATAGCATGAAAAATCAATAGGAATATTACAGACCGCACAGTGCTTGTTACAAGTATGCATCTTAAATAGTACTGTAAAACTAATGTTTATTTCTACAATTATGTATAAAATATTTTCTCAGTTTCTAACACAGGAATTTTTTATTATATCTTCATTGATGTGGTACACTAGCAAGCTATAATGTAATGGGGTTAGAATATCGCGTTTATAATATAATAGCATTATTTTACAATAGTATTTTAAAAGACAACTTTTTCTCTCTTCTGTACCCTCGTATTTATGTATATTCTTGTATGTAGTACCTTCGGAAATCTTTTAAACATTTTTAATGATACTCATGACGTAGAACTGATCATATGTACCAATCTGGATGCTACTTATTTAATCTTGTATGCATTACAGACACCATGCTGCAATAAGGTATACACCTGCAGATTTTGTCATGATGAGCAAGAGGCGCATACCGTAAACAGGAAAGAGGTAACTGAGTTGATCTGTGTGCTTTGTGATACTCGTCAACCGGTTCAGGCGACTTGTCAAAAATGTCACTGTCGTTTTGGGAAATATACATGCCTGGAGTGCAACCTCTTCGACGATGAGGATAAGAACCAGTATCATTGCGATGGATGTGGGATATGCAGGGTCGGTGGTCGCGACAGATTCTTTCACTGCGCAAAGTGCAATATGTGTCTCCCAGTGCAGCTGCAAAATGGGCATAAGGTAAAGAAAATGCATTAAATGGAACACAGTAACTTTTACTATAAAGTATAGATGCTTCCAGATTGTGGAATATAATGAAATAACTCTGAATATTTTTAATAGTGCGTCGAGAACGTGTCGCACGCGAATTGTCCAGTATGCTTAGAGGATATTCACACCAGTCGCATTCCTTGTCATATTCCTGACTGTGGCCATTTGCTGCATCGCACCTGCTTCGAGGAACTCCTGCATTCAGGACACTATGCATGTCCCACATGTCAGGTATCGCTACTTGACATGACAGATCTCTGGAGATTTCTCGATAATGAAGTCTCAATGACACCCATGCCACCAGAGTATAGGGATTACAAAGCAGACATTCTTTGCAAGGACTGTCATGAGGTTTGTACTCTCAAAGAGCACAAGGATATATTCTATAGCAATCAAGAAAGACTCTTTGCTACTCATGAAATATTTTCTCATTTGTATTCTCAGGAGTCTACGGTTAAATTTCATGTTGTGGGTCTCAAGTGTCTCAATTGTGGCAGCTATAATACATGCAGGATCAAAGGATCGCCTTGTCCAGGTAAGATCCTAATGATTTTATCTATGATAATATAAAAATCAAGCAATATTTAAATAAATATTATTACTATCTTTGGCAGATCCAGAATCTCCGGATGTGGTAGCAGGTAGCAGTACAGGCGATGAAGATCGCTCTCGGGGTCAGAGTTCACAGTAGAAGAAGAAATGAAGAAAATACATTTTAATTTTGTGATTTTGTTTTTCAGCTGCTCACAAGATTTTTTAAAAATTAGGCTGTACTAAATGCATTCACTTCATAAGAAGACAGTACTCTCACGAATTTAGAGAAACGTTGTTAAATGAAAAAAATCTACAGTAACTTGTTATGCATTATGTACAAACTAAGGCTTAGAAAGGCCTGGCATAAGGGGGAAGGGGGGCGAAGAATGAAAGCTAATTTAAAATCATGCTTTTTCATGGCATAATATGAGATTGCCGTCATCTGATGGCTGCGTACATTCCACTACTCATTTACTTTTTTTTTGCCTTAGGGTGATACTTTTGAAATGCCGAATGAAGCATATTTACCTGAACGAAGACAATTATTGTTGCTTTGTATTCATTATTGTAAGACGAACATTAGAACATTCTTCTAGCCATTCCAGTCGATAAGGAACGACGACGCATCTAATAAAATTAGATCAGGCAACATAGAAAAATAAATATACATATGAAGATATATACATATATAAATATTATATATATATATATATATATATGTAGAGGAGTGTGTGTTATGCGCGTGTAATCTGTTGTTTAGAATACGAATCACGACACTTGGTTTTGTTTGTCTTGAGATTAAATAATACGTAATGAAGCATTTTCTTCTCTCTTACACCTGATACGTGAGGTACTCTGGTATCTTTTTCTTTATATATATATATATATATATACTTCTGATTTAGCAAAGTCAAATCCGCGATCCTTGTCCCTATCCATAAAGGTAGCTCCATTATTCTAGATCTTTATTACTTGTGATCTTTATCACTTTATTGTTCAGTTGTAAACTAAATACAAATTACAAAAAAGGCTCTTTGTACATAACGGCCGCAATAATGTTTTATATTATAATATAATATTCTATCAAATAAACCGGCTATAGTTTCTTCACTTTCTTTCGTTCGTTTTCTCCTTTTCTATCCGTGTGGTCCATACAAAAGAGAGAAAGGAAAAACATCCGCATATACGTACAAAAAGCGTCACGACATGGCTGACATCCTCCATCTGGTGACAAATACTCTACCAGGAGGAGTCATCCCACTATCGTTAACCCGGCGAGACACCTTTCAGCGATCAACATACAAAAATCGCTGCATGGTGTCTCGTGGCATCGAGAAAAAGATCAAAGGAAAAAAATGGTCCCATCAAGATGGTTCAGCAACGCGAAACTGGCACATTCATGTTCTTCATGTTCCCCAGGAACTCGAAGACTCGTACTGCTCCACTGTTTAAAAAATAATTCTGATTGTTCGCCGATTCCTTTAAAAATCACCTCGCTCTAAGCTCTGCTCTCGTTTTCCAAAATTCCTTCGGCATTAGGAGCATTCGTTATAGAGTTCTCTTTCGCGGGGGTTACGAAGAATACATATAATAATAGTAGGAAACGACAAACGTAAACCCCAACAACACTCGTTCTTCTTTTCTTAACCCGTTTTCAAATTCGAGTCTCTGACTAGTTGACTTGTTTCTCTCCGCTCGATACAACACTGCGCACTACGTTGTCAAAGTACGACACCATCTCATGCGGACAACGTATTACCCATTAGTAACATTATATCCAGAACACACTGTGACAGGATAAAATATCTTGGTAGTAGAAACTTTTGACATCTTCCTCTCAGAAGTTAAGGGTACGCGTCCGGTCTGTGAGAACTCCATTGATACTGAGATAATGTCGGGCAGCCTTGGTCATCTCTATTTGATCTGGAGTCCTGCCACAAGCTACGGCCAACCACTCTTCCTCGAGGAGATGCTGCAAAAGTATATGAAAAATAAAGACCCGTCTTAATGTTACACAATGAATACTTTATCTTAATAAAGATGCTCTATTTAATCCATCCAATACTTTTTTCATTGTAACGTTCGAAGATATATCACCAATGAGAAACACTCACCTTGGTACGTTTTGGACGTCTAAGTGGCGAGGTGCCAAGGTTACAGAAGTTGTCGAGAGTTTCGAATAGGATTGCCCTCTTCGCGTTTGTTCGCCGATGTACGGATGCAAAGTCGTGGGAAATCTGGAAAGGACAGAGACACACTAGCTACAGCCGGCAGTTGAGAAATAAAAATTTAGAAAAAAATGCTAGAGTGGTTGCATGATACTTTGAGGGCAATGACGGTGGCAGGGGAGGGGGCACCGCGATGAAAATCTGCACGTGACAAGGAGACGTATTATAGATTATCTTTAGAATATCTCTTTCAATAGTTAGCCGCATTACGTTTGGCTCATCTTTCATACATTTTCTTTTTCCTACTTTCTCTCTGTCTTTACCCTTGTTATGTTAAGAAAGCTAGAGGAGTGACTAGGTCTCTGTGTCTTACGGATTTTTATTATCCTTCATTTTTCCTTTTTTCTCTTTCATTTCTTTTTTCTTTCCGCTTAATGCGTACGTCGTTCTTTGGGTTTTATCGTAAATTCTTTAGCTTGGAATTGACAGTAGAGGGCTGGGGGGGGGGGGAGGAAGGATACAAAGGCAGAGACGTAGATTTCAGGAGCGGTGGGTTGGATGGACATGTTCATTAGTGATATGACAAGGAAATTCTAAAGGTCATCATTGGATACTTTGGTTACGCTAGGCCAGGCCTCTTTCTTACGTTAGAACTTAAGATTTTACTTGCGGTTAGTTGCAGACATGCGGCAAAATCCAACAACAACAAAAAATAAATACACAGAGAGACATAAAAAAAATATTTATACTCTTTCCAGGACATCCTCAATATGGAAATGATGTCAGGACCCGACCACAAGTGGACATTCATTCACGAATGGTAACATGTAGGAGAATATTAAACGAACAATGTCGTGGATGAGATACGAAACAAAAAAAAATTAACAAGAGAACACGATTCCTTGAGTTTAAAAGAAAATTTTTTTAATCTGGACATTATTATGGATTCCAGTAATAATGATAATAATAATGATTCAATGAGCTAACATAAGACAAAAATTCCTCTCACACCGATTAATGGTAAATTGATAACCGTAATAATAATATTAATATCATTATAATAGAGTAATAGTAGCGAGTAATATTAATGATAATAGAGAGAGAGATAATACAAAAAAAAATATAAACAAGAACAGTCGAATAAGTTAAGTACGCATGGCACCGAACGCCATTTAAAAACCAACCTCTAGGAGGGAGGGGCAACAACTGTGTTTAAAAAAACCTCAAAATAATAAGAAATGCAAAGAAGCATTGAACAATATTCTCTGCTAATTATAAGAAATATATTAATTTTCCGCGCTTTCTGTACCTTTACAAATTAATTAACAGGGTCGAGGGGGTAGTAGTACGAAGAAGGAATAAATGGGATCAATTTCAAGGGTTATATTGGGCATGATTTAAGGATTACATTATCGCTGGGTCATCAAGACGGAATAATAAGTTAATAATAAATAGATCAAGTCAAGAACGCTTGTGTTCACGCGTTTCTTCCTCGGTTTAATTAATTCTAAGTTAAATTATGACTCTTGAACAGCTATACAATAAATTAATTAAAAAGAAAGGTCAAATCATTATTTTCATTAGTGATTCCACACTCTGTTTTTTTGTTATTTGCTTACTCATTATTTTTTGGATTTTTAGAGAGAATCGCGCATTCCCGACGAAAAAGTACGGTAGGTGAACAGATATAATAATTAATATTACACTAATAATGATATGAAAATAAGGTTAATTAAGCTAACTCTAATCAGGTTTGGCGGGGCGGAGGGTTGTAAAATAAAAAATAAATAGAAGCGTGAAAACAATGAAGACCAAACCAACAGGACAGACAGTAAGTATTTGAGAAAAAAACAGTTAGATCTAGAGATAGAAAAGGCCGGCTAGCGTGTCTAAAGGCGGTTGGTGCGGGAATAGTACCAGGAGAGGGCTGGTTGATTTTGGATTTGGTTTTGACTTTGGATCTGGTGCTCTACCTTCACAGGACTCGGCCCTGTAGTCAGGAAACTGTCCTCCAAGGCCATAGATGCTGGTGAGAACAGCACCGAGGTATCCAGACTCTTGCTCTGTAATTTCAGTGATTACGGATTACTTAATTTGGCTATTAACTGTGATATTAATAATGATATATACCAAAAATGAATAATGAACCTAAATATCCTTCAGGATACTTACCGGAGTCTCAACAGCAAAATTAATATCCGAAGCATCCTGAGAATTTGCCCAGGACTGACAAAGGGCCTTGCGGGCCCGTTTACCTCCGGATATGCCGTTTTCTTTACCGCGTCTTCTTCCTGTTCCATAGCCGGAATCCTGGAGGATGCTGCTACTCGCAAGACTTTCTCTATCAGTCTCCTGCTTGATTATCTCAGTCAGAGCGTCCAGACGGCTTGGTGTAGCTGGTAGTTGCGTTGCTGCACCGCTACGCCGCTCTAGCTCTGCTAAAGCATTTTTGAAAGGCGTCGGGGTCCTCGGTGTATTGCCATCTATCAATTGAAAGTAATATTTTCAATAATGTTACGCTTTTAGATGCCTATTTCTAGAAAAAAATAGCGTGTCAAAATTTCTGACATATTTACTGGTGTTTACCTACCTGTGTGATTCCTTCGCAAACCCGTTGGTTGAGGCGTTGTAAGCGGTCCTGGGCTTCCCTTCGGAGTACTCGCCCTGGGCCAAGATGTCTCCGGACTGAGACTATTGAGAAACTGCGAGGGGCTGAACGGAAGTTGCTTTATTGGAGTAGATGGAGCTGTTGTTCCCACGGATGGATGAACCATGAGATAATCCGACTGATTTTCATTGTTTTCGACAGCATCCGTTGTCTGCTCCACCTCCTCGTGTTCCTCCTCCTCCTCCTCTGCCTGCTGTTCTTGATGCTGTTGATGATGATGATGGTGATGATGATGAACCGATCTACGTCTACGTAGTATCAACGGCGGACTAACTTTTTTCTTCCTGTTGGCAGCCATTTCTTCCAAATCCGGCATTGGCAGTAATCGAATGTCTGAATTCCTAGATGTGGCTACGTCATGTGGTATTTCCAGATCAAAGTATCTAAAAATATCACTTTCGTATTAATAAAATAATATCGAAAAAGGCACATTTAGTCTATTACACCGACCGCAAGCAAGCACTCTCATTATTAGTATCTTTCACTTACTTAGAGAAGGGTGATACATCCACATTCTTATCATCAACTAAACCACTCCTGGGTGGTGATTCTAACGGACTATCAGTACTGACAATACGTTCAGCAATATCGATCAAATTTTGAAATTGAGTACTGCCATGTTGCTGTTGTCGACTTTGCTGTCGTTGTGTGTATTCCTGCTGCGATTGACCCCACGCCCTAGTCCAATCCAATTGCTCGATATCAAGTTCTTGAGTGGCGCTTACGGCCGTCAAGGTAGAACTACTGTTACCAGTGGTGGACGGTATACCTTGACCTGAATTTTCATCGTTTTGTATAGGTTGTTCTTTTTTGGGAACGGATACCGTTTCAGTGGCTTTTCTTCTACCTCTTCCTATTATTAAACATCATATTAAAAAAAAATTTCTGCATTTATAATTGATTACTACAAACAGTAATAAAATGCGTACCTCTTGTGCTTCCTGTCGTTCTACCTTCCTCAGCTTCGTACTTCCGCCTCATAGTACTGTTCCAATGATTCTTGATGGCATTGTCGGTTCTACCCGGGAGAAGCTTGGCAATTTTTGCCCATTGGTTCCCCACCCGACGATGCGCCTCGACGATGATCCTGTCCTCCGCTTCTGTCCAGGCGCTTTTCTTTATGCCAGGATTCAGATGGTTGTGCCATCTTTCACGACACTGTTTACCAATTCGACCCTTTAAATGCCTAGCTATGAGTGTCCACTTTTTGGGTCCGTATTTTTCCACAAGTTCTACGACCTTCTCATCTTCCTGGATATAACAAATGAAGCAAAAAAATTCCGTCAAAGACATATTAAATAGAGCATAGCACATCTACACTGTGCACTATACACTAGAATTGAAGGCTTCAGGTTAGTATATTCTTGACCTTGTACCAAATTGATAGAGATAAACGGGGCACTATGCAACTATATAACCATAAACTCTATGCACTTGAAGCACGATGCTCAGACTTCGGACAAGATTCTAGGGAACGACCCTGAGAAAAGATCTCTGCACCAGGTGTATCCACTATCCTTAACAGGAATGAATGAGTGGAAAGAGAGCGAGGCAAGGAAAAGGCGAGAGAGAATCAAAGAGTAAAAGAAAAGAGGTTTGCCCTTGGCTCTGTTGCTGAGTGCATTGGCACGCTGCACAATACAGCATCACGAGCGTGATAGTCTTATTGCATCGCCTTCACAGTGCACCGCGCCAAGATCCGTGAGAGTGCATTACAAAGGTAGGACATCCAGTGGACCTTACGCGAGATACAGTGGAGTTGTAATCAATTAATACAAGTAACGTTATTGCATCCCCCGCTACTAAAAGTAAAAAAAAAAAGAGTGAAAAGTAAGATGGAATAAATCAATTAAAATTCTAATTGAAAAATTAAAACGTGCTAAAAGGTAGTATGCACTTCGATAAGGATATCCTAGTATACCGTAAGCGGCGCCTATGGCGCGATGGAATGTTGCGTGGGAAAGCATAGCCACAACACAATCAACATAATGCACCGCACCCTTTTGTCGGTGTACTTCTCTACGATACACACCGTTACACGCTGAGATCCAGAAAGCGAAATAAGAGAAGGAGAAACGAACCGAATAGTCAAACGAATAAACAATTACATTAGCGACTCCAAGATGAATGTAAAAAAAAATGGAAAAAATAACAGGAGAGTACCAACTGTCAGGCTGTTACATTTCTTCCCTGATGTCCATAGTCAGAAAACACAGTAGAGGCAATACGTTCAAATAGAGAAGGAACCTAGTCAAAAGAAGAAACCAGTTTCGTCCGGCAGGATTTTCGGAGGCTTGTTTAAAGGGACCCAAGGGGCCCCGAAATAGTAAGAGCAGACCCTTCGGGACTGGACTCCGTAAGGACCCTGAGCCCCTTATAAAATCCTGGGTTAAAGCCCTCCCAAATATATACCAGCGGTTTCTAGAGAGAGAGAGAGAGAGAGAGAGAAAGAGATAGGGTAAGTGCAAGAGAGTCCTTTTGTTTCGACTGGTCAAGATCAACCGTTGCTTCTTGGAAGTCTGTCCTGGAATTTGTACATGTGCTACGTGTACATATATTCTTCTTCATCTGTAGTTCTAATCCGACAATGAGAGAAGGGCTATCGCTTACTCCATATTGCCCACCGGACCTGACCTGCACCACTAAATAACTTACCTCCTTAGTCCAAGGACCCTTGACCAACTCTGGATTCACAACTTTGGCCCATCTTTGTTGGCACTGCACATCGCTTCTGTCTGGAAAGTGGGCTGCTACGGCATCCCATCTTAATCCAGATCCAAGCTGATCAGCGCTGCTCACCAGTTGCTTCAACAAAGCATCCTGAAATAAGAATAATAGACAACCCTGTGAATTGACTCCTTCTTAACGGAAGTGTAACGGCATCAACTCAACATTGTATTTAACAATTTTATTTTACCTCTTCCTTCGTCCAGCGACCTTTATTTATATGCTTCCCCTGTGCTTGTCCCGAATTACTTCCAGGATTTTGACTTTGATTGCTTATCTGTGCCAATGAGGAGTTTTCGCTTTCGGAATCGTCCCCACTGCTCGAGTCATATCCGGATCGTGAACTGTAAGAAAAGAAAGAGAAAATTACATCCTTTCAGTAGTGTTCAATGTCAAAAAATAAGGGTATCTTCTATAAGAAATCTAGATCGGCCAAATCCGTTTCCGGAATTTATTCTCAATCTTTGACTTCCTGTGTACTCCTGCTATTCAGGGTAGTACAGCATGATCGAGATCCTTCGGCAAACTTCCGCCAGGATATCACGGCTCCCTGAACATTAAGCTTTTCCTGTCATTCTCACTAATTTCCTTCCCGTTTCAGGACATTTCTTAAGGAGCTTCCCTCTTTTCTCTTTTCTTCTTATGCTCCGTCCTATCGTGCTCTTCCCTTTTTATTGGCAATGAGTACCCACCAAGAAGCAACCCGACGAACCAAACCGCATCCGGTATTTTTGTGTCGCACAAGTGTTTCACATCTAATTAATTTCCTGCTAAAAACGAACATTCACTATGCGTTGCGACTAGACCGCGAACTTCCTCTTACATACATGAAGTGAAGAAAAGGCCGGATTTACTGGTCATTCTTATATACATATGTACGTATCCTGTTAATACTTTCATATGTATCATGTCTGCACAAAGTGTATATGTACGTGAATATAATGTTTTAGCTTGGGTTTGGATATAACCCACTGGATTTTGTGCGGTTTCCAATGAGCACTAGGAAGTCCATTTGATGACTGTTTTCCGTATGATATGAAAATTCAAGTACTATACCATTCAAATATTTAAATGACCATGGAGCTGTGGAGTATATTTTAATAGATACTGATATTCCGATTGTTATAATTTAATACTTTTAAACCTCGTAACAGTTTTATACTACGTGACGACTCGGTTGTCATTCGACAGGCGCTAACGTATTTAATACAACACATAATAAAAGAAATTTATGAATAACGAATAAAATTAAAATTCAATTGATAAACTTATGCACTCATATCGAATGAAAAAATGTGTGTAAACACTTTAGTAATATCTTACTCGGATCGATGATGCTACAATTATATTTCATACAATAAATACACAATGTAAAAAATCTAACTAAAGTATTCCCAAGACTATAGATATTTGGATTTTCGTATAACCTTTATAAGTGACGCCGTACTCCGTAATCGAAACAATTTAAACAGAGATGGCAGTTTTTATCCACTTAACAAAATGCAGGTGTCTCAGCCTGTGCAATTATTTGTTCCTTATGCATCTTCTTGTGGGATCTCTTCCCTTGAGGAAAATCATTTGAAAAGAGAAATACAGAGGTATATCACCAGTCATGGGATTGATAGGCGCCATGGGAACTCGCATATGAGATGGTTCCCCGTGCATGGGAATTGCATTTCCGAGAAGCTAGTGATGCATCAACGATGACGTAACAGGAGTGCAACGTTATCGGGTATATGTCAGACATGTCTTCGTTATCACAAATTTCTTGATAAACTCATTACGATCCAGCGGTGAAGATTGTATGTTTTTTCTTTTTGTAAATTCACTCAGTATAAAAAGATGAGAGAATATGACGCACGACGCAATTCCCTTTCCAATGTCCATTTGTTTTGTACTGATCACGAGATCAAGACCCTACACCCCAGATATATGCGTACAAGAGGGGGCGGGGGGGGGGGGGGGCTTTAAAAGTGCGGTCGATACTCGAGGCAAATGCACCCTGTAGAGGACAAAGGTATGATTATATTCAACGAGGGTGATAAGGACACCCTGGTGCCATCTGTGCCTGGCATATGCTTCACCATGACGATGACGATGACGACATGTGCAGCATTTCCCTCTCTGTTGGGCCCTATACTGCACTACACCCTCTATACCTTCGGTCCTTCACCTATTAGCCACCTTTCCCTTTTCCAATTCTCCGGCTTTTACTAATTTAACATTATATACCTTGTCTTCCTGACTGTATCGCATACTGTAATCCAGTCTCTTTGTCTTCAGTATGTAGATGCTACGGATGGAGAATTACTAATGGGTATAGTAGTCTCGCTGTTTCTCTCCTTATGGATCCTCTCTCTCTCTCCCGCTCATTCAGTTCACTGTGGTGTCCCATGAACATTGTTATGGAGCCTTACCCAAAAAGTACCGCGAGTGTACGAGACACACGTGGGGAAAGTTTCGTTGAGGGGTTTGATGGGCCAGGGGGTGTCATGGGACTCAAGGTACAAGGAGGATGAGGGTTGAGCGCAACACCGTGTAGGCAGCTGTTCCTATGGGGGCTGTACGTGCACGAGGGTACAAAACACCCTGGGTATTTCTCTATCGATTTTACGGGAACTTCATACACAAGCTACTGCTTCCATATAATGGTAACAAACGGAACAACTTGGTAGGATATCCTCTTTCATTTCTGTCTTGCCTTTTTACTTTTTCGCTGTTATGCACGTGCCTTTACTTTTTTGATACTTCAGATAAATTCCATAATGACGTATTATTCGTATTATATGTATCTTAAGACATTTTCGTCATTATACACAGAGGTACTCATATTCCTTTTGCTCCATCTCCACCGCCTACATCAGGACAACGAGTGCCTTACGTAATTTCGTGGGATCGCGCCAAACGGTCGGTCATATCCTTGAGAGTTCAAATTTCTTAGGACACGTGTGTGTTACGGGGCCTCACCAGAGACCACCGAGCCATGCGCGATCGGACGATTTCACATAAAACACCGTTCCCACGAAATCGCGAAAATTTTTAAGCTCCACATGTTCACAAGTATGTATGTAGCCGAAAGCCAGTTGTGTTGGAGTACCTATACTCCGTATATCGTGTGCTATATTAACCTGATCAAAATCCTACAAAACGTATAGGAAGGACGATGGAAGGCCGTGTGTTTAACGAAATCAGTATATTTTAGCAATCACGCACGTGATATTATATGCGAAATCACCGGAGGAAAAGTTCGCACTCTCAAACTCACTATAATGAGTCCGTAGACATGTAGGCGTGTCCATATGTGTAAAATTATGTTATCAAATGTGTATATGAATAAAGATCCGACCACGAGAGAAAGAGAATCCATATATAAGTATATATTAATACAGATAGAGATAGCATATACGGGATCATTCATGGGAACAGATATATAAGCGTGCTCTTGGGGACCACGTTTCAATCTATTTTTTTTTATCTAGTCTCGACCTCCAAACCATCCTCCCCCCTTTGACCCCTTGCCCCATAAGACCCGCGCTTCCCTCCCTTTATAACACTTGCGCACGCAGCTAAACATGCGCCACAGTCACAGACGATCTATGGATCATTTAAATCCTGGTTGTATAACTGCCGCTTGTTTATGCCAAACCAAAGAATTCGCGACCGTTACAACTGTTACCCGGGCATACCCTAACCTTTTCTCTATGTATTAGTCGGTCCCATAAGGCCAACAAGGAGACACATGTCTCATCTCCTACTCCAACCCACTACGTATGCTGCCAAATTATTCCTTTCAATTTGGCAAACAACTACGCGGGTCCGATCCATTTGATTTACGCACACGCTTGCTATTGGCTTATTTCAAATTGATATTCGTTAGACATCCAACAAGTTCCTCTGTCTTATGGGACATACTTTATGCTCTGGGCTTATAGATCTCTATGAAGAGGATTCCATGCTACACAGCTATCCTGCACATCGTAGTTAAGAACTAACTCATCCTTACGGTTCTACGATGGCAGGTGCCAAGAGAGCAGATGTCCATGGGGCCCAGCGGAGTATCCGGACCCTGGCCCATTTTCTAGCACGTGCCAGATTTTCTTTCGAGGATCAATGGCGAGAAACGCGAGTGGTGTGAGGCAGGCTAGATACAGAAGAAGTCCCTTTAAAGATTCGACGCTAAGCTGAGACGTTGCGGAGGATTCTTTTGTTGGGGTTTTTTAAATTCACTGTACCTAGATAATGCGCCTATCGATGCGGCTACTCTAGGAGGCGGTATATGGATTGAGTAGATACGTCCATTATATGTTATGGCCATGATCGATAGACTCGCTAGATCATTAGAAATTTCAAAAATTCACCTTGACCAACGAGAACGGAGAGAATATGTGAAACGCTGTATCACTGTCTACTATAACATTGAATATAATCATCACTTGAATATAAAATCTATTTTACATTGCAAGGTTTGACGTCCGATAAGCCATCCAAGTGGGAACAAACAAAAATGCGATGACTATCTGACGAGGGATCCACTCAATTCTTGCGATTCTCAAATGTAGATAAGATTGCGCGCGAATTCTATGCAGAGGGAAGATCAGGGCATGCTGGACTACGTATGGAAACTAGAGAGGAAAAAAGAAAAGACGTCCGCGCATACAGCAGCAAAGCGTGGAGAGTAGAATTGATGAAATACGTGAGAAAAAAGTAATGGTAAGTAAAGGAAAAGGTGTGGGGGGGGGGGGGGGTAAAGGTGAAGGAAAGGTGAGAGGGGCGGGTGAAAACCTTTAAGGGACATCTGCGAGTTACAAGGAAGGAGAAATGGGGAAAGGGGAGCCTGCCATCGGCATCGCCACCCCACTCTACTCCCCCTTTTTCTAGTCAGTTGTTCCTTCGGCACTTCCTTATTTCCTAACTTCCTCCGTATATAACAGCCTGACTATTTTCCCACCCTGTTACTACCATCCATTAGTCGCCACGATGCTAACCATTGTACGCGCGCGTATGCTGCACAGGGCACGTAAGGCGTAAGGTTATTGGGGCGGAAAGGGCCAAGTGTCCTCCCGGTGGGAAGGAGGAAGTAGCGAGGAAGAGGAGGACGAATGAGAAGTAATGGAGAAGACAAAAAAAAGAGACAGGCGGAAGGAAAAAAATAAAAGTGGTAAGACTGAACGAGAAGGAATCGAGAGGAGGAGGAAGAGCATGGGAGGTAATGGTGGTGGTGGTGGTGGTGATAAACCTGCTCGCACCAGGTGCAGAGGAATGGGAAGAAAAAATAAATACCTATGCAGAAGAGGAATTGGACGTGCCGCGAGTCGACGGCAAATCAGCTGTCACCCCCCCCACATATTAGATAGAATATTCCCTAAGAAATTGACTCTGTAAGGAATGTGAGTGAAAAATTATTTAAAAAATTATCTGGCAATTTTGCTTATTACTTTTACCAAGAAACCTCGTATGTATTTATGTATACTTGCACTGCACACATGCTCTTGCATATGATAAATATATAATTAGATTGCTTCACTCTGGGAGTTTTCACTTGGACGCGAATACAGGAACCGACGATGCACCTGTCGCGATTCACAAATGTTACCTGTGAGATCCAACTGAAGGTGACTGGTGAATTTTTCGATTAATTCCCACGCCACCCACGAAATTCTAAATATTTCAGGAAATTAACAATTACGTGTTCACGCATGCAAATATGCATAGCTGTGTTGATTTTTCGAAGTAGCATATTACGTGTTCATTCTTATGAATCGCGCATCCCATTCTAACGAGACACGTTCCAGCTCCTACGCGACTCATGAATGAAAAAACTCTTCATTCACAAATAAAGAAGAAATGTCTGAGTGAGAGAAAAAAAAGAGCAAGAAGACGAGGAAGAGAGAACGTGCGAGCAAAAGAAAAGGTAAGAGAAGTGAGAGAGAGAACATACTGATTCATCGAGACTGAACGCCAACTCGCAAAGGTTTCCGTTACTTAGTAAATACAGCCTTTTTACCACTGACAACTCTCCAGTGCGAAATCGTCTCACTCACTCACTCTTCTCTATTCAATCCTACAATGTCGTCCTAAGAAGTGAGAAAAGGTGACTTTGTATATTTAGATATACTAGTATCTATCGCCCATATTATAACAGTCATTATTTATACTTATGCGACAGGCACAGTGCACGACTGTATACTTAAATATATCAAGAGATAATCCGCAGCGAATATTCGTTATGATGATACGCCCACTAATTATGTATGGAATCATACCCATAAATTATCTATACCTATCACAGAACAATACATAGTCATATACGACATAGAGATACCAATGCAAGTGTATACGGAGAAATGTAATACAAAGGAAGTGGGACGGAGCAAGGGGGGGGGGGGGCGAATCAAACAAAATGCAGAAGCCAAGTATCTTTATAGAAAAATCGAGTACGCTCGTGGTGTATTTTATGGGATATATAAGTACGAAAGTACAGGGTTCGTATAAGGGACTTGGGTGGTTGAACGCAGGGTGTAATATATAAGCTGGGGTGGTTTGTCGTAGAGTAGAAGGCCCTTACGAGACATCTGGCCACCACCTGCCCTGATGCCCATGGAGTATTCTCGCACGCGGCCAATTTCCACCCCATAGGAAAGGTCCCTAGGATGGGGACCTACGCGTGTGCAAGTAATACTTATGTATGGCATAATGCGTGAGTATGCGTCACCATGGAATACCCACGGTCTCCATTCTATGGGGAGGGTGGAGCACGGAGGGAGGAGGGGTACACGTAAAGGCAGCGTGGACATTAACAAACTGCGTATATATCTATGTGGGGCATGGACTGCGAAGTAATGCTATAGTGTATGAGGATGTGAAAAGGTAAAAAGGCGGGAAGTAACAACCCTCGGGATGAATCCCCCTTATGTTATATGTATATGGTAGTAGAAGGTATAGGACTTACCAACTCATCGGTTCCGATGGAAACCCCATGCTCGTTCCCATGACAAGTGCGATCTGCCGCTTTTCCCCGTGAATCCCTAATTCGCACCGTGGGAATGTTTCATTAAGGTATCACGTGTGGAACGTCCGATGAATGATGGTTTTATTAATAAAATAAATACAAATTCCCGTGATGGGCATCCCATGTACTCACGTGGGACACCTACGTAACCTTATGGTGCCAAGAGACGAAACCCCATAGTCTCATTTTCGCACGGTCTCGTATTCCATACAGTATTTCAGCGTTACAGTATATCCGTACATGCTGTGTGTATTTCATATAGGTATATGGACTGTGTTGGCACGAAAATTCACCCCATATTAAAAATTGGCTGACCTCACCGCGAAAGTGTATCTTTCATTTTCTATTACCCATAACCCTGCCATGGGAGTCGAATGGGGTACCACGAATTCGATACTTTGTGAAGGTTCCACGCTATGGGTGGAGAAGTGCATGCATTGTATAGAGTGAACAAAAAAGGAGTTAAAAAATTCCATGAGAATACTTGAGACAATCATGGGGATGCTATATCGAATCACAAGAGGGTATACACAGAAGGGTATAGACTTACTCGAGTAAAAGAATATGGGACAGCGTGAAAAATACATAAAAAGAAAATCATAGCTGTGGTAGAAGCTCTGTTAAAAGAGATCTTATTTACATAGACATTAACATTATGTAAATAATTTTACTCCCTATCAGTACTCGTCATAATGCCAAGTTATGAATAAAAATGTCTTCCCAAAAAAATGAATTAATTTTTAAGAGATTTAAAAATATGAAGAAACAAATTCCCTAAAAGATGTAAAAATATCAAACACTTTTGTCAACCAAGTTGGAGGGAGGGCAGATGCACGTAATCAAGGGTGACTGTCTCGCGTGGACCAATGCTACAAGCAAATGGACGGAACCCCCGAAGACTCCCTTGAGGATTGAAAATAAAAGAGAACCTGGCGTTCTCCCTCGAGTTTTGCCCCATACATATACTAAGCCCGTTCCAGACGTAGGATATCCCGTCTAAGAAACAACCCCTTGGCAAATTTACAATTCGGCCTTCCAAGTCTCACCCCAATGTGCCCAATATGAGATGAGATGCGTGCATTCACATGTTCATATATGTGTGTATGTATATGCTCGCTGCTGGGAACTGTGTATTGTTCAAAGAAGGGTGCAGCTGCTATCAGTCTTCGGAAACCCTCGCCGAGGGTTGCACACATATAGAAGCATAGTGTGCGTCCAAACGCTTCTAGAAGACCACGTGACGAAATACGAGTCCGAAAAAATCGCCCTTACAATTGGATTTTATCGAAAAAGAAAAAGATCTTGGAATGATTTTCTTCTTGGGAATTATATACATATATATATGTATCCCTTTCCACGTCTAATACGCACACATGTGTCTATATATGTATATACTGTGAGACGACGACAACTTATTGATAAAATCGAGAAAATAGTGAGGGAAATCGAAAGAAAGATGGAAAGAAACGGAGAAAAAATATGTCAACCACATTGACTTAATTCCTATTATGAGAATGAAAAGAAGCGAAAAGAGGAAAAGAAAATTTTAAATAATCTTGAAAAAATCGAAAGTAACGTAATTGATGAACGAACGGAAACTGTTGACGTGGATCGCATGCTAATCAATTCCGGTTCTTCTAGGCGCCTTAGTGTAAGGACACCATCACATAAGCGAACTGTTAATCGCTCCAAGTTTCCGTATTTTTTTTTTCAGAGAAATCAAATAGATTTAATTACTAGAGACGCTGCATATGTTTGGTATCTCCAAGATCTAAAAACAGAAGAAAGAAATAAAAAGAAAGAACAGTCCAACGCAGTCGGCCATTTAATAGAAACGAAATCAGAATTCTGTCGCAGTATTCTAACCAAAAAAAAAAGTTTAAAACGATCAAACATAGCAACACGTGCTTTTAGAAAAGATGCGCTCAGATATGACCTTCTATATCTGAGAATCGTTTTAAATAACATATATAGGTGTGCATGTATTATATTGACGTAACTCGTATGCGCCTGATATACCACAACCCGTTCTACGCTCAAGAGGCAGAGACGTGCATACTCCCGTACAGATGCACCCATGAGAATAGCGTCTGGATGCACATACGACACAGGGCCAGTCACACGTGTTTATACGTATGAAGGTAGTACAGAATAGGCATATAAAATGTACTGAGGGATATAACTGTAGAAAATTTAGAGACGCGTCCCTATAAACTCTAGGCGAATCAAGCTAGACATTGTATGTAAATGGGATTTGAGCGTCGTCAAAGAGGAAAAAAAAGAACACAAAGCGTTCTACAATCGGCACCAGCGATAAGACAGCATCCTTTTGATATCAATATTAATACAGTGACTTCCGGTACGACGTACGTAACTCAAGAAACATTTCTACATTCAAGTATCAATGTCATGTTGAACATTGTTTTCAATATTCGTTAACACTGATTTCTGACAATAATAGAGTAATTATATATTGAAGCATTTTACGATATCGTGAATATTGGATAGTACAAAGGATGCAGGATATTGCAAGGATTTTAAGGTTACGCTAATGAAACACATAGTGACTTACGCTTCAGTTGGTGGCGGAGAATAAAATGTTGAATGGTACGAGGATATATCCACGACTTTAGCCGGTAGAAGAACTCCACCCGGTATTAGATCCATCCTTGAAGGACCTGGCGGAACAACGACGCAATCCTCGAGGACTCTTCGCACGTGATCCAGCTAGACCTTCCTGTGATGATTTATCGAAGCACAGTCGTCATAGCACCGAGTAAAACTCTTCATAAACACTCATAATTCATAACGATCAGCCTCATATATCCTATTGTTACTCCTTAGCTGAGATTCTTTGACGATCTTCCGAATGGAGAATCGTAATTCTCTTGCTTCCCAAACTCCTCAGTATCTTCCAATGTTGCCAGTGGATAGTAGCACAATAAATTTAGTTGGATAAGAAAATAATGACCGGGAAAAAATACACGAGGAGAGAATCTCATGCGCAACGAGAGTGCAGAGAATTTTAATCTCTCCTACGTGTTTGAACACGTACATATATATTTATATATACGTATGTATATATAGTAGCGCGGGAAATTATTGTCACGGTTACGTTTGAATGTTTACAGGTTCAGGAGCACGTCGATATCAGTGGATTTAAATGTTTGATGTCGACGAGGGTGGTCTATCCAAAAAATTTCCGGTCGCCATACTCCGTTATCTGTTTACGAGGGAAACGCGTTTGTATTGTTACGGAACTATCGAGAGAGGAGAAAAAAATCATCAAGAACCCTCGACGCGCTGACCCAGTCAGTACAGTGGTCGGATTCCAACTAAGGGTACCTACCGCTTGACGGGGTCTAAACGAGGCGGGAAGGGCTAGGAGTAGTTAGAGTGGGGGAAGACACAGGCATGCGTATCCTCGTGTTAGAAGGGACGAATACGAAGCTGAACGAACGCCCACGGAAACATACGAAGTTCTGGAGGGATGTTGCCGCACTGTGAAATAAAAAAAGGGAACCTCCCCACCATAGCGACAAAGTCCATGGTGGACCGTTGTTTGTAGTGGTGCTACACCACCATCTCTATCCCGTCTCTGTCGAGATATTATTTTATTTAGATGTATTTGTAGTCAGTCCCGCACGGCATTTCACGGCGTTACGACACATACCAGCGCATACGACTTCTTCTCCTACGTGGGAATCCATGTGGAGACAGCCGAAGAATTTCTTTTTAACTCTTATGTATATGCCATACACAGTGGGATTGGGCGACAGGTTAACGAAGGATACTTTTTTTATAGTTTTATCCCACATATGCGACATAACCTCAATATTTTTGGATATTATAGAAAAGTCGAGGACGGTGATGGCATATTGAATGTATATTTATATTACGTATCTGCATGATGTACATCCATACGTGAGCTCTAAAGCCACCGGAAGTCCCTGTATGGTATTAATGCAAGATGTGCCAAATTTTACGGTACTCCTGTGGTGCAAGCTTTATTATTCACAAAGAAAGAGAATGCGAGGTTATGGTAAAAAGAAAGACGAGGATCAGCTCGAGAAAGGAAGAAGGTGATTTAAAAGATGAAAAGTAGCCCGTGTGTTTCCGCGACTATGCGCGCGCAAAAGGCGTGAGAGTAAAGAGTAAAAGACTGATTGTGAGTAAGAAGAGTAAAAAGGTTTGTAGGAAGCTGTAAGCTCTCGCAGTCCATTGTCTGGATGCTGGGAACCGGTCGGGTCCATTAGAAATGTGAAAAAAATGCATCCGGTGAATTGACCCGCGAATTACTCGCCCATCATTATTTTCTCAGTTAATTTAAAGTTTTCTGAATGTATTTGTGAAGCAATATGCAGAGAATAGGTACTAGTTCTTTATATATCATAAAACGAATATTAGGGATATATGACAGGTTAGTATATGACAGGTTAGGATATACATATGTGATCCTTCAAGAAGGCCCAAGGCAACGATTCTTCGCGTGAGAGATTTCTCTTCTAAATTCGGACTAACCCACCAGATCCTCGACAATCGAGTTTCTGCGTTTCAACTTTCAAACATTACTACTCCATTACTTCACATTGGCCACCCGCAAAGGTCCGCACGTGGTTAGAAATGGAGTCGTACTCTTTAAAATTTATCCCTTTCCCTTGGCTGGAACACGCCCTTCCTTCTCTCTCTCGCCCTCGACTTTATTTTTCATCGTCAAAATAAACCCGACCTCGAACCACGTGACTGTTTGTAAATATTACAAAAACAGAGCAACTCCGTGTCGTGCTTCTCTTTTATTGTTGCTTTCTTTTTCTCCCATTTATTTCTTACTGTATTTCTCGTGCGGCCACCACGCAGGCACGTGGATCCATTTAAATTTTGATTGCGTAGCGATTTCCGTTCCCGAATCACGGATTGTTGATGAAATTTAAACGGCGTGTCGACTTACAGAAATGCGTCACAAAACAAACTGACAAGGATAAAAATAAAGTTTAGTAAAATCCATCACCGGTATCTTTCGTCGTATAATGAATGGACAAATCTTTTTTGGAGGACAGGCGCCCGGCAACCTCCTTGGAAAAGTTGGGACAAGATCATCTCATGGAGGTGGTAAGGTTTCACATTTCAGGTTCTCATTCATTAGCGAATAACTGACGAACATTTTTACGATAGATGTAGAAAGAGAAAAAAAGTTGACAGATCTAAAGAAGGAAATTAAAAATCCTTAAACCCCCGTGTAATTGCTATGAATTTACAAAGACCACATATCAATCATTGAGAAGTCGTCATCGCGTGGAGAACCTCTGTTCCTGAGAATTCTGAACGTACTTACGTAAGAAAGCACCATAATTTCTTGAATTCTAACGCGCGACTTCCCCGTTTCCCCACCACCATAGGACCACATCTCAAACCCCAGAGTATACTGAGAGAGTATAGGAACTAGTTCCACATATATCCTCGTGCTTGTCTTTCTGTCTATGTATACATATAATACAGCATGAATGCATACTATATCTATGTATATAGGTTTCATGATGTCTTTCCCATTGGTCCAGATATATATCCCGTACAGAAATACTCCCGTTTCTTATGTCAAAGAAAATCCTATGCTGATTCAACAGAATAATTAAAGAGACAAAAATTTAACATTTACATATCATACGCAGTAGGCTGTATATGGTCTCACGAAAAATGTTCATGTGCGGAAGAATTTATGGCTTACGCCCATACATATTAGTATATATATGCTGTATACCGTATATGAAACTGACTTTATTATTTCATGGGAGGTTCCTCGTGTTTACGACTTAGCAGAGCCAAGTGCTCAAGAGAGTCAAGTAAAGTCGCGTCAAGCAGATGTGGCCCTCGCGGGCGAATAAAAAAAAGGAGGCTAGCACGAGAGAGAAAGATAATTTAATGCGTGTCGAATGGTGGCACGCACTAGACTTCACTAGAACAAAGAGCTGGTCAGTTAAGAACGCAAGCATCGCTTTATCCCTTCTTCGCGGGTGTTATGTCATACTGTCAGAGTAAACGGTGTTCAATATCGTTTAAGGTGTTTAATCTTTTTACGTTGACCTCATAGGGTCTTAAGGTCTTATTCAAGGTAGTACCGATATCGCTAATGTTTATAGTATATGTATTAGTATTGGACACTCTTCAAGCTCTTTAACAGGAATTTTAAATCCATAAAAAATGCAGTTAGTATTATTTTTATAGTACTATGACGTCTGCCCATATTTCATAGGAATAATAAAATAACTATCAATGACATTTTCGATAGTGAATGATAAATAGACCATTCGATAAACATGGCAACGGGGACATGGCGTTCGAGCAACAGTGAAGTCTATTGACAAATCTCGTTCACTTCCAGGAACAGAAAGACTCTTTGTCCATATAAGAAAAAATTAGCAGAAGCGTTTCCTGCGTGGTAAAGGACGTGGGGACTTGGAATTCCTGCATACGATTATCATCCTCGACAGAGTGATCGTGGTGCTAGTGTGTGCAGTGTTGGTGAACGGAGACCCAAGCTCACGAAGAAACCACCTACGAGGATGATGTCGAAGAAAAAGCGCGGGAAGAATGAAAAGGAGGAGCCAAAAGGTTTGAATGCAGTATGCGAGAAATAAAAAAAAATAACAAGGGGAAAAAAGAAGATGGAGTTGAAGACTTCCTAAACATTGTTACTGTGAGGATGACCCCGCACGTTGATATCGCCTCCATCACCCTAACCTACATTCTCTCATTCCTTATCCGAGTCCCGTCCTTTATCCACGTATGTATATATCACGAATTTAATGATCTGCCCGTGAGAGAGTGCACACACGACTGTGCCTTAAGAAGAGACAGCTAGAGTCACCCATCCAGCCAGCCAGCCATCCAACCAGGCAGCTGCCCCGCTTGAACCCTCCGTGCGTGCTTTGGGCACATATACACAAAACATACACATTGACTGTATTTATATATATACTAAAACATACACAATACTCGACTACACTCCATACTCGCCCAGAGCCAGGACCGTTTGTATGTATGTGTGTGTGCGAGTAAAATGCGTCTGTTTGTCCTTCCGTCCTCACTCGGTTGCTATGCGGGACCGCGTGCTGACGTCACGTTCGTATCTTCCAAGGGGCAATTTAATATTGATAAGTGGAAGTGTTAAATTGGCGACCTCCACCGAGAGGACCGCTAGCCTCGTCAACTGGAGCACATCCTATTCTTGAGGACGAGTTCCTGTTCATTAAACCGAAATAGAAAAACAAAAGTAGTTGCTCTAAACTCAACCCTTGAAGCAATGTTATCTCTGTCGGGACGCCACCATTTATACTAATACCGATGTACTGCTTTTAGGTAGCATAAGTAAGATGAAGTCGAAGAGGATAAAGATAGTTATCGTTCTATGTAAGAATATCCATATCCATGAGGGTCCTTTATTATGCGCGTATTTTCTAACCTATGTAAATGTATACACTTGACCCTGTGCTCTCGCATTCTCTTTTCGTATTTTCTTTACTGAAAGCCGACCCCTTATCGCACTACCACCTCGCGCTGTACATGGATATACTATACCTCCCGACGTCCTCTGCTTTTTGGCATCCTGAATATTGGATACAATGAATCCACCAGGTACTTAGATTCATGACAAATGGTCAAATACACTTATGAACAACATGCACACCATATTCAAAGGGTATGATTTAGTTACATCCTAAGGCGTAAATATAAATTGGAAAATAAATCAACAGTGAAGCTTAGTAGAAAGTCATAAAAACAATTGAACTTACATTTTATTTTAGGGAGAAGAAATAATAACACTCCGAGAAGCCTTATCACTGCGCCCTGTCTCTAAGCGACCTTTGAAGACAGTGAAATTGGCATTAAGCTCTTGCGGATGGATCCAAATAAGGTTTACAAAATTTTACTTTTACCAGTATTGTTATCTGGAGAAAACTAAATCTATAGGAATCCAAAATGCATATTTTTATATAGGTATTTTCACATACGCTAAGTGTCCCATGAACCACCTGCCCGATTTAGTGCGCCTGCAATGTTCATACACTTACTGCGGCGCGTTTGAAAATTGCATATGCGCAAGGGGCCCTCCTACAGACATCATCGAAAAAAAGAGAATCGCAAACCCAAAAATAAGAATGAGAAAAATTGCGGGACCCGTTCTAGTCACGGTTACGGTATTTCACTCGGGATTTGCGGACGGGTCTCAAGGAGGGTCCAGGTCAATTTCTGAATCTATCCTCTATATCCGGTAAGGAATTTCATACGTTGTTATTGCGAAATTATACATAACAGCATGTTTTTCGCATGTATCTATATTATATTGCAAATACAGTACATACTGTATACCATGTAATAATTATAAGTTACATATAACTTGAACTAAAAGCGCAAAATACATAATATGATTATATCATTAAGATTCAGTAGGATAAATATGCAAAACTGTGAAAGTTAATTATTTAGGTAGAAATCATAAAGCAGTAAAAAGAAAAGTTCTTCAATTAAACAAAAGAAAAGAATATTTCAGATCAAGATACATTATGGTATTCTAGGAAACGTATGTTGGTGGAATGAGCCACTCACCGAATTAGGTAAAACTGCATTGCGATCAGCAAGACATTATTTCGTCCTTGTTTTCTGGGGGCCTCAATATATGGACTCGTGGTTTGCCGCTCGCTGTTGTTCTGCCGGTAGAGTACAGTATGCAGTAGCAGTTGCAGCCGTAGCAGCATCAGGCTTTGGCGGGATAACGATAAGCAATTTTCCCAAGATGGCTGAGACTCACCCTTCGTCACGCTCTCGACTCACTATTTCTTCCGTGCTGATTCCTACGTCCATTGGGAACGACGTTGTGATTATCCCGCACGACCTTCACAAACACAACGAGAATAATTTGTAAACTATACCAAAATTTTGCAGTGATGTTATTAAAGCTTGTACAATTAAATTCTCTATGAAGCATTCTCGGCGAATGTCGCCGATTTGTTTACACAAAGGATATTCCTATTTTCCGCGTGTCATGTACCACCAGCCGGGGTTAATTTTTGCAAGGATCACGCAAGAGTATATGCTAGAGGCATCTATTTGGTAAGAAGATAAATGCAAAAGGTAATATTAACTTCATGGATGGCAATCGACACTGGGTATATGTTTCCAGTTGTGTACCAGTTGTACTTTATGAGAATGGAGCAACAAGTATCAATGAATTTTGTCACGGGAAATATGGGGCTCTGGAGCCTTAGCATGGACAAAAACCAAACGTTTTATATAGGTCAATCATTATACTCCTTCAGAAACTCGTGTTCCTGATGCATTGAAAAAGCTTTAAGGTCCGTCTAACAGATGGTACTATATCTGTAAAGTTACTGGCTTCTGCAATAAATATAATATCTCATAAAAATAATTTGTTTATTATAATTACAATTCATTCTTGTGTGATGCATTTGATAGTTCAAACCAGCTTTGTTAAATGATAACGCTTAAGGGCTACGTGAACTATTTATGAACACGCTGTAAATGTTACCAATAGAAACTTATGTTAGGAACATTTATAAGCATGTCTACAGTGATAAGCTATCAAAAAGTGTACGATGGCGGATAAGCCGTTTTGGCATGTTGTTAAATGTCAGTCGGAAGAGAAAATTCATAAATAGTAATAAGAGGAAAGTGTTTCCGTGTTCAGCAATGGCCACTAAAGAAACTGTCAGTGTCGGTGATGGCATTGCCGAACCAGGAATCGAACCTGGAGCATCAGCTGAGACTATGCTGGTTACTACTGACAGTTTCGAGGAATACGAGCAGGAGATGAGCAGCAGTATAGATGACAGGCATATGAAGGAGAGTACGACAAGTACGATTTCAGAAATACAAGAAGAAGTTCAAGATATTCCTGTAACACCTACGTCAAATACTCCTGTAGATCTTAAGAAAGTTACATCACCCGATGATCCTGAGTTGGTATGTCGCATAACCTCTGTCATTATATACTTAGGATTAGTTCATTTTGTAAAAGGAATCCCTGAGGATGCTGACATTCATTAGTTACTGTGACATAACATGCAATGGCTTACAAAGTCATTGATAAATCCTTACTATAATACATTCCTTAAACTTCTTTGCCTAATCTTATGTGTTATTCAAATATCTATTTTACTTTGAACTTGTAATATCAATGCACAAGATCCATGTAACATTGATAAACTTATTGTTTCTTTTAACGAAGAATATATTTTCTCATCGTGGTTAAATATTATATATATCACACACTTGTTTGTGGAAATTATCTATTATGTTTGTTGTAAGCTATGTTATGACATAGAATTTCAAAGTTACTTATGTAGTGTCTAAAATAATTGTTTAATAATGTGATTTTTCTGTTCTGGTTTTCTAGGAAGATATTTCCCATCAGTTTGGTCAGAGTAGCTTGGATGTGGATCCATTGAGAAGCAAAACATGGCTAGCACAGAAGAAACATGTCTTTGTCCTAAGCCAAGCTGGTAAACCTATATATTCTAGACATAGTTCTGAAGATAAACTAGTCACTGTTATGGGAGTTATGCAGGCATTAGTGTCATTTGTCCAGGATGGCAATGACATGATAAGATCTGTGCACGCAGGCGATACAAATTTTGTTTTTGTTGTAAAAGGACCACTGATTTTAGTATCTGTATCCAAAACGTTGGAAAGCGTACCTCAACTTGTATTACAGTTGACGTATGTAAACCCTTATACTTTTTCCAAAACGTTCTAGCTACAACACTTGCAGTATTGTAATGGATTTGCATGCATTTTTACAGATATGTATATAACCAGATCCTCTCAGTCTTAACACAGTCGCAGTTAACAAGAGTTTATGATCAAAGAAGAAATTTTGATTTGCGAAGGTTATTAACTGGTAGCGAAAGACTGATAGATCATTTGTTGAATTTTATGGATCGAGAGCCAGCATTTTTTCTAGGTGCTGTCAAGTGTTTGCCTCTCATGCCCTCAATGAGGGACTCCATTACGCAAACAATTGTTCAAACTTGTGGTAAAATTAAGGTGAATTATACTCAAACATATATTCCGGCATCCAATCAAATTCTTCTAAAATAAGCTTCGGATGTAAGGATTTTCAATCGTAAATCAAATATATTGAATATTTTCAGAATCTGGTGTTTGCGATACTTCTAGCTAATAATCAATTGGTAACTTTAGTCAGAATGAAGAAATATTTTATACACCCAGCAGATTTGCACTTAATTCAAAATTTGGTCGATAGTTCGGAATCATTTAAGAGTGCCGAAAGTTGGACACCAATATGTCTACCAAAGTTTGATTCAAATGGTTTTATGCATGGTCATGTATCATATCTGGCAGAAGATTGCCAGGCCTGTTTATTGCTACTCACTGTTGATAGAGATGTATTTTTTACACTCTCCGAAGCTAAGCAAGTAAGTCTCAAAATACAATGCTGTATGTACAGCTTTCAAAACATTATTAAATCTGTCGTACACACTGGATGAACAAGCATTTGTATCTCATTAAAAACATTACTTGCTTTCAGAAAATAGTGGAAAAGTTGCGCAGAACAAATTGTTTAGAAGCCATAAACGAGTCTATGAATAAAACGTCTATAACTACTAGTGAAATTGGCTTGCCTGAAATGAGGCATGTTTTGTACAAGTGTAGGAGTACCGCTCAATTTTGGAGTCCTGGCTTCCAATCGCCCTACACCACTGATGAAGAAATTGAACGGTAATTGAAACATTACAATAAGGGAATACGCACCATTTATAAGAGTTTTAGAATCAATAACTTTATAATTTTAGATTACTTGGGTTATACCAGTGCCTACATCATAGACTGCATGCACCTAGTCGACCGTTGAAATTAATATTCCAACAGTTAGATAAAGAAACTATGTTGGCATGGGTAAGCTAATGATTGAATTCTATTCTAAATTTAGTAGAATCTTATTGACAATAAAATTTCTCATATTAGCGTATACATGATGTCAATACATAATTTCAATTTCAGGTGACCTCAGGATTCGAACTTTACGTAACGTTTGAGCCACTGGTGACAAAACCAGATGCTATAAATTCTGTAAGCAAATTGTTAAAGTGGATAAAGAAAGAGGAAGAAAGATTATTCATATTAAACTCACCTACATTCTAACGTTCACATAAATATAAAAAAAGATTTTCGTCCATTAATATGATCCGCCTTTTTCGTGCTCTCGAGACCGTAAATCATTAGTGTATAAAACTTTGATAAAGGCAGTCTAATTGATGTATGCGTTGTGTAAGACATTTAAAAGAATGAAACAAATATTAGAGAGGCTTAGAAACGCTAGAATTATATTACAAAAGAGGGCAGTTCTTTATAATTGGCAACAGCATCATACAAATAGGTAACATACGAGTATTAAATTGAATAACACTCACAATCTGTATTTAATTATTTCCTTCGTTGTGATGCTGGTGCGAATTAACACCAGTTCCGTGTGTATTTCCCGGGTGCAGAAAGTAAGTGACCACGAGGGTTAAGAGTCATTTTTATGAAAGGAAATTTTTTCTGCGGAATTGTAACTAGAATATTTTATGTACGCATGAACGTCATACTTTGCTCACTATTTATGATTATTAACGGAGCTCAAATTTTTAGACAGGTAAATCGTGTACTTTCAGTTGCGCTTTTGGCTGAAGTTACGTTTATATATCCAACCACATTGTAAGTCGCTCAAGTCAAAAGCGCAGAGAGGAATCAACGTCGCTTCAAGAATTTGAGCCCTATTTATTATTATCGTATATAAAATAAAATGGAGCGTATAAAGATGTAAATATTATAAGACGTTACGGATGCAATGAAAAATCAATTGTATTTCTAGACAGGCTATAATATTTTCAATGTATTTTATTATGCGTAGCTTAAAAGTACTGCCGTTGTGTTGAAAATCTGTTTGTAGTGTGAAATGTAAAAATAATGTTTTATATATTATGTACCTAGGAAATTTGAACAAGAAGTTTTTCCTGCTCGCTTCCTATCGTAAAGATAAGTTAATGTAAAGCGGATTTTCAATATAATGCTAGTATTTATAATGCTAAAATTGTTACAATGTATCCTTTCTGCGTTAACACACTGATTCAAGAAGATAATCGTAATCAATGCATTATCCAGAGTTTACGTTCATACTTATTCATGTAGCGTACGGGTATGCTACTGCATAGCATTTATATTAATAAAAGATTTTAATATCTGTATGTAATAATCATTTGTATCATCACAATATTGTCTCCTGAAATTTGCAGTGCACTAAGTACATTTTCATACAATTTTTATTTTTTACACAATTTACATCAGTCGGAAAAATTCTTGAATATGATTCTCAGGGTCTATAAAATTCAGTACAGAGTTCAATGTCGTGCTCTATCACGATCTCGTCTTCGATCACGATCTCTGTCTCTATCTCTGTCGCGATCATCTCTGCGATGTCGATCCTTATCCCTATCTTTGTCTTTGTGGGAGGACGAATGTATTTTTGGTGATTTACTACGTTTCCTATCTCGTCTGTCTCTGTCACGATCTCGACTTCTAGATCTCTGTTTTTCCCTGTCGGATTTCTTTTCAGAACGTGAATGTCTCTTTTCACGGTCTCTGTGACGTTCCCTTTCCCTTTCATAATCATCAGGTCGTTTACGTATATCTTCTTTAACTGGTAGGATTTCTTCATCCTCGGAAGACTCCATTCCCTCGTCCATATCATCCTCCAATGCTGAGACTTTCGCTTCTAAAAGTATAAGAAGTACATTTAAGTATTCGTATCGATACATTTAATTTGGAAAGGTATTTCATAATAGTTGTCCTTCATTGTACAAACCTAGTTCATTATTTTCTTCCAAAACATGACGCTTTTGTATCCTTGGTAATATCACGTCACATGATCTTTCTTCTCTGAGAAGTTCATCGATAAACTCATCCATGTGAATCAATTCAAATTGACCTTGCTTATTTTGCCTTCTTAGCTTTCTGTTATCATTAAACAATGGTTCCAGGTATTTATAACAATCCAATGACGTTCCTGTTAGTCTCATATACAATGCCCCAAGTGCTCTGACGTACTTAAATTCTTCATTCTTTATGAATTCCACTATAATATCCTTTTCAGGTTGAATTTGTAACATTTTTAGTATAAGGCAAAGAAATGGTGTTGGTTTTACATTGCCTCCAAATACGCCTCCAATGAATCTGTGCATAAATAGAGAAATATATGACGTCTGATTATAATATCATGAACTAAAGGTTATTTTTTTCGGCAGCGAAAACTAATTAATCACTGAATTTAAATTACAATGTGCAAGGAAAAATGAGTAATACAGTAATAGCGAAATTCCTTACTTTATTAACATTATTCTGAAACTATTGTATTTTTAGAAGAGATAATAAATAGTAATAGAAAATAAATGTTTAGAGCAATGTCCAAGTGCAACTACACGCACCTCAATTCCATGGCTTTGTCGACAAGCAGTTCTGCCGTTAATGCAAAACATTCTTCTTTCCAATATTTCGAATCGTATATACGGGATCTTATGATTTTTTCCACTAAATACTGTGGATTTGTACCGCGAATAGACTTGGCGTCTTTTACCGTGCGGTTCGCCATTGTTGAGACCGCCGAAACTGAAGGTAGAAATGTAGATCTCTACTTAACCAGCAAATGCTGGCCAATATAATAAATTATTAACTAGGGGTGAAAATAAAAAAAAGTAAAATTTTAAATGAAAATTGTAATGATAATTTATATTAGCAGGAAAAAAAAAACATTTCAATACCAATTACATCTTTATACAAAATCTTGTCACATTTCCGTAATAATAAATATTACTTGTAAATCCTTAAGGTCATTGATTTAATTTACGATTTGTAATCGTAGTAGAAACTCGGGCGCAACAAGAAAGTCGAAAAAGTTCAGGCAAACGTAAAGAAAATGTCAATCATTCACCTACTTCCAGCTTAACAACAGAATTAGTATTGAAGCGTCGCAACAAATGCAGAACACGCACATTTCTCAAATTTCTAGATCATTGAGCACATTCGTATGTATATATGTCAATCTTTACGGGGAATTCGCGGGAGAGTTTACATCAGAGCATCCATCCTAATTTATAATTATCTAAATAATTATAAGCATACACATCAGTCAATTTACATACATTTAACGTGATGTTAATTAAATAAAAAAAGTTTATTACGTAACAGAACAAAAAAAATAAAACATAATAAATTAAAAGAAAACAAAACCACTTCTTAAAACAATATGAACATCGAAAAATAACGGTATACAAAAACAGAAAATAACTACGTAAATAATGTAATGATTGTTTCTCATTCGCAATCTATTCCAAAAGTGGAAACCGAAAAAAAAACAATAAAACTCATAACATACGTATAAAGAAGTCAGAAAACTGGTGAAAGCCTTTTCAAAATCTATTTCAATAAGAAGTAGCGTCACTTTGGAATATCTTAACCACTTATATATAATGCGTTTTTAGTAGTGTCGTTATGTATAGTATCATACTGGTATAGTCTTTATACACTGTGTTAACTTGTGTCGCCGTCTAACATAAGCCGAGTCCGACGACGTGTATTATAATAAACATAGCATCCCTACTCCGACTTCCTTGCCTTTCCCTGGCAAGCCGCTTTGAGACCCACAAGGCCCCATTCAGTAGAGTGTCTCACCTGGTCTCACCTGGCTACCTTACCTCACCTGGGCAGCCATCTTGATATCGCCGTGCTTTAAGTGCTCTCCTTAAAGTACATATTCTGTTTGTTAAGAAAACAACGCGCACAGTTCTGTCATACATCATACAAAGTTATGTGCTCGTTGCATTGAGTTGTAGTTTCTGTGCATCGGGAGGGCCGATTGTGACGCGGAACGTTCTCAGTTATATTAGTGGACGTTAGTTAATATAATTATTAACAGTTACATTTACCAGTGTTAAACAAAGTTCACGTTTGATCGTTGAAAGTATTTTGATATTTTTATTACCGTCATAGTACTGGCTTAATAGAAACGATCGAACTGCTGGATTGCATTAGGATTTTTCGTTGTTTCATTGTCCACCGGAATTTTGAAATAGAGAATTTTATGACGTGTTAGAAAGTTGTGGGAATTTTGAGTGATGATGAATCTGATTTGGAAGCGATGATATTTTCTTGTGATATAAAGATCTGTTGATCCTTCTACAGTGTTTAGTGCACGCCATGTCAGTGCTCAAATAAATGTTATGAGGTATTTTGGTTGAGTGAAATTACTTGGGAATATATTATACCTGTAAAGATTTCGTGATTCTTAAGGAGTTGGGAGATGCCAAGAAGGGTTACTTGATAAAATACAAAAGCATCCTAAGGTGAGCACATCTTGTGATAAATAAGGTATACCGGATGTTTCGTATAGTAATTAAGGATATGTAATTAACTCTGCATTACACCGTGGTTGAGAAGGCATCGCCTCTTTATAAAGAAACTAAACGCGTGAACTTCGCAATCGCCACATCCACGCAATATATAAATGTTATGATTTCGTGAAAGTTCCTTTTTAATTAACAGAGCGTAATAATATTTTGCTGATAATAATTCTCCCGTGATATTCTCAACATTCCATTTACTTCCATCTTGGTAAGGACCGCGAAAAGAAAAAAAAACATGTAGGTCATTATACGAAATAATCAGTTTTTGGATGAAAAGCTAATTTCCTTTTACTTCAATGTCTAATGAGAAATCGAGGGATTTTATCGGGCGATAAAATTTCGTCATAATCCTTGAATAAGAACTAATCTAAAAACACGAAAACGTCCTTCTGTTTCTCAGCTACTTGAACTCAAACAAGATGGGATCAAAAATCGAATACGTCGAGTCCTCGCACATGTATGCGACTAATTACATACGTAATTCAAAAGCTATTGGAGTCTTATGGGGAATTTTCACCATATGTTACGCCATAATCAGTGTAGTGGCTTTCGTCACTCCGGAGTGGTTAGGAGACTTGGAGCATGAAAATCCTGGAAGATTTGGTCTCTGGACGCGATGCAGTTACGGTGGAAATGGTAAAGTATTAGATCAAGTTGGTTTATGAAACAAAATATTGAAAAAATATATAACAATATTTTTATTCATTTCGAAGTAAACTCTTACCTAAATATATTATTTTTTTCTGTTCCAGGTGAACTCGGAGAGGAATGCATAGGTCGCTTAGACGATCTATCTTCTATCGCCAGTATTCCTTTTAGAGCAAGTACCATTCTGGTAGGTGTGGCAGTCATTATAGCGCTACTAGCCATTTGTGCGATGCTGTTATTCTTCTTCTGTCAGAGTACAACAGTTTTCTACATATGCGCCTGGATGCAAGTAATATCCGGTGAGATTTTAAATCATTCTCCTTTTCACTATCTATCGCAGTAACAGCGTCTTAGGTCAACAACATACATTTGGACTTATAAATGTAGAAAACAATGAAAAAAAAATGCATATCAATATTTACAAAAGAATCGAGGATTCATTGGTGCACTCGTGCTAAGATAAAAAGCGTAAAGCATGGTTTTAGAAAGTACATCGTACCTGAGTAGCGTCACAGCCCATTACAAGTTGCAGTTCCGTAACGCTTTATCGTCACAACATAATTGCACATTGCGTTGATGTGCAGGAAATGATGCAACCTTTCCGTTTAGCACGCTCCCATTGTCGTTAATATCGCATCGGTAAATCTGACAATGGCACGAATGACTCTCGCCTTTCATTAAACGTGTTTTTTTTTTTCATTCAACTCCGTCGTTTATCTAGAGACAAACATGAGGTCAAGTTTCTACAGCAGAAACTCTAGACTATTCTTTTTCCGTATCTCATTAACACTCGTTAATTATAACCATGACGATTTTTAACTTCAAAACGGTCATTATTTTTGAAGAGTCCTATGTCACACGCACTCATATTGTTTAGTCAACCGATACGTTTTTTCCAGTCCACTGATTCTGCAGCAATAACTCAAGTCAGACAGAGTCCATTACGAATCACGTACAGTCGTGGTTTCAAGTCAAAGACCGAAACGATTATTTCTCAAGTATCATTTTATACGCAAAGCCGCATCTAACGACATTATGCAAAGGGTGCACTGAATCGGATAATGCTATACCTGCTATATATATATTTATAATATGATGCATTCATTCTCCAATAATGTTGTTATTGAAAATTACTCAATTCCGATTATAATTGACTGCCACTTTTGATTTGCAAGATATATTATTTCCGCGATGATAATCCGTGAAACGACCTGTATGCCTATCCTACTTGACCCACCAGGCTATTCACGGACAGCCAATTCCTTAGCAATGACTCGGAAACGAGTTTACGACTGGAAGAGAGTACTTATGACTCTTGCACTGTGTGTACCTACCTTTAAGATACCATCGTTGGGTATTTACTGGACTCTATATATGATGCAGGAACGATATGTGGAATAGACCGTTATAATGTATAAGGCGCTGCTAGGTACCGTTGACTACCACTTTTATTATTAAGTGCGACAATCTTGACATACGTTATTTAAAAATATTTTCATCCTTTTAATATTCGTTGAATAAATGATTAAAGTATCGGTATAGAACATTGTCTGTATCCTAAGAATCTTTGTACTTTTGGCATTGTTTTTTACTTCTGGTATAACTGTATCTTGTACTCTATTACTATTAACTATCAGGATTTCTTTAGGTTAGGCTAGATGTTTTACCGTTTATTAATCAACTGTAGAAAATTAGAAGAAAAACTTTTGTGGCACTGTACCTATACGTACTGACTGTGTACGGTACCGTTGACCGAGTTATGGCGCATTGACATGGTCGGTCTAAGCCAGGACAAAATTGTTCCTCCACGTAACGTGAATGCAAACCTTGCAATCTTCTTGAAAAATTTGCGAACTTTCCACGACTATCACGTGACAACGAAAACGATTAAACAAGTGTCGCACTTTCTTGCTCTCTTACTATGCTTTCGGTATGTTGCTTAAAAAAAATCCAGTAATGGAGTATGTTCAAAAACGTTATCTTCTATTAATGATATCTATTACCGCCGGGACCTTCAATTTATCTAATTTAAGAGGTGTTTTAATTCGATTAGTAACCAAGGGAAAAGCATCGAATTGTCGATCTTCATGGCTTCGCTGAATTCAGTCTAGCATGTCGTTTCCACGCAGCAGTGAAAGTTAAGCGGTTGAATTGCGAAGATCAGAATCTAGCTCTCAACGCGAAGCTAAAACGTTTTGCCACAGGATGAAAATTTACACTCGATCACCGATCGGAAGCAATAGGGAGACCCCGATTTTTTAACCTTTCTCTCATCCAGGCCGCCTCTCTCGAATAGACGTCAGACTTTCCGTTCTTCACGTTCGTTGAATGAACTCAAATGATATTTAAATGCCGATGTAATCCTCGCATCTAACGCTTTCTCGAAGAAGCTTCTACCTATCTGATATCCTGAAAATATCAGAATCATCAAGTGATTATTAAACGTCAAGAAGTTTTCCCAATATTTCTACACATTATGTGTATATGTTATATCGCAATGTCTACCTGCATGTAGGTGCTGTAAAAGACAAACCATGGTTTGAGAAGTAATATCCTGAGTACCTTTCACTACCGACCTCGCCTTACCTCCACAGGACAAACTGGTATCGAGCCTATCTGAATACTTGAAAGCGTCATGCATTTTTACATGTTTCTTACTGCTGAGAGATATATAATAACTTTCTGAAATACCGAGAAACTGTGAGCTCTGGAACAGAAGGAATTTGTTGAACCTAGGTTTAAAGTGTTATGAGATTTTTAGAAGGCTTTTATTAGATTAGATGAAGCATTTGAGAATACTAAGAAAGTGTCGGGGTATTTTAGAACTTCAGTCAAGCGAGTAGATGCTTTGGTGAATTAACGTTTTTTTTTTATCAACCTTGATGCTATATTTTTATGGGTGGTTAAGCAGTTATTCCATCGTTACTAGTATATACCGATAGATAAACTTACTGTAAAAGAATAAGGAATTCTAGGAATTAGTTATGCATTTCTTATGTTATATATTTAATTCGTTGATTTAGAATGTTATCGTTGTTGTAGCTATATGTATGGCCATTGGAGTTTGCGTTTATCCACTTGGTTGGGATTCGCCATTGATCCGTGGAGTCTGCGGCGCTTCAGCAGCCAGGTAACGTACTTTTTTACTCAAATTTTTAAAAAGAATTTCTTCTTTTAGTTCGTTCAGTAAAAAAACGTGTTCGGTACTGCTGCTAAAAATAGATCATTTATCTATCACCCCACTTAATTGTCTTCCAACCAGTGTTTGTAATGACTTTTTATATTTTCTTTACAACAGATATAATCCTGGCGCATGTGCTGTAAGGTGGGCCATACCTTTGGCTGCTATTGCTGCACTGGATGCTGCGACCCTGGCAGCCCTTGCTTTCATCTTGGCCTCAAGACACGTGAGACTTCAACCAGAGCCTTTCAACAACGGTTCCTTGTATAAAGGTAATGCTATATTCAGGTTCACTTGTACTACAGTTTGACCTGATACCGATAACCTTAATATCTGGGCCACTTGATGGTTCAAGATTCATTGTTAGATCTACGTGACGGAAAATAATACCATTTAATATCTAATGTATTTGTCTTTTTTTTAGGTGAAGTAAATCCTGGTTATGTTAATGAAGCTCAGAGCGTTGCTGGATCCAGGAAATCTTTATCCTTGAGACCAGTTCTTTTGGTAGCTCCACCGGAACAGGACCGCTACAGTGAACTCTCCAGAGCTAAGTCTCACTCTCACCATAGTCTTTATTCGCCAGCGCCGTCACATCCGGTTCACACGATGTCAACAAACACTTTAAGCCACTCCCAGCACAATTTTCAACTTTGATTCGATTGGTTAAAGCAGATGGATATTGCTATTTAACGGTTTCGATCGGATTGACAATCGTTTTCGCTCGATAAGTAGATCAATCGTTTACGCGATCTATTTCAATTGGATTGATTGTTATTCTTTTACATTGATAAGTCATTAAATGATTTTAGTAAAGTCATATTCTGTGCCTTTACTCGAAATTCGTGTATGTCGCAATATATTATACGTATATATATATAGTTTTTTCATGAACAAATTTTCAAGGGGCCATCCTGATATAACATTCAATCTTAAAGAGTCCTCTGGACCTATGAACTCTGCTCGTAGATTGATTGATCAATACCCACATGTATCCTATATATGTTAATGAACATTACCAGTTAGTTTAATTGCATGAATGACAAGTAATAATTTTTATATACATTTAAACCTTATATTTAGAGTTGAGTTTAGTATTCAGATGCGAATTACTATTGGAAATATTTTTCAAATATATAATAATAATAATACATGTTGAATGTAAATGCAAAAGTGGAGTATGCATAACGTGTTACATATGCTATATATTATAATTATAATTTCTATACGTATTTAAATAATATACTCGAATATGTCCAATGCTACTGGTCAGTTACTAGTAACGATGACAATTAAGACTTCTAATCCTTGTAACATGATTTTATATACCGAACAATGAGAAATACAAAAATCAAATGATTACAAAGTCGATGAATATTCATAACAAAGTTCAATAACTCTTTTCAGAATATCATAAGAATTTATCAGTTTAATTTCAGTGGAGCTAAGATTTTGTGTAGACAGTCGATGATTTCTCTTAAAAAGGACACAAATATAAAAATGCATTAAACAAACAGTGAGTTGAGCAATGAACCTCAATAACTTGAACAACTCCTGCAACTTCTTGCACCGCGTTCCTTGGATTTCTACAGACACTGCCTGTCCTATGAAAATACCTAAAATTCGAAGCGGCTTTCTTCGTGTACATTTCAAATTTTGAAATGTAAATTGTAAAATGTTCAGACTTGCATGTAATGGAGTATAAGGAAATTGGATTCTAATAATTGTGCAATCGTTGAGACGTATCACACGTGTTAAAATAACAATGGTCGTATACCATGCTGAAAGTCGACTTGCTCTGTATTGCGAAATATTGCATCGTGCGAAACATTCCATTGCAAGTACACTTACACTACATCAAGGAGTAAACTCTGCTTATCATACTCTTGCACATTAAGCGAACTCCAAGCCTTTTTGTTATATAACTTTTTCATTAAAATAGTGGAGGGTCAAAGAATTTATACTCTAAAGTGTAACAAATGCACACGTAACATTTTGACTAGTGTATTTAATGATATGATACAGTACAATTTTATTACCAGTTATTTTATACTTATTTACTTGAATGGCTGTTAGCTGAGGTAAACATACGCCAAAAAAATCATTGACACAAAGACGCGCACCAAATGTTTCTAAATTCATGTACAAAAGCAATTGTATCGTATAATATAGTGGTTCGCTATAACAAACAAGAAATTCTACATTTAGTAAACTTTTGTGCCAATGACTTTAATGACCCACGAAAACTTCACATTGTGACAATGCTTGTAGTACAGGACTATTCTATTGAAATTACTAACATAAGTAACAAATTCTGCGCCTTTGGCGATCAACATCAACGATACCCGAATTTTACCATTGAAATTTCGTATTTATCCATTTTTCCCGAGACTACTGAACAAGAGAATCTCTCAATAATTCACGAGGAATCATCTGAACGACGTTATCGTCTTAAGTTAGGAGGCATGGCACTCGAACCTGTCGTAAAGGAGTGTGCAGTTTTTTCAATGCTCCTAGCAATATAAAGATGATTCTGCGCGTGATGATAAATTCACACGGAGTTCCCGCAGCAGTCATAAATTTACAGTAAGGTAACGTAAAACAACAATTACCATTGGAACGTACGTTATTAGTGAACAGTAAAGGAATACTCAGCTTCCACAGAATAAAAAATACATAAGACAAGTTCGTTCGCCAAAAAGAACACAGAATTGTCACTTCCTGCACTCTACAGTGCCTAATTCTACAATAAATACCTTCAACGTAGACGTCGAGCTACCAACTAGAACTCTTCATCTTGTATAACACATTTTACAATGAATCTAAGAAAGATTGGAATACATGACTTACGCCCGAGTAAAAGACACCATTTCATTACGATTCCACTGACTGTATATCTGAACGCTATTTGCCTGAAGTAGCAGTACCGGAAAATTATAAACTAATATATTAAGAGCCGAAGAAAGGCATTAAAAAAGAAAAGCAGATGTACTGAGGATAATGTAATGTCAATGGCAAATGAACCCGATCTTTTATTCCGTGCGTAACTTTCGTATTCCTGCGAAACCTCGGCATTTAAATAGTACGACCAAAATAGCCTGAGCGCAACCGGCAGAAAATCAACTGACGTCGCTATTAAACCGCGAGCGTTTATAGCGCATTAATTAGTTCGGGATGAGAAAAGGGATAAAAACGTTTACAACGTTGTAAATGCAAGGGACCTCTATCCCGTCAGCCGTCTGTACGTGGATTTACCTCTGCGACAAGCAGCTAACTCGTCTTCGTTCATTTTCATTTATTTTTCTCTTCCGTTTTACGTTATTACACATACAGTATAAGTCCGGCAGTAAGACTGCCCGCTTATGACACTCTTGGAAAGCGTTTATGGCTTTATTACGTCGGCATTCCGTTTGTCGGTCTTTTTCTTTTATAGTCGTCGCCATTTCTGCGACTTTTGTTTACAACGATTCTATCGTTCTGTACTGTTATAATTGAATCGCGAATTTCATCCTCGCGATTTAGTTAATTGCTCTTCTAGATTTCTTTTTCTTAGTTGCACCGTCTGTCGCACTTTGCAGGAGCATATTACGACGTAGCTGAGTGAGTTGAATAGCTCTGAGTATCGGCTTTCACGTGGATATTAATTTTAAAAATAATTTAATTAACTATAAATTACCTTATTTACTATGATTACCCTAAGGACAATTTACAACGCTATTGATGGTCGCTTTGTGAGCGATAATACGACCCATCGTAACACATATATTTCTTAGGTCTCTTTATTCAGAATAATGCCGCAGGGTTGTACCACACCAGTGTTCGCCAATCTTGGCCTCTTTGTGGTTCGTTTATTTTCGTCCTTTTTAAGGAGCTCCTCTATGGAATAAGGATTTCTTTTCCTCTGGGGCTGAGCCTGCCCATTATCCTGTCCTGCCTCGTTCGTCAAGTTCTGATCGCTTCCAGCTTCGAGAATTCTTTGCGATACAGAATTCTGACTCACAGTGCCTTCCACGCTCGATGGGCTCTGCCGTGAATTTTCAAAATTTACGGTGGAATTCGGTGTCCCATGCCTGACGAAAGCACTCCGATCGCTTCCGATCTTCTGTCCCAATTCCAGGATAATCGGTGAGTTTTGAAAAGACTTGTAATTTCCTTGAGATTCCGTATTCTCTTCCAGATCACTCTTATCCAATGAATCGTCACTTCCGGCCATTGAACTGGAACTTGACTTCAGGTCGACTTGATTTTGACTTCCTTGTTGCTCGGAAAGACGTTCGGCATCCAAAGACCTAAAAGCAAAAATCATTCTTTACTTGTTTAATTTAATAACGAGCCAAGGACGTCTTTCTTTGCGTAAAATACTTCATCACGATAAACTTCTCCTCGTCCTTGATCCTGACGCGTTAATACGGTAATTAGAAGACAATTAGCGATGTTCCCTCGAAAGAATATTGATTATGCACTTACGTGAATGATTGCATTCCGTGATGCAAGTGTAAAGTCGTCGCTTGATACAAAGAGGAGTAAAAACTCGGATTCCAAGTTGGTGTACTGGTGTTACCGGAAGTTGTCGAAATATGCAACGGTCCCAATGCGCCTGGATAGAATAATTGATAATCCGTTCTCATCAAGGCATCTGCACAACAATTCGAAAAACAATTATTTTTGTAAACGACAATAAGTCAATCAAATGTCCGACAATAAACGCTACATGCAAATTGGATGCGATTCGTCAACGAGAAGGACTTTCGTTCGACAATACTGCTCAGTCAAATTGGACGGATCACGCCAAGCTTCACAGAATCATTTACATTTTTCGATTCGACCGCTTCGCGTGCCGTGTTTAGCGATTGCTGACGAGTCAATCTTCAATCCGGATACGATAATTTCTTTCATAGATAATAAAAATGCTATAAACAGATTTTTTTGAAGACAGGTGTATAAAAAATAATTTGATCAGTCATAATTATGTCTGTGTGTATGTGAACAATACGAGGATGATTTTTATAAATAAAAGAAATATATTAAATACAATTTGGCCAACGTACCTCTAGTTCCCACGTTAGTAGGTATCTGCGCCTGGTAACTGCTCGAAGTACTACCCTCGATAGCAGCAGGGTGCTCCGTATGTAATCCGCCTCCTCTAAGAATCCTGTTGACTGACGATACCGACGGTAAGCTCTGAGGATCGCAAGCTCCCTGCCGTGCAAGCTGCTCACGAATTTCCCAAGCAAACATAGTCGGCTGCTCCTGCTTCATACGTAGAATCTTCTTAACGACCGTCGGCGTAGCTACTTGCTGCAACAGCAAAGCTCTCGGGTTATTCTAAAACGGAAAATCAAAATATCCACGCATGAGAAATCTCGTGAAAAAATCGTAGATCTAATGACGCTATTAATCGTACAAACAATCGTCTTTGCAACGGACTATTACAGTTACGATGTTAACCTACGCTAACGCCACTCTAACCTAACAGCGTATTTTATGATCATTGATCATTGTATTATCTACTGTATCCTGCACAGATATAAGACTAACCGATGTCATGATCTTTCCGTTAAAAATAAATAAATAGACGGATCTAGCAGATCCGGTACACCGCATCGCTACCATGTGCAAAGGAAATGATTCGTAAACTCGAGAATCCGTCATGTTTAACGGCTCCTTGATATCGTTAATCGAAGTCAGGCCCTTTGCGTTTGCAAAGATAGGAACATTAGCGCGATGCTCTGTCGGTAGGTGGGTCGCACGACAAAATACACATGCCGTCCACAGGTGAAGCAGTCAACAATCTGATAGCAAAGGTTCAGTACTTTATTTCAGTTTAGCCAGGCTTAGGAGCGTCATCTGCTTGTTCGGCAAGCAGAGGTTCTCAATACGTCACATTTGAATTGCTAATTAATGTTAATGCACCGAATAATTTTATGCTAAGTCAATGGAAATGTTATTCGTTCGGACAGATTTCAAGATTGGAGATCTCCTTGAGTAGCACCGATTACCACCAAGGGACGCAGCAGAGATTTCAACGGGGATGTCAACCGGAAGAATATTTCGACCTATTAATCCGTTACATATGAATAATCATAAAATGGTGTTTACTACTGGCTTAAACGATAAGCTATATATACTATAGGAATTAAACTTACACAGTACAAGATTAGTTATCGATTTTTGATTTGTCAGTCTCTATTACAAAATGAAAGTTAAAAAAAACTTAAATAATTACATTTATTCCTTAAACGATTGACACTAGTGTTTTCCCGCCAAAAAAAATAATATCAATAAGACACAGAAAGCAGTATGATCCTCCAGTATGCTAGTTAGTCCGAATAATAAAGACACTGGAATCGATCCGAAGTATGATCGGCCCTTTCGAGTACCACTGGCAACCCTACGTTTAGTATTTTGCCCAGGGCTTGCGAGGTACCTAATAGTTGTAGAGGGTTAGACATTGCGTGCACTCGGGAGCATCTCAGATTCTAATCTGACACTTCCGTCGCGGCGACAATTACGTGCGGTGCTGTGTGTCCTAATACTCGTCCCTCTCGTGCCCCGTACACACATGTGAACTTACGTTGAAAAAAAATAAAACAAGGGCAAGTATGTCAGCGTGGCAGTGTGTGAGCGTGTGTAGCCATGGGTCAGGAAATTGGCCGGTTGGACAAACGGACATCTGGCACTAAACGTTAGATAACCCGAACTGCCGAACAGGTTGACCAACTCCATAATTATCTTTGAAGTGTCATCGGTAGCGTGGTAACTGACGATAGGGAGCTAGATATGAGTGGCACCTTTTTTTCAACTGCTAACTCAAATTCGTTTTACGTCCTTGAAACACGAGGCACTTATTCGCGTATGAATGAAGCATATATATATATATATGTTGTATATGTGCATATATCGGATATTTGTATATTTCCACGAAGAATAATCGATATTCAATAAATATGACTGAAGATGAGTATAATAGATAATAATCGATACTATCGAAATGACTATGACAATGCAAGCTTTTACTGTTTACCCGAACTTGTTTGCATTTTCTAGCGCGAACGAACGACGTGACGCTAAATCATGCATTGAAAAAGTAAATATACTGACTACCAGTGGCCGTTTAAACACTCCACCGCCAGAGGGCGTAGATCCTAATTGCCAGATAACCAGGAAATTTGCGACGGGTGACTTTGAAACGTGGGAAAAGCGAATGCTCACCATGCCGTGATAATCGATAATCTTTCAAAGTATTGTTCTAAAGCAGAGCAAGTAGGATAGACAAGGAAATTCTTCCTTATATATGCATTTTTCATGAGACAATTTTCATTGTCGTGCCGCTGTCTCATTATACGCTGCATGTCGCGGAATGCACGCGCGAAGATAATGATGAATCTGCGGGACGTTGCTTTGTCAATTTTCAGTCAAAATGCAATAGGAGGCACATGTAGATCACTGATAAATCCACTACTAATGCGCAAATTAATTCTAAAATAGCTGTATATATATACATATGCATCGGTATATTTATCTGTACGAAAACGCCACACACGTGGCGACGTTTTACTGTCACAATTGCGCGAACCATTTCGATCGCGATTGGCCGCTTGACATAATTAATAGTTACTTTTATAGGGGCTATCGTGAAGTCACTTTTACGAGATGCTTAAGGTCAGCTTGCTGATGTCACTTCTGATTGTATCTTTTACACGCGTACCAACTTACGTTCGTAAGAGCGTACCCGATACGTTGCCCGTAATGGTGCAGTAAAATACTTTCTTTCATTCAGAAACGCATTCTATACGCCTGCCGGCGGTAAACGGGTGTTGAAACGAGAAGAATCCATTTATGGTGGCGGAAGGCACATTCCGTTGAGGAGTGATCGGGTCATTTTTCGAATGTAAAATTAGAGCGATAATTTTCGATGGTCCAAATCCTTGGGCAAAGAGGTCCGAAATATATGCCTTTGAGAACACACTACGACTATGACTTGACGAGTTTTGAAGAATGAAGAGATTATATCCTTTCGATTTCTAGGGGAACTTTCTTTAATGACAGGCTGAGCACTAAAGTGGCGATTTACTGTTTTGACAGGTCACACTCACCTTTGGTTAGTCAGCAGGAAAAGTCAATGGTTTATAATGGAAAATGGAGAAGAAAGAAAAAGAAAATTAATTTAAAATATGATGCTAGCTCTAACAACGATCAGCGAGTTAATGCTGCCAGGCAATTAAAGGGTTGGCTATCTCGCTATTACCTAATTATCGGTGTAACTTTTAATTTCCAAAGCAGCCAGTAAAGTCGCTGCCAGCGCCAAGTTCTAAACTAATCTTAGATCTTTTTAAAACCTTTTTAATTAGTTGATCCAAAGGCAGACATCGTACTGCGGGCACGTTTGATCATTGAAAAATAAATAATCAAGGGGCGAGAAAGTTCCAAGTGTATATATGTATATATACCGGAGAAGATTTTCTTATCGTGAAAGCTCAGAGAGTCCAATGAATTTGTAAAAGTCTACCGTTACGTCTTGTCGTGTGAGTTTCGACAATGTACCATACAACTTACCCATATGTACATACATATATTAGCTATATAAACACGTTCACATTCCGTATGCAGAGTTAAGCGAGTTTCCTGATTCGCAAATGCATGGGATCCGCCATTTTGATGGAAACGCGTTATTAAAATAAATTCATTAAGTTCGAACGCAAGAAACGCGACCTATACGAGCCACGGTAAGAAACTCTCGAACGTACCATATAATTATATTGTCATTAGTGGCATCATACGTAACATTGAACGCGTGTGGTATACAGTCAGTACCGGTAAGTTCAGACTCCAACAACGGCGAACATTAATCCTGTGAATTTGCCGTCATGAGTGATTAAAACTTATCTCGTGAAGGAAAAACATCCTACGTACATATCTGCGGCAGATACGATTCGCCACGGTAAACTAACGATAAGTACCTTTAATTTACGCAGAATCTAAATTTAATAGCAGCACCGTATGCACATGGACGGTAACGTTTCATCGATACGTCACTAGAGCTAAATAAAGAACGTGATACAATAAGAACAAAAAATCAACTATGCATAAACGTATCGTTACTAACTGCATGGACGACTCTTAGAGTGGACTCTACTAAACTATCCGGAATAGGCAGGTAGTCTTGTATAGTACAGATCAAGTCGATTACTGGAAGTAGTATAACGTTTATTAATTTAATATCCAGGATTCCCAAGAGACCCTGCGACGCTAATCAACCAGCAAAAAACCGTGCAAAGCCATGAAATTATGTAAATGTCCGCTGCAAGGTGTTTGGATAATTGCAGGAATGGTCAACGTGCAAGCCTTACTTAAAATCACATCAGCAATGGAGGTATATGCGGTCGGAGTCGTGGATTCCCCGTGCTTTTTGAAACTATCGAAATTTCGTATTATTAACGTAATAAACAAGGCAAAGGTTTTAAACCCGAAGGGCATCGAACTTGCCATTCAGAAGTACGATTCCCCCCCCCGCCAATAATTGGCTATGTAATAAGGACATGATTCCTGGGATTGATATAAAAAGTGCCGTGCGTTCCATTCGAACGGATTCCCCCATTACGGCATCCACAACGAAGAGTTCGTTAACGCCGCTTGAAAATCCCTAAAGGACAAAAACAAAACTCGTCGATCCAGCTTCATTATGGCGTAGAGGAACCCTGGTTGAGTGTCAGTCATTCGGGAACGGGATGAAGATTGTTATTGACTAAATATGTAGATTATATCAGTACTATAAATTATTAGCATGCGTATTAGGCTAATCGCATCGCACCTCCTCCATTAATTTCCTGAACTCGAAGAGTTCTGTTATATAATATTATTTAATTCAATCTCACAAGATCGTTCCTTCACATATATATGTATACCGTATACATATATATCATATACTAAGGAAAGTACCTCTTTACCTTAGTCTTGCTGCCACCGATGCTACCAGGCCTGATACTTCCAGTCTCGTAAAATCTCGTCAATATCTTCGAGACGCAGCCATGTGAGACGAGAAGCTGTCGAGAAATGTCACAGGGTCTCACACCGACCAAAGCTAGTTGTACGATTCTCTGTCTCACGCAATCAGGCAGAGGTCGGCCATTAACGAATACACCACCCAGTTGATTAACGCCGGCTTGACCTGTAACAATTGTCATATATGCTTGTTACGATATCATTTTTCTCCTGGACGTAGGTATTCGATGTTAACTAGTTACAGGTAAGAAATATATATATATATATATACTAAGAAAAATACTAGAAGCTTGAAGGTATTCTCTCAAAAGAAATCATAAACCTTGATTTTATCAGCTGATCAGCTCGCTAATACGATTGACTTCTTTCAACGTTCTGATACCTACGTACCGGGATATAAAAGTACTATGGTCCCATGATTCTCAGTGGCCTGAGAACCGTCTGTATAAATGCGTGTAAAGACTGCACGAAGAAGCGGGACCCGTACGATGCGTGCCAGGGATACAAAGTTGCCCGGCGGAAAGCTTCCCGCAGGAAGAAATCCGCTAATAGCCCAGGGATGACGTTAGGGGTGGGCAGGTGTTTTCACAGGCGGTTTCGACTCTAATGACATCGCTCGGTAGGAACCCGAAAAGATCTTGGGCTCGCGTGTCTCCCCACTTGGAAGATCTGTAATTATTTTAGGAGCCAGAGAGCTCACATACGAATCCCTAGACCAAAATTGCTTCCTGCGAAATGCACCGCCATTGAATTTTTACGAGCGAAACTTTTCTGTCTATATGCCTCCTATAGTGCGGAACGTGGTACCAGGCCTGACTTTTCACCTGCTGAACCTGTTAGACGCTAATGTCAAACGTACCGGACTGGGAACAAAGGTAATTAGTGCATATAGGGTTACCGGTTAAAATTAGATTATAAGACTAGGCAACACTTATCCTTGTAGATCAGTTTCTTTTTGTCTCGGACAATGTTATAATTTCCTAGAGACTATATGGATAATTGTATCAATATATAATTGTAGTGGGCAAAGATAACTGTTATATACAGAAATTGGAAATTGGCAAAACAAGTTACTACTGACTGTCTGTGGAGTAATGGGTAGCGTTTTCGTAGTTGGTATTAACCTTGTGTACGTGTAATTGCCTAATTAACGACACGGGCTATCAAGCACGGCACAGTGGCAGTCGATTACAATTAAGATATAATCTCGTGCGAAGATTAATGCACGATACTTAAATCTGGTCAAATCGGTAACGATTTAGCGCGATGGGTATAACGCTCTTCGAGAATTTGATTTTAAGGAGAGATTGTAATACGGGAATACTTTTTCACGCTACTTTTTCTCGAAAGAAAAATATCCCCTAGGATAGGCTCTAGGGTAATTAATGTCAATGGGACTAATCTAAATTGTTATTAGATTCGATTGTCCTATCGATACTTGTTTGAATATCTCAGCTTGAATCTCTTATGTTGTTTGAAACTCGTAAAGTAATGAGTCTTAATGCTTTTAATCCTTATCCTTCACACGAATTCTCGTTATCGTAACTTCGGACACTTTATTTTCGACTATTCATTCGTAGTATATTAATAGCTATTCTATCCTTTACGATGTTCGAAGGTGTTTGCTAAGAGATTCTAATAATGATACGTAATTAAGATATAAATTCAGATACAGCCTAGCCCGATTTTCAGCAATACACAAACCCACGGATTTCCTGTTCATTTACGTGTCGAATTCTATTGGTATCACCTGCGTGTCGTAATGGCGCAATGCCAAACACACTGATCGTCGATGTCTAGAAATCTATTTAAGAATAATTAGTAAACGCGTTAAAGTAGCGCGATTGCGCAATGAAACCCGAAAACATAAAAATAAAAGTCGGTGCACCTGCCGTTTCCTGATACCGAAAAAAACCGGAATATCAAATATTTTTATTTAAAAAATCTTAAGAAAGTGACGTCATAGTCTTTCATCTTTTTTTAAGTACTCATCTCTCCTTTCACTCGGTCAAATTTTCTGCCGCTACACGTAAGCATTTGTAATTATCGAATCAAACGTTTTATTAAATTGAAATTTTCGCAAACCAATTAATTGACCACGAAACAATCAACTGCATAATCGTTTATTATCCCCCACCTATAGGTGCTATCGAATATATTTTCCAAAGTCAAAATTTCGAAAGATGTTTTGATGCTTCTTATACGATTATCGCTTGTTCCTCCTTTCACGAACTATTACCAGTGATTAATGTTCCATTACTTGGAAGCAGATGTTTCAGCCGCGATGGTCAATAGCCACACAGCATTTGTTTACAACTTAAATATTCTCTTCCTACTTGCACCTTTCGACAATCCCTCTAACAGCAGCCATAAGTCATCCGCCACAGCCGTAGACAATTATGTACACACATCCTTCTTAAAGGGTATATCAAATGATGACTATATTAAATCAAATAATCACATAGTCGGTATCCTCTGCTATAATTATAACCCTGTCCATCCAGTAGCATGAAGAACGTCAAAAAAAATTTATTGAAGCATAGCTTATTCAGTATTTTCATGTGCATACATTTGTATACAGATCTGTACATATCTATTTTCCGCTACAAAAAGCACGTTACCTACGTTTCGACAAGGTCTCAATAAATAACCCCGTGAAATGAGAGCAATCAAAGAGAAAAGTGCTGGTCGTAATGAGCGGCACGACTCAATCTAGTCAGGATTGGCAAGCCGAGCCACAGGAAGTCCGTAACGTTTAAAAACATAAGCGTGCAGCTCCTATATAAATTGAACCACGCGCCTTCACGTACGAACTGGGTTGGCCGGACCGAGGGACGATTCCTAATTATTATCCGCGTCTAATTATGTCATTAACTCAATTACTCGAATTGGCGAATCCGGCCGAAATAATAGCTGGGATTGAACGCTGAGAATTCTCTTCAGTTTTGACATTGGTATTGAGACGGGTTACGGGATGGTTGTCACCGGGAGGGACGTGTAAGAATTTGACAAGACTGAAAAGGTGGGGAGGCAAAACTTCTTACGGACTGAATATTTTTGGGCATGTTACTTTCTTGTTCTAGAGTCCTTTATCTTAGCTTGTTACGTTAAAGTGGAATTCAAGATTGGCTATCATTCGACACACTAGGCTTTACCTGCCAAATGAAAATCAGCCTTAAGGTGTCTTTACTCAGGCGATTTATTTCTTACAAAGTCTCAGCGAGTCTTCACAATTTCGGCGTTATTACGATAAAAAGGGGTGGGCTCCTTGTTGCCCCGAGAGATATTCGTTTCGCGAAATTACGTGGCTACGTGTAAAGCAACGACGCAGAGAACGACGGATGGACGAACGGACCTCGACAGGGGTAAATTATTATTACGGCAAAAACGAAGCAGGAGGCGGCTCTATCTACATACGAATCTACCGTGGATCTTGAAATAATGAGAAACGCGTTACCGGAGTGGTAATCGCGATAGTAACATATGTAGATACCGGCTCCTTTGCAATGCTCTTGATGTCGTGGTCGTTTGAAGAAATTAAAAAATTGAAAATTCAACAAGATTACGTCAAAGGCAATGATCTGATGTCGTGTACGAAAAATTAATTTTTCTTACAAATTTTACTCTCTTTCTTCTTTTCATAAGTGATTCACGACTGTGACGTCAGGGGGGATCTTTTATAAGGAACTTTCTGTTATTACTATTCGGCGTCGTGTTAACGCTACTACGCTACTGGAGCTTATGGTTGATTAGAAGGGTGGCTGTTAGCTCATTAAATTCTCTAATAGCTAAAGGGCTATTGCGTTCAATATCGCTCACCCGGTATTGGTATCTACACGTATAACGCCATAACGCCATTAAACTATAAACTATAAACTGGCCTGTATAGGATGCTGTGGATAATAATGGTTAGCTTAGAATTAGCGAACTAATGCGAGGGGCCCTGATTACTATCGGGTTTGCCATTTAGGTTCAAACCACATCATACACCTGCCTGACTCTATAACGATCCATCTACGGTTAACAGATTTTTCGTGGGTATACATATACAAGTCGAAGGACTAACATCACGCAATGTGATTTAGGCGAGATTTCAACTGGATAAATTCAAAACAAGAAGATAACGCGGAGGCTGCAGCTTTCAACGCAACTCTTGGTCATATTCATCGGTTTTTAATGTGGTGATTAGGCACGATAATTATACTGGCTATATCGAGCTATCTCGAAAATGAAGTAGAATATTGACAGCTACTGGATGACATTCAAGAGAATGTAAGAAGGTTGCTTTTCTTTCCCATCAGCATATCAAAGTGTTTTGAGGTAATTAAAAGTTAATGGTAATTACGATTAAGTAAGAGTTTAACATAAAGTTCAAAGTGTGAAGTATTTACTACATGGCTTTTACGTAGAAACGGGATATCTAATTTGAGAAAATGTATATAAGATTTAAAAATTTATTTTTTGAAAATTACTTGTGAATCATCCAAATTTCGTTATTTCTTTCTCCCGTGAGTGACGCTCGGCTAAAAAATAATCTCTCGTTAATCTTGTGTTCTTCGTTACAGGTAAATGAATGAAAAAAAAATTTTGTTTACGCCCCTCATTGAAGCAGCTTAATACGGCTATAACACATTATACGGCTACCTACCGTTTACCAGGTCCCTCCATTTTGGAATCGCGGTCAATCGTACGTGCGTCCTATCGTCCACTTAATTTTCCTCGGCGTATAATTATTTTCTCGAGCCCCGAGTGCCTTTTTCCCCCACGGAATTCAATGAATCACGAAACAGCCTGTGTGGTCCATCGGTGAGGAAGCGGGTAACAATTTAACACGAATCACGAAATTTCGAAATAGCGATAACACGATAACGAAATCAGTAGCCCGTAACGATCCTCGCGCAACCGATGTCTTACACGGACAATGAACGAGCCGGGTATAATTAAAACCATTTAATTACACGACCATAGATCTTAACTCGATCCGCCGTATAAAATTCTTCGTTAATTACTGTCAAAATGCCTTCTAAATTGTAATTTAGCCGAAACTTAAAACTACGGGGACTGTAGAGGGAATAGCGAGCGGAGGACAGATTTAATTTTTACTACCGGTTGTACCTTCTCTGATCTTGCCGACGGTAGCTGACCTCACACCAAGATCAAATCTACGATAGGACTACGTTATTTATTTAATTTCCTTGACAAATCCACCGACTCAAAGTTAAGGAGACTTTCATAATGGTTAACGCGTGAGTATCAAGTATTTCTTAAAAAATATTAAAACGCGTGAAAACACAACGGCACGAACCGGTTCGCCGTTAAACACTGAAAACGTCTTTCCTTTCATTTATTTTCATCTACTCGAACTCTATTTCACAAGCCTAATAGAGTAAGTGCCTAAACGTATACTACGTGGGTATACAGAATGCCATAAAAATCCAAAACAATTCAAGCTGTTTATATATAAAGAATTTCTAACACGCGACAATGGTGAGTGGATACGATAAGTATATATCACATGAAAAATACTATTATTAGCAGAAAATTGTTTGAATCGTGTAAAATGGCGGAAAATAGTGAACCATCCTAGTCTAGGACTCACCTGTGTGTGGCATCTTGACGCGCGATTTGCGAGCCCTTCTGAAACAAGAGAAAATGGCGTATGGTATATTATTGGTTGCGTTGGCGCAGTTCGACAGTGGATAGGGGATAGCGTAAGAGGGGTCAAAGGGGTGATACTTAACGCGTAACTTTTTTCGAGGTCGAGCACGCCGGATAGCAAGAGGTCTACTATAACGCAGTCACTATAAGGTAATGAATTTAAATGTATTCAAAGGGCGCGCTTGACGCTTGACATGGCAACCCTTAAATATGCAACCAAACCGATAAGCAAAAGCGCGGCTAAATATTACGATACCGGACCGTGACTCTCATTTGCACGAATCCCGCAAAAAAATTCACACGATTCTGTATATTTAGAGGATAAAATGTAATTTAAAAAATCAGCCGATAATTTGACGAGTATCATCATCGTGATATTTCGTGATATAGCGAAACACGTTGATCGACAAGTTTTGCATTAAAAATTTATTACCAGTGAACTGGCTCTAGTAGAACAGGTAAAATAAATGAGCAATCGAGAGAGTCCCGCTTTTAAATTCAACGCTTATTAATATATCCTCCTTCGTTAATAAGTACCGATCATGAAACAGAAGAAGTCGTAGAGAGAAATAAAGAGGCAAGAAAAAAAAAAGAATCGCAAGCATTCAAGAGATTGCTATTTATCGCGCTAATTACCATTCCTCTAGGAAATATTTCCAATGCCGAATGCCGATGGTAATCTGGTAAAATTTACAGACGCCATTACCCATTATGACCGTTTGCACTGATCGTATACGGATCCACCTCGTACGAACATAGCGAACGTGAATGTGCCTCGAAGCTCGACGAAAATAAGGGAGACTGCCGCGGTTTGAGAACTCGGCAGAAAACTACTAGGAATGCGTGCGTAGAGAGACGGGTGGCGTGTACTTTGTGATGCAAATTAATGCACGATTACCAAAGCACCCCCGCCTGGACTCGCCATCCCCTACCGAGTAATACCAACTACACCCTTACCAACGTCGAGTTGTGCTTACTTCATGCAGAGTTAGCGACACGTTGGCAACTACCGTACAGTATACCTGTACAAGGTTGGCTTGCTATGGATGAACGTAGACTCGGGTCTACCCTAACTCTAATGCCTACCCGCGCATTAGGGTGGTTACACGCTCGCAAACGCCTAATCTGATTTAATTATTACACATTATGCGGTTTCCAGTCCAAATATTATTCCCCGATCGAACCACTCACCCTTATATCAAGAACGACGGTGGCGACAGTTATGGCGACGGATGACAGAGTATCTTCGATATAGCCATTCAAATTTCGATTATCAGATCGCATCAGTTCCAATAGCCATTGAAGGTGGTAATGGCACGAACGTTATACCGTAAATTTTATCTGAATATACTTACTGATCCTGAAACCAGGTCTGCCTTAATGCGAACGGTACTAAGAGCAAGCCATCCTCTTCGGCGTTAAAGCTATACGCCCAGAAGTTGCCTAAGGGTAGACCCTGTTCCTGACGGTATTAAATAACGTGAAGCTTGCCGAAGGTGTGAGTCTAAAGTACATTCGCTAAAAAAGCACTCTGCCACCTCGATACCTATATAACCACGATAGGTACCCGTTAGTTACACGGCTACGTTTATACTTTTTATCCCCAGGGCTTTCTTGTACTTTTAACTCGAGGATGGTACGATGGCCATGGCCTCGCCGCTCGCACAATGAAATATTCCCGTAATGAGGATTGAGCGATTATTATAAATCAAACAGCAGCTACGGGGAGCGCGCGGCGCATTTCTCGCGTTCTTCATGTTTTGCCGGTGTTACTCTTGCGAACACGTGTTCCCCTATGGTGTTGCAACGTTCGTATGTCGCGCCGATATACGGCACAGCAAATTCTTTCTCGATGGAGATAAATTTAAAGCTATCGACATAGCCTCAAGAAATTCCCACGAAATTGACGCGGCCCTCTATGGCAGATTTGATTGTTTGCTTTCCAAGCACACAGTGCATCACGCACGAGCCTCTGTTTTAGTCAAGCAGAATTCGCGTGCAGTGGCGCAAGATACACGGCACTGGACACTGATCATTTTCGTGGAAATGAGTGAGTTCAATGCCGGAGGATGAACCACCCTATGTGAGGTATTACGAGACGTCACTATGGGTTTCTTGGAAGCTGTGACTACTGTATATCTGTATGAGAGGATCAGTGAGGGACTAAATTAGTCCGCTCTAAAAACACTCACTGATTAGGCAACTCTAGGGTCACGCTTTTACGTGAAGGCCTCGTAAGCGAAATCTAGTTTTTGTTTATTCATTAGGCTACCGCGCTTTAAGTGGTACGTAAGACCCCATGAGGGGTTGGCCGTATCTCCGATACGCCACCAGCCATAAAAATCTGAATATATTAGACCTACATGTGCACGACATCTTGCGCGGATCGTGAACACATTACACCGATAATCTACGCCCGCTTCGGACCACTTTAACCGTTCACGCATGCCGCGGAAACCATGCTTCTTGCTAATTTTACTCTCCACGATGCCTACCTGAAATCCTTGCCTGTCTGACTGCTCGCCAACCTTGTCTCCCTGCCTACCTGCCAACCTACCTGGCTGGCTGCCTGCCTCATTACTTTCTCGCTCTCCCTTGCCATCTTTTTCTCCCTTCTTTTCTTTTTTATTTCTTCATCTTACTCCTTTGGACACTTCTTTACCAGTGATGCTCAGCGATTCGGGAGTAACAAGGATAAAAAGGGAATAGCGACTAAAACCTGGTATACCCTGTTTGTTAGACACGAAGAAATCCTGAGACATCGTACATCGGTAATGGAGTATAAATATGGTCTATGATCAGATTCTATGTATATATCGCATAATATTCGTAGGGTAATAAGCCCGATACAAAATTTGAATTTATATTAGTTAAGCAGCAGTAACACTGGAGCGGTGTTTACTAATATTTGTATAATTGATGTAAATATGTATCTCCATTATATATGGGTTATAAAGAGTGACGAAGAGGTTAACAAAATTTATAAAATATCTGATTAATGATGCTCCTCTTATCGGAGTTGAATTTGAAACGTCCTCGTCGATAGCAAGAAGCAGTAAAAATGAAGCAAATAGTTTATTAACGAAGTTGCGGTGGTTTTTGCCTGAGCGTCAAATGAGCAGCTAAGCTTCCATGGGGTAATTAGAATAATTCGGGCCGCCGCGGTTCACGCCACCCAAGTGAATTTGCATTTTAAATGAACCGATGGCGTGCCTGGCTCCGCGGTAGAACTTTGTGTTTTATAAGAACTTTAATATTTATCGCGTATCCCTCTAAAAGTATCCACGCCTCGAACAGTCACGGGACCCGACTTTGCGCTGTTCGCCATATTCTTTTCGTGCCACATTCATTATCACGTCATTAAAAATAAAGATTCGCCGCCGAGGCATGTGAGCCAGATTATTTCATCATGTTAGCCACAGAAAAATTTCCCGAAAGTGCAACGCCTAGTATTGCAATGAAAGCTCATAAAAATTCAGCTACATTTACGGCGGGGTTCGTTAAAACGAGAAGCGATCAATCGATTCGCAAAGTGACATCGCTTGTCGTGGTTATTATTGAAAACAAGGTAAAGTGAGTTATTTCATGATTTCACCTGGAGTGCCATGTACACGTAAGTACGGGGAAAAAAAATAATCTCCATTAAGCAAGAAGCATACGGGTAATTAATTGATCCAGCTGCTATAAGTATAACCATACAGGCAATCATGTTTTTCAAGTAATTTTTAAACAAGATAAATACCTCTCGATCTCGCGTGGCTCTCTTGTTAGATTTCTAATTGGGAAACGGCATTCGGATAACACAGGGGTGTTTTTCGGACGTAGCTTCCAGTTGCGTAAGGTGACAGAGTAAGATAATTAAGCTTGAGATTCTTGAATAGCGAAGATACGTGTCGATTGAGTAATTTTTAAGTATTAATTAATTTTCATCTTTTACGTATTGATATATTTCTATAATTAATTTTGCGTTTTTGTTTCATTCAAATGAGCAATGACTTATGAATATTTTCATGAAAATTATTAGCCACGATGCGTCGTATTAAATTGTCTACTGAATCGGATGCTGCAATAATTTAGAATACTATCCGGCGGCTTCCTCTTCGTAAATCTTTAATTCGTAATGCACGTACGAGTTATCCTGCGCATCCGAAGTGATTATCCTCCACGGTAATGTTTAATGGCACTTTTGAGTTGTCAGACTGAGACGAGCGGGTTTCTCTTAATAACACGGTTTATAAGTTATGCGTCGAAATTGAAGACCGGTTCTTCATTAAATGTAAATTGTCCCGAGGGTTCTTTACAGTTCATAAAGGACTGTCAAAGTATTCATTTCTCGAGGATTATGCCACTTGAAACTGTCATTAGAATAGATCGATGCGTGGATCAAATTAAAACGTAATAACCACACTGTGATATCTCACAAAAAGTACGAGCACATACAAATGACACGCGAACAATCTTTACACTCAATCAAAGAACCATTCTCCTTCAACCAACGAGGACAAATCACCATCCCCAAGTGTCTCAAATCTTTGTTCTGTCTTTCTCTCAAAAATTAACGACTCTATGCTCGAAAGAAAAAATTATCTTCTCACCGGCTCACAAAGATTTCTCGTCTCAAATGTAATTGGACGAAAATCTCTCCCTTGGCACAAAACACTTCAGACCTCTGTGACACTTCCTTTTGAAATTTTCTTCCCACGTAGGATAGATGGTAGAAATTAAAAAGTATATATATGTATATACATAAACAAATAATTTTTCCAGAATATCAATTCAGTGTCATCCCTTCTAGAGTTTTCTACGTGTAGAAATATCTTTCCCAGTTACTGCCAGTTATAACGCGTGACGACGAAGATAAGTTAGTCAGGTTGACGTGTGATGTGATCCACGCAAAGGACACGGTGTGTCTGAGTGAGCTGCCTGGCTCGCACAGGGTTACGGACTTTGCTTTCGATTTGGTCCCCCGTTTTCGATCCCGATCCCGAACGAGCGAACAGCAAGCGAGCAGACGAGCGAGCGAGCGAACGAGTAAGCGAATAAGGTGACGGTAGCGTGGTTGTCGCGTGCTAGATGTTGTTGGGTTGTCCTGTGGCCCGTGGCCCATGGCCCATAGCCCCTGCAGAGTAGGGTGCACCGATGCCGTGATCCGGAGAGTGGGAGCGACAAGGGTGGGCGGTCTTTCTACACGCCTTCTTCTAGAGTGCAGCATACCAGGAAGAATCCATGTGCGAACGGGGAACACTGTATACTGTATAACATGCCGTTTCGTTACGTTTTCACCACTGTGTGGAGTCACAGCTACGGAGAACGTTCCGCGTTTGATTATTGTTACTTTTGTTGGAAGAGACATTAGACAGTCCGATGAGGGGATGATCTTTCGGAGAATCGAAGGATTTATTTATTGGATTGTTTCAGGGTGGATATTTTTCTTGGGGTTTTATGGGGATTGCATAATTGTCTTATAAGTTTTCATTAGAGAACAATTTGTACATGGTGGATGTTTTATCATTTACAGATTTTTTAAGTTTTTTTTTAAAGTCTGCTATCTTTATTAAAAATCTTTTGATTTTTTCCTAGAAATCATTCTTTCTATTGTAGTTTGACTTTCCGGATTGTAGGTTTGTTCGGCTTGGGTTACTTAGATACCATCTTAAACGGGTTAACGACTATCTTACCTGCGTTATATTGAATGTTTCAGATTCTGAAGCGTGTCGATTCTTGCCTCTTACAGGTTTTACAGAAATCTATATAAATTCAGAGTCCTAAAAGAAACACGATCCATAACTCTTCCGCAACCAGATCGGATCATCGACCTGCACAAGATATATACCAGTTGATCCTAACTTGTGAATTCACCTGCATAAAGTTTATCGCAGTTTTAAAATCAGGTTCAGATCTCCCAAGCCCTATTTGCATAATGAATGTCGTCAATGTCTTCCTGCTACCTTATACCAAATGTAGCTCTCCATTTCAAGCACCATTTAATGGATTGAGTATCAGATGACAAATAAACATAGAGACCCTTCTTGATACCCTACACCACTAACAACCCCCCGTGGAGTAATTGTATAGTAACAACTTGCAGCTCGTAGAAGACAGGTTGTACTACTTCACGGATCATCGCCTTTCAGGCCGACGGATTCATCCTTTGCGGTCTGCCAAATGTTGCCACCAGGTTACCCTCTGGTGCTGCTCTTTTGCCGGGTGATTTATTGGCCAGCGCGAACTCTCTTTCTCTCGTCGTATACACTTTGGCATCATTCGAGCGAAAGCTACGTTACTGCTTTTTATTTATTGGACTGATGGAAAAAAAGAAAGGAAACGACAAAATTGAAAACCACGCTCTAGAAACCACTCAAAAAAATTGTCATCTTTTTTCTCGTTGACCTGAATGATCGTCATTAATCCACGTACGGGTAATTAACGATTTCCAATTAATGAACAGGATTCGTAACCCGCGAGGTATATACCTGGCTATTCCGACTAAACGCATCACTTGAACATGGTTTTACTATAAGAATCAACTGGCCGCGCTAACTTCAGGTGGTGTTTTTGGACAGAATAACCTCGATATATTCCGTATACAGTACGTATACAAGGTTATTCAAGATAACTAATGTACCACCTGAAGTTGGTTTTATTATGTGGCTCGAATATCTGCGTTAATTTCAGGTTATGAGTTAGTTCCTAATCTTAATGTTATTCTAACGTATTGGACCATCTGAAGTTTGTTCTACCACAGAAATCAAACGGGCTAACTTCAGTCAGTCTAATTTTCACGAATAATCCTGCATGAATATATCTATATTCTCAAATTAAGTAAAGATTGTTAGGAAAGATGAGTTCAAGGTCACACTGTATAATTATCTACTTGATATAGTCGCATCGACTAGTAACAAGTATATTTAACATTTTTCTTATACGGGTAGTTTCTGCCTAATTCAACAGTACCTATACTGGAGTTGAACGTTGTGTTACGACCTTTATCAGATGCCACGAAACAGACACAGGTCATAATAGCGTGGTAGTACAACGCCTAACGAGGAGGATTAGATCAGTTGGATTAATTTTTCACGATACACGGAAATGCTGGACTCTATACAAAATGGGGGATGGTTTAAAAACCTGTGAATGTCGGTTGTACCTATTAAACAATATGGGAGGTGTAGTCCAATAAAAAGCAACCAAATGTCCCGTGCATAAATTCATACCAAATTGTATAGTATTTTTTCATTATCAAATATAATTATAACACCCTTTGTAATTTCCATTGCGAAAAAAATGATCTTGCTAATTTTACATGCACGATCGCTTGTACGACCTAACTTAATATCAATTACGCTATCACGTACATATATATTGGTAACATTGGATAACGAATACCGTGATAGATAACAATTATTTTTCTTTCTCTAAACGCAATAACAAAATACAGTAATTATTTCACAAGGAATTAACGAGTTGCTCGATTAGATCTATTTAAATAATTTTATGTGCCATTAGATAGAACCAGGCGTAGAATGCCTGTTTAAACGCTCGGCAAAATAGAAGTAAGAACAAATGGCCATGCACGAGATCGAAAAATATACTAATTTTAGAAAAGCATAACGAAAAAATCGTATCGTTCAAGTGTGCAGAAGCTAAGGTCAATTTTAAATAAAATTTTTCTCGACCACCAGACCATCAAGATTTGCAAAGAAGATTTACGTATCGGCTGATTTCCTCGTGCAATTTTATCCTCGCAATTTCGCCTAAACGTCTAGCAGGTGCCACTGTCTGTTAGGGCCCGAAGAGATGAAGACCTTGCACACTCCATATTTTATAAATATTATAAAGCTTAGACCCGCTTTACCTATATCTCACGAAGGCCTCCTCGATGAAATATTAATTCCGCGTGCGTCTTACAGCAAAATTGCACTTTAGAAAATGACTATACTCTTGCTCAAAAAAATAGACCAATATATCCCGTCGCACCGGGAACCCGCTCGCAAGGTGCAGTTCATTTTTATGGGACATAAGAGTCATTACGATCGAAGGAGTCGCTATCGTTCTTTTATTAATCCTTAGTAGCCATCGCCCATACACGATACGATAGTTAGATAACTTGGCAAAGCAGATCGTGTCTAAAACCATATCTCGCATGCTACATGCAGATATCAGTATGATCCACATTAGATCCTATACCCACGATAAGCTAAGTCGTGTAGCAAAAATTTCTTTCTGCCCAGCCATAACAATCTACCAAGGTATCTATGCAGAGGTATAGGACAGTTTAGTTACTAAAATTTTCCTATCGTAAAAATCGATTAAAGGTCACACAACGACAATAGACACCAAGGTAAAACCCGTTCTTTTTATTTTCACAGAAGTAGGATGCGCCCGCGTCAATTCCCAGGCCTAGGATCGATGATGAGCCCAAGCGATGATAATATCGCAGTTCCTGACTGGCCGATGACTCTCGCACAGATATAGACTCGCTTTCTCATTGGTTGAATATAGCAGTATACGATATTAGAGGGGATTCTCCGATTGGAGGGACTCTGGAACGCCCAGGAAGGATGCGTAGCTGTTGGGACATGCGTAATGCCACTGTGTCGGAGGTCGAGGGTGTTCCGCGCCTGAGCTTATGTAACGATACATGGAACAGCAGGGATATCTATATATAATGTATCTATATACCAAACTATACTGCATGATAGTTGGAAGTATCTGCATGATAGTGCTCTCTCCGATAGGTGATACAAATACATGAAAATTAAAAAAAACATACAATCCCATTATTTTTCAATGACTCTGTTATTTTTTGTACGTGTATTTAGTACTTGCATGGAGTACTACTATACAGCTATATTATAGTTCGTGGTGTCTGAGACAGCCGTCTATACTTTGTACATTTATTTCTAATTGTGTTAAGATAGATGTCGTAGAATCGTGCCGAGGAACAATAAACGTAGCATGCAATTAGATCGTACGGCTCGTAGCCGGAGCGGGTACGCGACAATTATTTATCTGGGTAAATTGACACAATTATCGTGATAAATACTGGTCACGTAAAATATAAAATTGACAGTAACGCATCATGGTGCGGGTGGATGCGTGCGAGAGGACCTAATTGGCATATGCGAAGGTCGCAAGGACAGTGGTATTGTACGTGGTTAAATAAATAAGTCTTCTTGATAGGTTTAGTTCGTCCTTCACTGACGATAATTGTAAAATTGCTTTATTAGAGCAGGTGCCAATAACAACTTCCTTAAGTATTTTTGTTATACAAATATTTGAGTATTTCTCGTGCCGAATTTGCAAGGTTTCGTTTTCGACATAAAATACCACCAATCATAGTGCACTCTGTGCACAGCTTCGTATGGCGAAGATACAGCTTTTTTTTTTCCAGAACCCAGCCTGAAGGAGAAGAATCGTAAAAAAATGTGGTGCCCCGCAATTATCGTGAGGCGCTAAAATAGTAGTGTTAAACAATGCCAATACGGACTTAGGGAGTCCATGCTTTGCTCCCAGCTAAATCCAATCGTTAAAATTGACTTTGGAAATTATTGTTGGTATTGAAATTACCGCATTTAACGTAGCAAATTGTTCTACCTCCGGGTGTCAAAATTACAGACGTAGGGTAGCACGTACTATCAGTAAGATGCCAGATGTATATAGATTTCAATGGTTCCTGCCGTTAACGAAGATATAACACGTAGTACCAGGTATCAACAAGGAAAGCCTTAATATTGTTATTTATATATGGTTTTTTTTTTAATGGTCTTTGATGTATATGATCTGAGACATAACATAAGCGATAAGTACAATAAGATTACACAAGGCATGATTCCACTGTATCAACATATATACTCGTTCATTTAGCATTTCCCGTAGAACCCTTTTCCTTACGGAAAATAAAATGAGCTGACCTCTCTCGAATTCTTAGCTAACGACCGGTCCGTGTTTTCTATGGACAGTGAATGAACAGATGAGCAGATGAATCGTCTCGGTTCACCTGTGTCTAATCGTGGTAATCTAACTTCGATTAGAAGTTGTCGCCAAAGGTTACGATCCTAATGATACGCATAAGATCATTAGTCGGATGATTAGAAAAAGGTTGATTGAAAATTGAGTGAACTGAAAATTGGATTGGACGAAATTGAATACATGAGAACCTCTGCGTCATTACAGTTATGTGTTAATTGAATATCGCGTCTTGTGCAATAAAAGAATAAATAAGGAATCTGATCCCCTCACGCGGTATGAGGATCTGGGCATTTTATTTTGCGCACTTTGACTTTATTATTGGGCAGATGCTAAACGTTTTGCTCCTATATCTCTGTGATCCTTTTTCTATGGTTGGCTTTTTATCTTACGCTGTCATAAATCGAGATGGAAGAAGCCATTTTAATTATGCAATTTTTAATGAATTTCCAACGCCACGTAAAGATGAACCTTGAGATACGTCTTCATCGGACCTAACACGCCCACCTTTATGTAAGAATGTCGAACCGCGTTTTGACGCAGATAAAAATCCTAACTTTATTTCTAATTTGCAATTCCACCTACCTTTTAGACTCGAAGAAGACTTAAGAAGGTCGAGATCGGGCGAGAAAATTGAAACGTAATCATAAATCAGAAAGCGTTCGTATACCTATATACACCTGTCTGATCCTTAAGCAATAAAAAACCCTTAAACTAGCGACTATTTGTTCTAGTGAAATTTTTCGTTTTCATGGAAACGATTATGGCGATATGATTATAATAACGTAATACCGCAAACTACCCTAAGTTGTGGCGTGGCCTGTATATTTTCTTGTAACGTAACAGGAAGTGGTCATAGACGGAATTTACGACCGACCCCAAATCCCAAAAAGCTTCTACCCATACGGTCTCATTAGAACATTTTTTTTATCGGCATATTAGTTGACAGCAGAAATTGTGCTCGCACCCTTTCGTTTCGATTGGTACTAACGTTTTCTTTTTTTTTTTACACATGTTAAATCTGTGACACCTGTTGTACCGCAGAACGAAAGGGCTAGGTATAGATGCTGGTCAGGGCAATTAATTTTCAAAGATAAAATGATAAACGATCTTTAAAGAGGCCGCTTTCATTAGAAACGATTGACCAAACCCGCTTTAAAGGAAGCAATAAGAAAGATAAAAGAGAAAGAGATCGGTACCTAAAAAAAAAGACTAAGTGAGTCATCTCCAGAGTTTTCAACGTGTCTCCAACTCTCAGGGTACGACTGTACTAAAAATTCAAATACAAAAAGTCTAAAATTAATTTTAAAAAATTAGGCCAAGAAACCAATAAAGATGTAAAATAAAATTCTCTTGAGCATAGTAATTTTAAGGCCATTCGCAAAATTCGACTCGGAAGGGTGTACGTTTCGAAAAAGAAACCGCACATTTGACTCGCGTAATGTAATATCTCATTACATTTCCGTCGGCCCGTATAATGGCCCTTCGATTTACACTCAGGTCTTGGTTAGGTGCCAACCAATCACCGATGAACCAACCATGGTAACCAGTAACCAGTTACTTCCACAGTAATTACCTACCCACCTTGGCTGAGTTTGGTTTTATAGTCGAACCCGCAACCGAGACGGGACGACTCACTCTGCACTTACTCGATTATTGCATTACCCATGCATAAGGTGGTGGTACTTCAACCCCATAAGCCAGTACTTATATCCATATACATGGTATAGAACATACGATGCCATATCCATAGAGCATACGTGCTTTTTACTTAACAAAATTGTTGACCAGTCATCTTGTACCTGCTTGATGATTGTATGAGAATTATTCTTTCGTATATCCAACCTATAAATACATCCAATAGCCAATAAATATAAAGATAAAAATATATACGTCATTCCTCGTAATTCCAAAGTTGCGTTTATCCATCTATATACAAATTCATAAGTCTGTCATGTTAAAAATCATAGGCGGAGAATTCAAAACATATTATTGCATCTCTCGTACAAGAGTCTTTAAATATGGAACTAAACTCCCGCGCTTCTGGGCAATCTTCATGGGCTATCGAAAAGAGTGAATTAACGTCTGGCAGCTTATATGCGAACGGCGTCACATTCCCTCCGCCTCATTTACTTCTTCTTACCTCATCATTCTTGCGTCCACGATGCGTTTACGTGTGCGGGAACGGGGGCGCGTCTCATCTTTATGCCAGCACTCTTTGACTAAGAAGGTTTTTGCCGTGACTCGCTTCGTTATGGCCTTCATTTGAGTTATGCTAATTGAAAGTATGATAGCTGCTGACTTTAATTGGAATATAGCAAGCGGTTCTGGTAGTGTGTGAGATACCAGCTGCCTGAGGATATGTAGGTAGCGAATTTTCAAGATGGTAACGGGGTCCATTCGAAGCAATACGAAAACGAACCAACGGAGCAGGTCATTTCTCGTGCTGTTTCGAAACGGTTGGCAAGGATCAACACTCAGGTAATAATAAGGTGAGAACTTTATCCTGACGGCTGATCTACCGAATAAATGGCAAAGGCGGAGACAGCTAGGTACATCTACTGCTAGGAGGAAACAAAATTTAACAAAGGTATATGAATAGGCCAGGCTACATTTTCAATTTTACTGGCGCCCAGCAGCAGCTGCTTCTGTCTCTGGCTACACCTTCGCGAAGATGACGATGACGAGTGTACCCGAGGAATCTCTTAGCCGGAGGAGCACGTTGACCGGATGGGGAGTTAACCAAGTCAGTTGGTCATTGAGATTCTTCAGGATAATTCTACGATAAACTACCGCGTTACATTATACCGTGATAGACAGGAACGTGGAATCAGGTTAAAGGATCTGCGCTTCGCGTTGGCGCACGAAGACGCGTATCAAGTAAAAAGACGGAGTTACACAGGCCAAGTACTATACCACGAGGGAATGGGAACGGTCTGAAATCCTGCTCGGTGAATTAAATCAGCAGGTGGTTTCATTTTAGTTGTCAGCACCTTCCATGTGGATCCACAAAGACAAAAAATAAATTAAGATTCCGCACCCCTAGCCTAAAAAACCATCTTAATTGCTGATAATTGCATTTTCCTCACTTGCTAAGAGATTTGCTTGATTCAACCTTGTAGATCTTATATGTATATCTTGTTTACCTTTAAGAGGTATGCTATATATCTTACATTTTTTTTACACCACAAAACCCTCTTGCTCGTCGAATGGATGACGTCGATTTTTAATTGTATTATTTGATCGGTAATCGCTTCCGTGCTTCTTTCTTCTTCTACTGTAATTTATACTTTAATTTTATTAAACGACTTCTTAAAGAATCGTTTTTGCCTTTGACAGTATTCTTTGACTCGAGGATAACGGATGGGGAATAAAAGAATCTCGATTCTACATAGTGAATAGTGTTAGGAATCTCATGAACACAGATCAACTTTATGGTTAATACATTATCACGCTGACGTAAGGATAATAGTGTCGTGCTGCCAGATGCGCCAATGTCACACTCCATGGGTTGGCCTACGGTGCGCTGTAGGGGGTTCCTAAGCTCGGTGCTTCCAGCATCATATTTATATACGTCATACCATATTCGTACGCATGATCCGTGAAGAATGTGCCAATTTCCGTATCATGCTAAACCAGCTAATTACATCATTCTCCAAATGATGAGTCGTATCTGCTAATGACTGCCAGCTAAACGTAACGCTAATTAGGTATTAATAAATGAAATAGAGCCTGGCTATCTTTCACCGTATTCTGAATTGGCCATAAGGATGATGTCGACTCTCGCATCCTCAATTAAATTCCAGCAACTGGTTTTACGTTGAATCTGCAAACGAGTAGAAAACCAAAGTAGCGTCAAACTTATTTATTGACGTTTGGTAGCACTGACAGGAAACTAAGATATGGTTGGTTCTTAGGCCCGTTTTATTCGTCCTGCGACAATGTCAAATGTTATTTGGTATAATTGACCGGACACAGGTGCTTTGGTTTTGTTACTGGAAAAAAGGGCTGTTCTTACGGGATTTGTTTTAGGTTTTGGTACCCGTCAGGTACTTACGCTGAAAGTAAAACAAAGAGGATATATGGTATATATGAAAATGCCATGGGACATTTATATATGAGGGATATTATAGGGTTTCGTTAAAATCTCATATGGGACTGGCGTTTTGTATATGGAGTCTGGTAGAGATATAGTTTGATATCTACCGTTAAGGCGATGATTTTGAGTTGCGAGACGAGACAGTGCCTCGTAAATCGGATTGGGATTGACAGTGACCATAAAGCTCAAGTCCAATTGTGAATTAGGGAGCTAAAAAGACGGACAATGAGCATCCGATTAAAGGCGAGTTAACTTCATAAATCTTGGCGCATGATCGAAATTTATTACGGATTAAAAATCCCTGACCGGCAATATCAATTAAATACACTCCAGGGCTTGATCGGCAAACCGTGATGCCTTCGGTTTGCTCGCAAAAAGTTACCCACTTGGCAAGAGTCCAAGAACTTAGGCTAGCGAAAGATACGAACCTGCCATGTGCAAAATCTTCAAATACCGCATTAGCGTTACAATGCATCGAAATAAGCACTTGAAATTATATAATTTATTCTGGACTATTTTCAGTATCTGTATACTAAATTATGAGTATAAAATAAAAAATGTATATTAAAAAATGATTGCAGCGATCATACAAAATTGTTACTGGAGCAACAAGGTCTATTTATCAAAGGTCTTTTACTGCGTGAAACTGTAAAATTTTGTATACGATTTTGAAGATAGTAGATTTCACAATATTTAACGCATATACAATTTTCACTATCTTGTATAATATCCGCGAAGAGACCGAATCTCTCGCTAGCTTCGAAACGCAAGTGCATCTGATTTTTTGTCCAGTCTTATTTCTCGGATTTGGTTGGCCTTTTGTTAGACACCGATGCGGCCGAACCGGCCTTCAATCATTCGAGTAATTATTCGCCAAGAGCAGTTTTGCCCAATTATTTGCGCGGCGCGCAACGGTTCGACTTTGGATGACTCGACGGACGATTGGGGAATTAAAATTGTCGAAACACGACGAACTAGCTATACTTAACTTACGTGGCACACATGACGCAAGCTATTATCTATAATCCTACCAGATATTATTACCACCTGAAGAAGTAAACAAATTTTGTTTAATTCTCAATAACCAATTGCACGAGATATACGAAATTCAGTCGAACACACTGAAACCTTTTTGATCGAAGTCCCTGATCACAATCAGAATTCCCACTCCATCAACCCGTGAAAATCATCCAATTACCTCTCGTGGCTATCTGGCATCTCGCTATCAGGGCTCATTCAATTATTTCAACGAGGGTCGGTGTGATCCGGTCAAAAGGGGGTATGAATAGTTGACAACTTACACAGTGTTATCTGGTAGTACCAGAATGTGGCAGTAATCCTATGGTAATCCTTCGCTAAGCAGGGATCAGTTGGTACCTTGTGACATATAATACAGCTCACATGTACTATTTTATAAACATAAAATATATATATGTGATAATATTTACTTAAGTATTCATAAAAAATGTATAAGAGTCTATATCTGTTATGATTTAGAAACACGAGAAGTCACTCCATGAACGTTTAACGTATAATTCTATAAGTGGGTTCCATATACTTGGATAGTTATTGAATTCATTTTAGAAGATAAAGAATTTTTATAATTAATGCAAATATTATATTTAATTTTCTGATCGTACGAATATTACATATGTCAAGATATATTTGTTAAATGATATTAGTTTTTTTGTTGTGACTTATAAAGAGACTCGAGCACGTCATCGATTCGTTAATCATGAGAATTCTACTTCTCTATAGGGATGATAGTGTAAAGGATGTTTGATATCGCGGCTGTGCGTCACAATTTGGATGAATGATTTTCTACAAGAGGGACTATCAAGCTTGTGTATACACAAAGGTTGGTAAACCCTCACTGCGTGAAGGGTAGATACCCCTGACGCGTGCAACCCTAAAGGGATTCGAAATATGTTCAGGGTGTTTATGGGGGATAGACGATACAAATTTAAACACACGACTATGTATATGTAATTATTATTATTCTTCGGTTAACATATGGATTCTCTTACTTGATAGATGATTTCAAATATTTTGTTAAAAGAAAATTAAAACCTAAAAATACAATTGATTTAATTTGTGAAAGGATTCAATGCTACGGGACATTAATGTAAAGTAGTATTTCCTGAAAAAAAAGTCAATAAACTTGAATTCCCTTTTATTCACAACCAATTAAGTAGTCATAAATAGATAGGATAAAACTGATTAAATTAAGAATTCCCTAACTACAACCTTTAACTCAGGAGCAGTAGCAATTACGGTACCCGTAATTGGAGAATGAAAATCTTTGAAAATAGTTAAAGACTATATATGTATATGATTTTTTTTTACTGAGGCAGCGTTTCACAAAGTATAATTCCTTATTAATACAATTTATTACCATGTTAATCTAAATTCTTACCTTCCGCAGCGACTTATATGACTATCTTTGTTGAAGTTGAATACATATTTTTTCAGGTATACCAAAGCACATGGTCATCCCTTCGATGAGCTTATAAAAAAGGTTTACATCTTTCAAAAAAAGATACACTGCGTATAAGTATAGGTATACCTTGATGATAAGTAAGGAAGTACTACCCTTAAATTTTTTGTATCCAATCCAAAATGTCTTTATCGGAATCCCTTCGATAATATCAGTATTTTCAAATTTCGTGAAGGGTTCTATTTGTTTTCTTCAAATTGGTGAAATAACGGTGAACGTACCCGCAATCATAAGAAATTTTCAGTGATAGTCGCGCGTCGCATGGGTGGTTTTCGTAGAAATGAAAGGGTTGACTTTAATTCCTTATAATGTTCGTAGCGCCTCTACGGCATTAAGAATCTAGGGGAAGGCGCGAAGATTTTTTTGTTCTTTCTACCGAATATATTTGTTTTGCGCAAATTACATAAATATTTCCATAATTCACCTATAATTTATACAGGTGGCTGCGGTTCCTCTTACGCACAGATCGCACCATTCAAGCCTATAATTATGAAACCACAAATATTTCCGAATACAATGTATATTATATACACGATATTTTCTTAGCTCCCTATACCTGGCTGTTACCCCTTCCATCGAAATTCCGAACTTGCCCGAATTCTTTGCCGTCAATCTTCGTATGCATTCGGGAATGGCTATCTAAATCGATGGATGATATCGTTTATCGATAATTGCAAGCGATTAGAGAAACGTGCTGTCTCGGTGGATCCAATTTTGAGCAGACGAAATATTCACGCTCGAAAAAAGGTGAAACAAAGAACAGAGCCTTTAAAACTCTTACCACAATTTCAAAAGGTGTTAACGGTTTTTATCTCGCTTCAGATTCGTGATCGAGCATTCGAAACGCGATGCGTGTAGGCGCTCTTGAAGAAGAATCCTTAAACGAAAATTATAGAAAAAAGCTGTGAGGCTATTACGTATACCAAGGTGTATCGAAACGTTTTTCAAACTCTCGATTTTTATTTTGAGATGACCCGAGGGTCCAATTGATAGTTATTTTCGTCAGGCAAGGTCATCGAGCCGTTTAGATAAGTTAATGAATGATACAGAGTTCATCATCCCTTCTTAACATATGATAATACATTAGGATTATATTAATCGCATGAGCTACTCTGCATTAGAATATATTATTGAACATTTTTTTTAATACTGATATAAACTATGACAGCTTTAAGAATGTCAATCTTATCTAAAAATATATTTGTATAAAATGATATATAATATAATATGAAGTACCTGATATTCTATAGAAACTATGATTTCTGATCAACGTAACGGTTAATCATTTTTCAATTTATCATTATGCCTTGGTGTACAAAACAATATATTATAAGTGGGTGCCTACTGAATTTATTTAATATATAATGATATTTCGTGAGTTTAAGAGTTAAAAATTATTACACATCGTGTCATCGAAACATAGTCGTTTTGTGTTTTATGTTTCGTCATAGCCCATTCTTTTTTATCGGTTACGGAGGAATAATACACGTGAGAATCTTTCACAGCCGCCAAGTACGAATCTATATGGTATGCTAAACTAAGTGTGTATAATATAGTCTCAAAATGGCAAATTAAGTCAGCTAACTAATACAAAATGAATATTCAACGTAAACGAAAGCGTCATCCGAATTCGTGTATACGCCGACAGTCATATGATTCCAGCTCACCGGAATTCGGACGAGCGTAATAGATTAGTAATTACGTCGACCATAATTTTTTAGTAGTCGATTGATCCTTGCCACTGGGTATGGACCGACATCAATGCGAAATTTCAGGGTGCCGCCTACTCGAGCTTAGATTGGTTGGTACGGCGCACGAGCATTGAATGCAGGTTACCACCGGGACAGAATTTTTTCGAGAAAGAACAAAAAGAAATAGAATTTTTGCCTCCGAGGGGACAGTTGCCTCTCGATTCACCTGCTCTTAAGAATCTAAGCACGTGAAATCACGAATGGTCATTAGCTTAGCCTAAGAGTAATTCATGAAAGCTGCATGTACCCATTTCAAAGCATAATACAACATTTATGAATTATTGGCACCAGCCTTGTGCGCGCGTTCATTGTTTCCCTTTCGCAAAGTGGGACATTTTTCAAAAAGAAAGAAAAAATCAATTATTAAATATCCATAATAACCCATCTTTCACTCGTCAGACAGTACTTTATAATCCTCGGAATTACATTAACAAAACATTACGTACATTGTACAAAAATTTGCAGATTAAAAAATTTCTTTTTCAACCGCCGAAAATTCTCAGCCTGTCATTATTTTCAGGGACGTACTATTCCTGCGTACGTCTGTATATAATATAAGCACGCAACCAGTCAAGGAGGCGGTATAATACAGCGTGGCACATAACTCGCGGGTTACGTATCGCGTTGCCTCTGGCTAATCATAGGTTAGCGGCGTTTAGGCAGATGCGACAAAAATTGAACGTCTTTGGTGTTTTGTACGCCGCCTCTCCTGTGAACCTGTCCAACGTAAGGGTGCGTCGTGTGCCAGCCACGCGACAGTTCGACGCCAAACGATACACCTCCGTCCACCCTAATAACAAACTGGCCTATATAATACATTACCGATTACGAATCACGAAACTCATTGACCTTCATTGATTAACATTACACCATATGATATTAGCCTGATCGCAATTAGATTGACCTTCGATATAAAAACTGATGTACTTCGTGTAATAAAATTAGTCCCATTCGACATGCGAGTATTGGATCCCATATAAATTTTTATACAACCAGATTTAGAGAGTTGATAAGAAATCTGTTAATTAAAGAGATGATTAATTATGGGATTAGACAAACAATAGCGATAGTAGCTGTGATTGTGGAGCACTGTGAAGGCTAAAGAATTTTCATTGGGACCTACTAGGACCCAATAAAAGTCTACGTAGGTACATATGTTATTGGAATGTATGCCTAACTGTTTCAGGAATAGCTGGTGACAACACTTTAACTGTAACTAACGAGTTAATAGAGTGCAATAAAATAAAGGGTTTTTAGGGCGTTCAAGATGGTCCGTCGGTAGTCGATTTATGATTACTGGCTGTGACGAGTATAGAACATGTTGCTTTAGTCAACAAAATCCAATTTAAATTAATTGGCCTCGCATTCTTCACATTCGTTCGGTGACTTAGAATCCGATCTAATTGTAAGATCGGTAGTTTAAGGAGTACGATGAGAATCGGTTGACTTCGTCTTTATTCGAATCTCATCGGATACCTAAATCTACAGATATTCGATGCAAATGAAGATATCAGGAAAAATATTGTTGTAAGAATAAAGTGTATCGCGACTGGAGTTTCATTAAATGTTACGTTGAATGATTGATCAATCAATCGCATTAAATAGTAGCCGTAGCAATTCGTTACGGATGTTCGTATACTTTGACCGGTCGGTTTTTGTAATATTTATTCCTTTAATTCATCACGTCTGATTATTCTGATTACGTTTTATTTCATGGAGGAAGGAGGATATTTTTCGTAGCAGAAAATTAGTTAAAAAATCATGTAATTTATTGTTCCAGCTTAATTAGAGGCTTCAACGCTTGGGATTGATGGGAAGAGGCACTGAATAGAATTTAAGATATTGCTCACACGGTGCAATGCATGCTAAAAGAAAGACCTTCACGTAATTCCTTAAGAAAGTTGTAATTAACGTGACTTCAGCGGCCATGACTCGTCAGAGATATAAAAAGGCAAGTCAAAAAAATTATACAAAATTTTTGTCCAACGTCAAAAACGATATTCATAAAATTTGACAACCAGGAATTTGTGGTGATTCATCAAACTATGAATTCTAATTAATCTTCAGTGACGTCACACTGAGACAAAAGACAAGAAATTTACTATATCCTTGGTATACCTAAAAACCAAACCTAACCTTTGATTTTCGTATGCTCACATGCGTTTCGGAATTCAACTAAAAACTCGGACAGGAATTTAATCGCTATATCGTTGCAAGGTGTTCGTGTAACGATCATCCAATAACCTCAGCTTGCCCAACCCCTTTATTTTCATTCTCATGGAATTACAAATAAATGCAGTGCGGATTCGTTTGTTCTCTTTCGGTACACGTATACTATCTACAAAAGAGCAAAGAATCATCATGTCAGATTGATCGCACGTGAAATTGAATATTCTACCCGACATACAATACGACTGCTACTTCCAACCTGTATAGCTTTATATACAATATATATATTACATCGTATATCCGTGCGTCTGGTTCGCATGACTCGTGCCCAAAGTAAGACGTAAGTGAAAATAGAAATAGTTACAAATATATTAATCATGATGTAGAAAGTTATTTTAATTTAAAAAATCTTCAATGCCCATCCCTCTGCTAATACATAGGGTCCCAATGATTTTCTAAGTGGACCGGTGTCTTTCCAACTTAAGATCTGTTTGGCTAAATTAAAAGACATACCTTATACACGAAACTCACTCCAGAGCCTGGGGTACGTCGATGCCGGCCTTAAATCAAGCGCGTGGCTAATTGCCACCGATATTTTATACATCGCCTCGTGCGCCAAAGCCATCCCATAGCACGCGCCATGGCGCGCGTCCCAAAAAGAGGAGGCGAAAATTACAAAAAAAAAGGGAGAGAGAAAAAAGAAATCAACTACAGACGAGAGAGAATTTATAAATAAAAGAGTCTACCTGTACATGTCAAGGTATAGGTAGGGCCTTGCACCTGAACCTGAGAGGGTTTTTATTATTATTTTTTTCGTTCGTTCTTTCCTTCATTCTTCGGTATGGCCCTTTACTCTTTAAAGGTTCCTTATACGATGAATCTCAGGACTCACGTGAATATTAGGTTGATCGGATCGTTTTCTATGTATGTATACAATGTGACATCGAATCGCTTTCTGAACTTTACGTAATTACACGACGAAGGATCGCTTGGTAATAACAGGCTCTTTTGGCATTTATAATTTGACATCCATCATCCTCCTCGATCACTGCGTATTACGATATTACGATCGTGTTATCGATAAACGATGATAACTACTATACAGTATCCATACATATATCGGTATATAAAGAAGATGAGTCTGTAAGGTTATAAGAAAATTTCTTGAAAGTTTATTGCATATTACAGTTGTTTATATACAATTATAGGCTATATCGATCGTTACAAGTCCCAAAAGTCATGTTCCTTTGGGACTCAGTAATGAGACTAGTATCTATGTTAGAGTTTTGCTAACTACAGGGGCGTTCCTAGTCAATTACAAAATGACTCCCTTAGGATTAAAAGTGGCAACTATTCACGGAAATAAATTGGACTGTTAATGAATACCAAACGAGATAATTAATGTTGAATTACCTTCGGTATATTGCATTATTACAAAATCGATCTGTAACGGAAGAAAGTTCAGCTTTTAATTGTACGAACGTATATAGCTATTGTATACAGTATGCTAAACAGTATTGCGCGTGCTTTGAGTTCTGGAGAATTTTCTTTTTAATAGCATTTAATTAATAGTCAGACAGAATAGTCTAATGGCTAAGCGAATAGATTAAGTCGCCGGAAGTAGCTGTTGTCGTGGCTACTTCGAATGCTCGTTAATTTGTAAGCAGCCAAGTCGGGCACGGCTCTTTTGAAAAAATGACTAAAAGCACCCCTCTTGTTTACCAAAGATTAGACGCATTTATGTTTGATATATTAAATTGAAAATTACAGCCTAGCCCAGCTCTAGCCCAATAATGTAGGTTATATACCTACCAGCATAACCTATACTCGATTCGCGAAGAGTTATAGTAATTTGCGATCAATATCATTTTAATTCGCGAAACCATCGCTACACGTGAATTACTTGAGCAAAAGGCCTAGGACGTGCTATAATTTCATTGATTAGCGAAACACTAAAGATAGGATATACAATTTTTTGTATATCCTGCACCATATTAATTTATAATAGAAAATTTCACCTACACGCCAGCTGATCATATGGTCAATTAATGCAAAGGAAACATGCGCGTATATAATTTATTATTACAATTCCGGCATTATATATATTCAGGAATAACTGTACGTAATCATCGTATGTATGTATATATATTTATATATCTACCTGCTGTATATATATTATTTATATGAATATTGTATATAGAGATACTATAAAGTATATAATAACGATTGCACTTCGAGAATATTCCATATGGCTGTTTACTGTTTTCTTTGATGAAAATCGCCAATTATCAGTTTCCAAGTATATATGATGTCAATTATCGTTTTTATTGATTCCTTAACCTTATCCTGGTCCCACGAAGCTAAGGCGATATTGGTGAACGTAATGCGCCTCTTGTATTCGCATGTGTACGTACATGGTACACGGCATGTCCCCAGTAATTGGCTATTGGATCAGATGCGTGGCAAGGATTCAGTCAGGCCCAGTTCAACATAATCGTAACATGTTGTCCACATACGCGTAATACCGGTCAAATTACATGAGACCGAACTCGATAATTATATCCTTAACAAATCCTGGCGCCTCAAATATAAACGTTATCCTCCTGTACAATTATATGTATTGGTAAATTATGAGGGGCTTACTTTCATTAAGTTAAAACTGTATATACGTATGTGCATATCATGCGAGTCAAAGGAGGTTACGGAAGGTCTACCTGCTTGGACTGGATAAACGTGATTAAGACACTTGACTGTCTTCCGTTTTAATACATAAAAATTAAGGTAATATAAAAATAAATACCTGCGTGCCTTGAGTGAAATCTAATATTAAATGGAGACTCAAAGACAGGAAAGTTACTATACTACCACCGTCGGCCATTTCACTGGGAGATGACATACTCGTGTTATGAGAAAATAATTGTACTATGTACCTGGTGTAATTTCTTGAGATGAAAGTAAGGCGAAATGTTTCCGTACGAGTGTAATGTAGATAGTCATGTTTGAGGTTATTCCATTCGGAAGTGTATGAAGTGATGCTAGTGAATTTTACACGTGGTACCAACGTATTAGACGTTTAATCGAAAATTTACGTGTGTCCATTGGCGAAACTGTTCTTAGCCAAAAGGAGGCGGAGTACCTCGTGGACCATCGTACGGTTGTTAAAATGCAGTTAAATCCATGGGACGTCACGAGGTCGGCAGTTTTTAAGGGCCTCAGGACATTGCCCAATGGCCATCAACAGCACATTAGTTACCGACCGTAAAGCAAAACTATTTGCGAGCGACGCAGGTGCAACTTTGGATCTCCTTCTGAAGAAATGGGGAAACCTTTCTGACAACCCTAGAGAATAACCCCAATGCAGGTGCAACTTAAGCTTTTCCCTTAGCGATAGTACTGCTGAACGATACAGAATCTAGACTAATAATTTTTGAAAAGCGTCATTTTTATTCTTTGTGTCATTGTTGTAACTCGTGACGGTATCTGACATGAGTGAAACTTTAAATAGTGTCATTTTTTGTCTGACAATCCTAACTTTCCGGTCAGCATCCTTTGCGGTAAATGAGGTCTGCACTTAATTGGGAAATGCATCGCTTTATGTCGGCAGTGATAAACTGAAAACGATAAGATAAGGTCCGTTTAAGGGCACGTGGCTATGTTCAGATCATTCCATCCGAAATGCCATCAGTGAAAATGGGACCGGAGCACTTGATGTCCCTTGCCGATCTGCAAGGGATAAGATTCAAATCTTTTTCTCGTTTGCGAGCTGTTATACGTCCACGTTATATTTCTGGGCCACCTATTCCGCTCTGACCTCCCAAAACGTCTTAATTGTCTTGAAATTAGTTACAGTCCCTCTTCAAGGGCCGCAGTCTGCTTCCTTTTTGAAATTCGTAACGCTCGTGCTTCCAGAGCATTATAATAAAATGAGTCCTCTTTTTTTAGCTGATAATGTACTTTTCAAATTTAAAGAAAAATCCATTTTAACCCTTTTGCGTGTTACCCAAAAATCTTCACCAAACTTGATTTTCGAAATGAGCGAAGGTGCCGTGTCGATTTTTCAAGTAACAAAAAATGCGTAACTGATTCTTGATGTCTTCATAACTGCCATTCAGTAAAAAAACACATTGCATCTGCAAACCCAAATTTTTTTACTTACATTCCTCCACGCTCCAACTCTTTATATTCGTTTTTCAAAATGCGTAAGATACATGTGCTCATTCAAGTCTCTACAGCATCATTATTTCTCGGTATAAAACCCTATTCTGAATAAATATACATAAATTACTCGAATTTCCGGAATCTTCATTTTATTCAAGAACACAGTCCATAAGTTGCAATCCGTGAAAAGCCGACTTACCGTAGAAAATACTCTTCGGGATTTACGCTCGGGTGATTCCACGGTAGAATCAGTACCTCTACACGCAACGTAAAAGTTTCCAATTATGATAGTTGGCATGCTATTTCATTTTGTTTCTTCATTTTCAATTAAAAGCCCACGAAAGTCGGCTCAGAAACATAATGCGTCATTAATAACTGATCTTTCAATTATCAGCAGACTCTTAGATCTGTACCATAATAATACCTCAGTATCTAAATAACAGCAGACATCAATGAATTACCATAAAGACAAAATAAATCTTAGTAGACCTGAGAATAAAAGGAATATCTAAAACAAAATACCCTTCGATCACAAAAATATAGTACACTCCATCTATAAAGAAGCTTACACATTTATCAAATCAATAAATTTTTCATCGTTCGATCAAATCCGGTGGATTTCCTACAGCGACTAATCTACACCAGTAAAGATATATGTCCGGAAACAGGTGCGAAATTCTTCAGTTAGTTAGACTGCATCATCCAACTAAGATGAATCGGATTGGTACTAAGCTAATGATTACTTCAAATGACGACATACTTAGCGTAATATGTAATGTATGTATGTCGAGTATACGATGATTATTAAAAGCGGAAAGAAAAGGCCCCACGTTTATTTCCCCGACCTCATCTGGAATTCACGTTTGAATTCTTCTTTTTTTTTCGACAGGAAGAATATTCCGTAGCATTACGTGCGATAAGGAAGATATGACGCTTGGGATGCTTGAGCAGCGATTAATCGTTAAAAAGCGCGGTGTATCGCGAACCAGGATCGAAATGGGTCTCATGCATGCGACCGCATTAACATACAACATTAGTTATTCTACATGCGAACAGTTGGGCTAACCCACGAGCTATACTACTCTGATTTCTGTAGCAATTATAGCATATGCGCAATGAGCACGTTTGCGGCGTCGATTTGGGGTCCATATAAAATTATTACCTGAAACGCATTAACAGCGCGGTATGATTTCCAGTCGAGAGCTAAATAATTTCAGTGTTGAATTTTATATAGATATACATATATGAAGGAATGAATCATTATCTGCTGTATATACCGTATACAGCAGTTGGCGAATATCACGTGACGTGTCCGCCACCTGTATGACGTCATTTATGCCCGTCTTGATTTTCATGCGGAAATATATACTGTAAAATACAATTTGAACGTCAGCGGATATTAGCAAGTGGAGATGACTCCGTGAATTCTTCACTGTCAGCAATAAATTTCATAATGCGTGTTTAAGCCTTTCTTTTTAGTTTCGAGTTTTCTCGCTATGCTATATAATATCTATATGGTTACTTTCGCTGGAGAATCTCTATTCCAGCGATATATGATAATAATTCTATGAAAACCAGCAATCGAGTTTTAATTGATATTGAAATTCAAATAATATTTATTTACACGTGATAATTCGAATCTGAAGGAATGCAATGACGTATGTTTTTTTTGTGAGGGTCGACGAATGATGTTGTTTTTTATATTTTGATATTGTGAGGATCATTGGTTTTTGTATGAGACGCTTTTCGTGTGTTAGCTAAGATTATGCATACGTGTATGCATATTAGAATTTTTCTGAAAATGAATGCAAGACGTGTGTACATGTAACACAAGCGATGAAGTGCAGGGAAAGTGCTAAGCTATTATACCGTGCGGGGTATATAAGGCTGAGGCTAGAAAACGAAACGGCTCAGTCAGTGGTTAAAGACCACGCTAAAGCACGGGCGCAAGGTATCATGAATATTAAGGTAAGTCGAGAGTGGAAAGACTACGGTATTTCGATGATCAAGAGAAATAAAGATTGTTCGAGTCATTAAAAAAGCTTTAATTCATCCGGTTTTATATTCGAGTGGATAATTAGTGTGCACAAATTATTGGCGCTTGGTTGAGATAAACGTCATCTAGGTTCATTATCAAATCTGGTGTATCACTTTTGGCCCAGTGTAGCAGACTAGAAGGCAGGGAATACTGTACTAACCGTTGGGAAGGTATATATGTGAACGCGCAGTAGACGTAAACAGGGAATTATTATGAGGATCACAAATAACGTAGATAAGCGTACGGATACCTAAACGAGGTACGAGTTATAACCTCCATTGACTCAGCATTCCTGATTACTTGAATTCAGATCTTGATAGGCCTAGTGGCCTTGGCCACTGTGGCACGCTGCGTGGAAGTATCACAAAAGGAGTCCACGGAACCTAAGAACGTATCCCCAGAAAAGGACTCGGAGTCATCGCCCAGCGACAAGAAAACGGAGAAACGTGGACTGTACAATAGCTACGGAGATGCTGGGGGTTACAATTCTGGTGGTTACGGATCAGGAGGTCATGATTTGGGCGGTGGATCACATGGTGGTGAAAGTAACAGCTACGATCAGCAGGAGCACGTGAAAACTATAACAGTAGTGAAGAAGGTTCCAGTACCGTATGAGGTTGCAAAGCATGTACCGTACACTGTAGAGAAACATGTACCTTATGAGGTGAAGGTTGGAGTACCGCAACCCTACACAGTTGAAAAACATGTACCTTATCCGGTGAAGGTATACATGAAAGTACCTGTGCACGTTCCTCAACCTTATACTGTGGAGAAAAAGGTCCCTTACGAGGTCAAATTTCCCGTAGATAAACCATACGAGGTTAGGGTCTACGTACCTCAACCGTACACAGTGGAAAAACACATTCCCGTACCTGTTAAGGTTTCTGTACCTCAACCATATACTGTTGAAAAACATGTACCTTATCCAGTCAAGGTGAAAGTTCCAGTACCTCAACCTTATCCTGTGGAGAAACCAGTTCCGTACGAAGTGAAGGTTCATGTCGATAAACCATATCCAGTATCTGTACCAAAACCATATCCTGTAACAGTCAATAAACCTTATCCAGTAACCGTTGAAAAACCCGTACCTTATGAAGTTAAGGTACACGTCGATAAACCTTATCCTGTACATGTTGAGAAACCGTATCCTGTTCACATTAAGGTTCCCGTTCCTCAACCATACCACGTGGCTAAACCAGTGCCCTACCCCGTAGAAAAACCGGTTCCTTATCCCGTGAAGGTCCCGGTTGACAAACCGTACATAGTTGAGAAAGAAGTACCTTATCCTGTTGAGAAAGAGGTACCAGTTCCGGTTAAAGTACCTGTTGCTGTTCCAGTACATGTTAAACACGAGGATCACAGTTCTGATCTTGGAGGCGGTGATTATGGTGGCGATGGTGGTGGTTATGGATCCCACGAGGGGAGTTATTCTGAGGGTGGTTATGATTTATCATCGTACTCTCATCACGGTTGATTCAATTTATTCAATCATGTATTGGGTGATTATGTATTTTTGTCGAAAAATCATAGATTTAAGTAAAGGGTCTTATTGTTGACTGATTCGCGAGGATTTCAGAACTTCGAAAAATGTATATATCTGATATATATATATATATATTACGGCTGTTCTCCAAAGTCGCTGTTGCACAAGCAGTCTAATATTTGCTTCCGGTTTAAACAGGTGCTCCAAAGGGACGTGAACCACCATCTAGCCGTATTTTATAAGATAATAATTTAACGTCCATAAAAAGCCTGTTATAATAGAACTGAAATTATATTAGTCAAAGTACCTGTATGGAAAGCTTAATGTTTTTATGTATTAAATAAATTTTAATAAATATTTTTTCTTGCGTATCTATGTAATATTATAAAATATCCTGCTATAAATTTATCCTTTCACACTTTATAATGTATCTCCTTATAATAATGTAATGATATATTCCATTTAAAAAATCATAACATCAATGCTGCACACTGCGTTCGTGAAATAGAAAACAGCGATGCATCAAGGATAGATAAAGGATAATTCTAAAGAAGCGATACGTCCATTCACTGTTGCAGACATTGCAAGAGTAAAATGTTTAAAACTTTCTATTCTCATTTCCATTGACAATTATTGCAGTGCTCAGTATTATTTACCAGGAAATAGATCCTATCGATTTCCTATGAACTCCTGTAGGCTTCTTGAACGTTGTCAAATGCAAAGATGTCACACACGGCTGTACTTGTTTATTTTCTATTCGAATAATTCGCGCATCACGAAAAAGGATATATAATTTCTTCATCAACGATTGATGAAAAGTATTAATAGGCAAAATCTACATTATCCGTCTTTGGAAAATTCAACAATTAGAAATAATTAGAACGGAGTTCAATTTATCCAGAAATTCAAAAATTCTAATCAACAAGCGGCTAAAACCAAAAATTATAAAAAAAAACATTCCAATAAAATTCAAACGATATCAAGATCCACCCAGACTTTCGATTCAAACGAATCTTAACCATTACTATAACGCAATGAAGAAACGCTCAATAAGCTGCGCTGCATCAACGAAGAAAGTGCACTTTCCCTGTAATTTCTATGCATACACTCCTTATCGTTATTGGTACCCGTACAAAGATCTCACACGTCTAAAATTTTCTCCATTATGATGGCTCAAAGTCCAACGAGTCAAACGTGTTATTTTCATTTTATTACACCGTGAATACGAATGAAGATGCAAAGTGGAGAGATCTGAATGTTACACTAACTATTAGTCACGGCTAAGTAAGAACGATTGGCTGAACGCGAGTTCACTTTCACTGATCAATTTATTTGCTAATTGACTATACATCGATACGCTTAGATAAAATTTTCCTTTTGAGCATATTTCTTGAGAATTTTTAATTGCGATTCAATATTTTATACCATAGTTCAAAATTAATCTAGTATCGTATACATAGTAGCACCTTAATACGAAAATGAGGCAAGCATCCTGTATATTACAGTCAAATAATCTGCAGTGAGTATCTCTCGTAAAAACAGTCGTCCATCTTGCTGTGACCGGCCATGCGATCACTTTGTGAAAGTGAAAAAAATCGCGACGATTCTGCCATGCGTGAATTATAACAGTGTTATATATACATGTACGTGAATACGTAAGCGAGCACTTTTCCTTACAAATGTACTTTATACTTCCGGTTTTCCATAGAGGCTTCTCTAATGATGAGGAAGCCGATTTATCGTTTTTTTTACGCAAAACCGTTGAATTTATCATTTTCGCTAGTCATTATGAGTAAAATATATTTGTAAAGCTTTGTTGAGCTATCGTTTATTCTTATTTTCTAAATCAGTTGCGTAAATGCCATTGTGTAATAATATCAAAATTTCTACGAGAACAAATATGGCCAAATTTATTTGGCTTTCATTTTGTTCGTGCCATCATGGCGTTTCCAGCCGTTGCTACTGATATCGGGCGCAACTGTGAAGTGAAGGCAATTATCGTAGCGAAACTTGAACGTGGCGGCAGGAGTGAGTGTTAGCGTCTGATACGACGGGTCAGGTCCCTCGGGATTCTCAGGGATTCAAACGGGACTATCCCGCCTCTCATCACAGTTAATTACAGAGTCCTTCTCAGTTCCTTTTCTCCCCCATTTTGCCACCCTTATTGCAGCGCGTATCGCCACCGTAAGCTTTTTCACAATTGAGGATTCCCTTACAGTCAACGGATTTACAGATACTTATTGCTTTCTGAGAATTCTTATCCGGCGCTTTAATGAACTTTCAAAAAATACGTATAGACATGATTTTGGGTGGGTAGGAAATTGCAATGTAATTACAAATTTTTTTTACAAAAAACGATTGTGGTTAATGAAAGGACTTAAAATTCTAGTTTGGTATATCAACGTACTATTTTCTTTTTATATTTCTCTCTCTTTCCCTTTATCTCTCTGTATATTTATTTGTCTCTCTGTCTGTCTGTCCGTTTTCCTCTGGCGTTCTGGAATAGTACGAGCGCGTCAATTCGGACTTGAATACGTTTTAAGCGCCTCCCACAATCAGCGAGTGTCAGCAAAGCCTCCTGCGGGAATTCAAGTGAGCGAATCGTACCGGGATTGAACGCTTGAAATGGAATAATATCCAATAATCTCCCAGCCGAGAGAGGACGGGATAAAAAGGGACGTTTTATCGTAACATCGCAGCACCGGCGCCAGCCATTTCTGACTCGCTTTCGCACTCCCGGGCGAAATTAATTATTGATTTCGGATACGGGCATTCAGGGCGCTTTTAATCGAAAGCGAACCATTAACTGAGCGACTCGGCCTATTTCAAATAGACAGTCCTGCCTTCATGTAAAAGCCAGGAATGTATACCAATTATTTTTTCAATTCCAAAATAATCATTATATTTTACAATTTTTAGTGCCCGAATTCTATCGTGGATATAAAAATTTGTTAATAAATAATATAGCATAGATATTCAATACATTTTTATACAGTAATAAATTATTATCATGATTAATAATTCATCATTGCAGTATATACTATATCCCAACGTAATAATACATACAATTCTATACATTTAGTTACGTAATTAGAGATTTTAGGAAAGAAAGCGTTAAAATGGCACGACTGTGCAATTTATGAAATAATGCAAGCATTAATTAAATCTGAATGTTTTATTAGTAAATAATAATGCGCAATTAATAAAGATTTTAATGTGACATATCATGTTAATTAAGCTTAGTAACAATAGACGATGGTCTCGTATTTTCTTTATCGGGTACTGATGATTGCAGGCTTGATGCTCGGGGTAGCGCCACTGTCGGAACGTGGTTTCGGTGCTTCTTCCCTCGCGTTTGGCAGATTTTCTACGACCTAGATTAAAGTGTTCCGAAAAAACATAATTACATAATATCGTAACATTAAACTGTACAACACTCCATTAAGTTGACATTGTAGTAAACATACAGAAAACAATGGCGACACTGATTCTATATGTTCACTAACTTCAACAAATAAATTTGTACGTTTTTACCCACGAGGGTATAAATCTGGAATCGAAATTTCATATTTGAAAGGAATGGCGGATTTCCTATTTGATTAGGACAAATGAGTGACTCAATAAGAAAGTAAATAATTAACAAGGCATATTGGAAAAATAGGATATAAGGATTTTTTAAAACGAACGTGAAACGGTTTTTAGTCATCTTTTTTTGTATATTTTTGTGTCAATCTCTTTTGAGAATGTTTATATTAAGAAAAGAGGGAAGATTGTATATCATCAACACAATCGCCGCGATGCATGATTTATAATGCAATCCACAATTATGCAATTCTTCGATGGACATTTCAATCTGCTCATGATTTTATGCATTGCGTTCCATGATCGCAATTGGATCGAAATCAATAAAAAATTTTAAGCTATGTCTTTGATCACCTCCTGTAACTCTGCCTTGGAGAACATGTGAAAGAATGCTCCTGGTGTCATTGTCATTACTTCAATGTTGGATTCATTCAATTTTTCCTCCATGACCTGCTTTAAGATTGTTAACGCTGATGTTGTCGCCTCCTTCAGTGTCATCGACTGCAAACAATAATTTTGGAATGAAAAAAGGCTTAATAATGATACCCTAGACTGCAGTGTTATGATACCTTGTGATATACTTCTTGAAGCGATTGTTGTGCACCTTCGCTACCAGACCCAATAGCTTTTGCATCAAATTGAACAAATGTACCAGAAGGATCCATATGGAATAATTGGGGTCCTTTTTCGTCAATTCCCGCAAATAAGATTGCTACACCAAATGGCCTGGACATGGCACTGCCGTCATCATCACTGTCCCCAAACTGTATCGCAAGATTGGATACAGCTTGAGCTACTGACTCTACTGTCATTTTTTCATTATAAATGAACCAATGATTTTGACATTCCACCCTAGCACGATCAATCATTGTTCTTGAATCAGCCATTAAACCAGAGACTGCACAACCAATATGCTTGTCAACTTCGACAATCTTTTCTACTGTTGTTGGCTCCATTAATGAAGAAGTAATACGTTTCTCCACTGCTAAGATTACACCTTCTGAAGTTGCAATGCCTATGGCAGTGGATCCCAATTTGATAGCTTCAATGGCATATTCGACTTGGAATAAACGACCTTCTGGTGAAAAGGTGTTAACACCACGATCATATTCAGAGCGTGTCAGAAACATCTGCAAAATAAAAAATTGTTTGCAAGCATAATTCACCCACAATAAATTATAATGATTCTTACTTAAATCAAATGTATTATTGACTGTAAGAGCCGTAATAAAATATTTAGTTTTGAAGGCTATACAAATATATAAAATCTCGTGTTTATGAAGTACTAACAATAGTTGATGAAATATTCAAATACAATCTACAAATTCTTATAAGAGGTTAACTATCATGACACTGCAAAACTAATACAACAAGCCTGCCATTATCTTATATCATATCAATTTGATATATTGCTAATCCAATACGGATTCTAACAGAATATTAATTATACCTTTGAAGTTCAAAGTTGGTCCAAAAGGAATCAACTCAAAATTAACTGAAGCCGACTTGTCACAAACGCTAGTCACGGAGAATCACGAACAATCACGAGCGGCCGCGAATGGCAGAGGCAGGTGAATTTAGGAAATGC